>CP092094.1:7405000-7715000 GCA_029203775.1 Neoneuromus ignobilis | reverse complement strand
TTAAACATCTTAAATAATTATTCATATTATTGCCAAGTGATGAACAATTTGAGAAGACTTCAAAGTTTGTTCATGCAATAACTTGTGATAAAATAATAAACAATTATAAACTAGAAATATATATATATATATATATATATATATATATATATATATATATATATATTTATGTGTATACATTTACCATTATATATTACTTAAAATGAAGGTATGTATTTAAGCAATAAGATCAGATTTAAACACGTAATACAGAACAACCTTGTAATTAATACATTTTATTTAAAAATATATCTATTGAAAGTTATAAATGGTAAAATCAGTACGAAAAAGAGTAACATAAAATTAATTTTTCTCTTTTTATTTTCAATTTTACCTTTTTGTTTAGAGTTATAAATTATTTAAAAAAATCTATATTTCATTTCATTTAAATTCATTAAATATATTTATATATATATATATATATATATATATATATATATATATATAATAATTAAAAAAATATGTTATGTACTATGAAACCATCTACGTTTTATTTATTTAAAAAATAAAAATTACTTCACTAAAGATCTATAATCGTTTAAATTTCTTTAAAATAAATTGATGATTCTAATTTTTGTTTTCAAACACATCTCCATCAAAAAAAAATTTTAATTTTTTTATTAAAATAACTTGTAATTATGTTATTAAACACGACGAATTGGAAATAAAATACAAAAATAATTTATTATATTCTCTTTTCATTAAATTCGAATATTACCAAGAATTGTTAACAATTTTCTAACATTTCCTTCAATCTGATATAAAATATATGTACCTTCTACTTGAATATTCATTTTGTAATGATTTTCTACGTCCTTTGAAACATTAATAAATAATATAAATTTTGTAATGAAATCGTTGAACTGCTTTTGAAATATTAATAACGACATATTAAAGTCGTCTACACTGTCAACAACTTTTCGTTTATACATTTTTTATTTTTCAAGGAACTTTATTAGTTCTGTTTTTATTATTAAAAATATTTTAACCTCTTTTCATAAAATATCGTTTGAAAATTTATCAACTTATATATATATATATATATATATATATATATATATATATATCAAGACATAAACTGTTCTAGAATGTAGTCACATGAAAACCGTGTATTATTTTTCTTTCTTTAGGTTTCTTCTAGCATCAATCGATAATGTTGTAGGAAATATCTTCTTTAAAGTTGTTACTTACATTGGTTGCATTGAATTGAAAAAATATTGCAATTTCTAAAAAACTACAGAATTTATTACGAAAAATTGTTTAAAAATATTTAAAAAATTAAAGTAATATATTTTTGTATTAATTTTGATTTTTGTTAATTCAATGTAAACTTTACATTATTTTAATTTAAATGTAGAAAAATTGTAATATTAACATAAAAATACGAATTATTTTAATTAAAATATTGTAATAATAAATTTATGTTTCAATGAGTTAATACCTCAAAGAATAACATATTTAATTATTACGATTTTAGTAATGTCTTGATGAATGTTTTGTTAAGAGATATTTTTTTTATATTTATAATAATAAATAATTTTAATAATTAAGTACATGATATAATTATATAAAATACGATTTTATTCCTTTTATTATGTTTGAAATCTTAATTCTGTTATTAAATTATTATCTTCATAATCAACAGAGATTTTAATTAATAAAATTTATTACAGTTATAAATCCACATAGTTAATTATAATTCAATATAAGAGATGTATTTAAATAACTCTCTTATTTTTATTCTATGAAAAGTAACTTTCAATTTATTAAATTATCTTCTATTATTTTTAATTTTCATTTTATTTCACTAATATATATAGCACATTTTTGGTAATTAAAATGGCATTTTAATTTCCATTCTTTTATAATCTCTACTTTTCATTCTTCAATTACTTTGATTGCACAAAACTTCTAATAGTCATAAAATCATTCTTTTGATAAATTCAGTTTGGAAAATATCATTAAAAAGTTATACGTACTCTTGTATATTAAAATGTCTGTTTTAAAAATAATTCTTTACGAATCAATGAATAATTCAAAACAATTCAATGTTTCGAAATCGTTTTGAATTTATAATAAAATCTTTTATGTATTACACAAAGTTTCTGTTATATTGTTTTTATCGTATAATTTCAAAACTTTTTACTAGAAAAGCAGATTTGTTATTTATTTAACGAAATTATATCTAGGTCAATCTTATAATCAATACAGTTTATCTAAAAAAATATACTTATTATAACTTATCATACGTTGTCAGCGAATATAAATAGAATCACGTATATTTATTTTATTTAAACATTAAAGATTTGTATTATCGATATAATTGGTTATAATTCTATCTTTAAAATTGTCTTTATTATTTTGATATTTTATTTATAATTGTTGATATATTCTGTAAATTCTAACAGGAATATAATTAATTTATTACAATTTAATTTATTTTTTATAACTGTGTTACATTTTAAAATATTAAGTGATTACAAATCTAATAGTTTGTAAAAATCTAAAATTGTGCGGATATAAAGTAACCTATAAATAAAATGTGTACTGAATAAAAGTTCACGTTCTATTCATATTTAAGTTCAGTGCACGCCAAACGTTAAAATATACTCGCCATAATTTTCTCATCACTTCATTTAACGAATAGCAGAAAGTTATTTCAAATAGTTTCACACAACAATAGTCATTTAAAATCAATCTTTTATGCAGCATGTGAATTATATTTTTATTATTAAAAAAGAATACTATGTTCTTTAATCTTTAAATTTTTCTTGATCAACTATTCTATAAGAATTTTTAATGAAAAGCCAAATCTATTTTTTCCATACGTTTTAATATAAAGATATATAAATCCATCAGTATTATAAAAGAATAAAAACGTTAATCAGTAACAATTTCAGTCTGTTGTTTGGTACGCATTTTGACCACTTATCCTATTTTATTTCACTTGAGACAGTTCTTTGTCAATCGCTTCTTTTGCTTTATGACAAACTTACAAGTTACTTAGAAGAATTTTAATTAAAATAAATACCATATTGAAATCGTTTTTAGATTTCGATTTATTTATTCATATTACAGAATTGAATATCATTTTTCATTAATAGTGTAATATTTTTTATTTAATTATCAAATTGGTAATTATGGGAATATTTCCATTAACAATACCATTTATATTAATTGTGTGCATTATTAATGTGTATATAGATATGTATATGTATGGGACTTTTTTTAAACGAGGAAAATTATTAAAAATTCATTAAAATAGGAATCTTTGCTAAAGCATTGAATTTATTAAGATTTTATTAGATATCCTTGACTGGTTGAAAGGTTACCTACCAGTTTTTTTTTAAATGTTTTTTCAATTTTGTTTGAATTAAAATCATGATTAATCTATTTAATCATAAATAAAACTAAAGACAACACAATGCTTAAAAAGAGCAAAAATTAATAAAAAAAGTAGCTTCTGGCTGAAATTTTCAACATGATAAGAAAATAGTGATGTATAAAGTTATCTTTAAATGATTTAAAATAACAATGAGTTGTAAAATTTGGTACTTAATAAAACAGATGGTGAGGTTTGTTAAACGCCCTTTGCTTAATCTAAAAATAAAATAAAACTTTACTCCAGCATATTGAAACCAGCTTCTTCAGCAGAAATCTTTAAAGATGACAGTAATAAAAATGAAACCCTTATTTCTTACAATCAGAATTTCTTTCTTAATCATTAAATGAAATTACATATTGTAAAATATTTGAAATGGAATTAAATTAAAGAAAAATAATTAATACAACTGTTTATTATTATAAATGTATTTATTTCAATAATACATTGTTAATAATAAAAACTCAAATTAGAATACTTTTGTATGATAATAAATGAGTCATGAGTTCTTAAGTTTGTTTTCAAGAATTTGGATAATTTTCTATTAAACTTTTGTAAAGTACAAAAGTGATTTAAAAAATACAATATTCTCAACATGAACTCATTTAAATATATGAATTCATTAAAATTTGTTGATAATGGCATAGAATTTAAAATTGTTTTTAATAATAAAAATCGTTCCTGAAAAATATAAAATATCTATATAGTTTTGAAACATTTTATCTAATTATTAATAATTATTTCTAGTTTGATTAATATTTTTATATGAAAAAAGTCAGTATCTCATTTATTCAACAATATGAGAAACTACAATTATTTTAATATAAATTTTGATATTACAAAATATGATAAACTTGTTTCTTTAAGAAACAACACATCAAGAAGAAAATTGAAAAGTTTACAGTACCGTTGAATTTTCATCGCATCCCAACAGCTTGTAATAGTCTTCGTCATCTGATTTCTTAAAGTTGAGAATTTCGTCGACAGCACTCATTGTTAAAACTCTGCTATTAATTTCACAGAGCACACGAAATCACTAAATCAAAATATTTATACAACACTGACTATAAACACAGCACCTCGTCAAATACAAACGGTCACCTTGACTCAAACAGGTGGCCAGGTGAACTGAGCGAAAGTTACAAACTTTTGTAACTTTTCAATATAAATATGAATGACTTAAGATTGATGCAAGAGAATTGTTTCGTATCGTTATGATACGTACGATTTCGTTTACTGTATTGCAAGCAATCAATTGATCTCGATTTCGTGATATGTGGTCTATCGAAGTTGTAGAGCAATACGTTTATCTGAAATACCTGGTTTCAACTAACTGAACGTTACACTGTGTCAGAACAGATAGCACAGAGAAAACAGTGTATGTGTGGAGATGGAGGTAAACGAGCCGGTTGGGGAAAATCCCAGGGTTCACGAAACTGGGGTAAACCGTTGTAATGTCGTCAGTGGCGACGCACGATGTGAAAATGCCATGGCTTGACACACAGTCAAACGTTCAGACATTTCAATAATTATTTGTTGAATTTTTAATGAAAAGATTAAGTAAATGATTTTATTCTGAGAATTGTTAATGTGGATACAATATTATATTTATATTTTTTCCTTATCACAATTGTGGTAGTGAAGTTTTCTTTAATTTTTTACAATGACTCAATGATAATATTTATTATTATTTATTTCATATATATATATATATATATATATATATATATATATATATATATATATATAACCACAACAAATGATAATTATTAAAAAAAAATTAAAAATTCGTATTGATTCATAATAAGATAAAATAAATAACATTATCATCCAGTAAGTATATAACTATGAGTAATTACAAAACCACATATAATAATAATCCATCTTCTTAAAATAAATCATCCATATGGCAAGGATTCTTTTTGAAAAAATCATCTGTTTTATATTACCTGGATAAATATTTTTTTCTAAAAACAGTCACAAATGAAAAATGATTACAAAATCCCAAATTGTACTTGTATTCATATTTTTATATCTCCATTGAAAATAAAATATTATATGTATATTTTCTTCCAGATCATTTTTACCTAGACAAATTTAGATAAATATTTTCAATGCTGTGTATCAATTATTTAAAAATAAAACCTAAGTATTAATCTATTTTTTAACAAATATATTGACTGAGTTTAGGTTTGTAGATTATTCATTGGTAACAGAAAAATCGTGTTAGATTCATTTTCATCACTTGAAAGTGATATTATAACTAGTTTTAATTAAAACATCTATTGAAATTTACTTAATATTTTTCAAACTCGTTAATTTTTGAAAATCTTTATATCTGTCTTCTATGAGAAGTTCAATAACTAGCTACTTGTTGGAGAACTTCTAACTACTCAAAATATATAATTTAGAAAATGTTTTTCAAATAATATGAAAAAAATAAAAAGAAGGTTTAAGTTGTTTATATAAAAAATATTTTATATCTTTCCCTCCTTTTAATAAAAATTATTTTTTTAAAATGAATTGAACATACAATAAATATTTTTTTGTATATTAAATCAATAAATATATTTATTATCTCAGAATGTTCATTGATGATAGATTGGAAATGAATAATGTGTAACTATTTTAATTAATTTCATTTTTTTTAAAGAAAAAACATACTTTATATAAATATAAAATTCTCTAAGTGTTATATTATCAACAGTAATTTATGACAATTATTCGAGTTTTCAAAAATATATTGACTAAAAAAATGATTAAAATTAATTATCTTAGAATGTTAATTATGATTTTAAGATAAAATCTGAGTGACTTTTTCGACTATTCCATGTTTTATATACTATTTAACAATGATATAAAAAATTTTGCACGTCGTGCTAAATTCTAAAATAAATACATACGCTGGCACTGGTCGATCGCGACTTTCTCCACATCCAATTCCATGTTTCTGCGCATGCTTTGTTGACGTGAAACCAGTTAGCATATTCGACTTGTAGGTGATAGGCCTCTTATGCTTCACTGCTCCAGTATTCCATACCCAATAACATAGAAAATTCCATTATAAAATATGTCTGTATTCACATCATACGTTTCTTCGAACTGTAATAATTCTTCAATATAACATATTTATCCAAGAACTCACGTTTCATGACATTTCCCTCTACATATATTATTGATATTATTATCTTCAGAGGAAAATTATGTAGTTATAGGCAACTACCTCAACGTATAAACATTTATAAATATTCATTTTTTTAGTATTTATTACTTGTTGAACAATACAAATGTTAATCTATTCATATTTTTTCTGAATGAAACAGATATGGTTGGGAATTGCATGATAGGAGATCTGGAATAAATTAAAAATTTATAATGAATATTTTTTTTTATATAAAAAAATACTTTACGAAATTCAACCCTCAAACAAATTTTAAATTAATGATATAAATGCAATAATATTTCTCTATATAAAAATGAATAAGTACTTTATTTGATTTCATAAATGAATTAGCAAGTGAAATTTTCTTTAAAATCTTTAATTTATTTACCATTCCTGTCTACTAATTGTATTTTTGTTATTTATAATTATTGATTCTTAAACAATATTTTTTATTGTTTAACGATTGAATCAAATCTAAAAAATATATAAATAATTATTTAAAAAAAATACTAATTGTGATATTACGAGATACAGTTTTGATTTTTCAATTATTTCATATGCTTAAACGATAAATTACACAGTCGAATTGTCGAATGACTAATAAAATAACGAAAGTAAAGATTAATAATATTAAAAAGTCTACAGTCTAGTTGATAATCATTCAAGTTGTCTGTGTAGCGTATAAAGAATCTCGATAGTTTAATCGAGATTATTTTACGCATTTACATACGATCTGAAATTAAACGACGTTCCATGTAATGAAATACAGCAAGATGGGTCAACATAATCACTTGCAAATTTATTCCGTAATCACTTAAAATACTGCCTACGGGTATAGTACCTGCATCCATCGATTTTTCCAGCACAGCACTGATTTCACTGGTACTAATCTGTGAATGTTACAAAAAATTTACAGCTGCGATCGACATTAAACTGGAAAATGGCATCGTTGCAACTATGCTGATACAAAATTGTTTGTGATAACGATATGTTCATAATTTTGAAACATGAAATGCTATATATATATATATAGTTAGGTATTAAAGTATGAATATGAGAAATATTTTTTTTTATATGTTGTAAAAATATATTTCAAGCATCGTGTTGATAAAATTTATTTAAATATTTTATTAATTCAATATCTGTTTATACTAAATATGTTTTTTTCTTTGTTGCAGATAATCCATCTTACGATTAAATCTATTTGGACAATTAGTGCAATTTTCAGTTTTCTCACTTTTTGCTCTTAGAAAAAAAAATATTATTAACTTAATTTTCCAATTATTACTTCTATCATTTTTTAAATTATAACTCTATTCAAAATTTACAATTTTTTAACTTCAAAAAATCAATTGACTATTAAATTTTCTTAATATTTTTTCAAAATTTCCATTCATTTATTTTTCAAAGTGTTATTATTTTAAATTTCAATAATAGTGTGTAAATAATGTTGTGCTATTTAATTGGACTGAGTTCCTGCAACGAGCAGAGAAATCCTGAAAGTCATCGCAATGCAAGTACTTTTTCAAATTCTCACAGTTTCGAACTGTATTCAAACGCAAATTCACCCGGTTTAGGAGACTAGGCGTATATATTTTTATTTAAATATCGTTTTAACAAAGAGTTGGGTTTTAAAATAATTAAGTATAAAATTTGTTATAACGATATTACAGTTTATATTTTTGTATATTTTATATATTTTCTCTATTTATGTTTCTATATATTTTATATGTATATATGTATGTTTCATGTATTTGGTTGATTCCTAAACCATCTACTTTTCAATATATAAGATGTTATATTGAATGAATTGATGGCGATGTGAATCAATGTAACGAGTCTCTATGGATGAATTACTATAGAGCAAGACTGAAACCACAAGCTCATAGAAATGATTTTCAGTATTAGAACAAGTTACAAATTGCAGTGCTACAATAGTTACTCGTATATGAGTTCGCTTCACGAACTTATTTACGTGTTCACCTTGTAGCAGGTGTAGAATAGGTGTGGCTTGTCGATGATAAGGATCTGGACAAGTCCTAGATTTGTATTTACTAATTATTCCTTTTATGATTTTCAGTATTTTTACTTCAAGCATCGTACTTCATCTACAAATCACATCAATGATATTACCTATTTTTAGTAGTTTTAAAATTAACGTAATTTTCTCTTAATTTAATTAATTTTAAAGTAGTTTCTTATTAATGTAAATTTATTTTATTCTTTCCATTTTTTAAGTAAAGTTAGTTAGTTTTTTTTAATTAATTTAAAATTAAATTAAAATAGTTTAATATTTAATAAAGTTCAAAATCAAATATTATTTTTAAAGTAAAGTTAAAATTAGTTTTTTTTAAATTAATTGAAATTTAAATTCAAATAGTTTTATTTTTTAAATTAGTAATGTAGTATTTTTATTTTAATATTGAGTAAAGTAATATAGTTTGTATTTAAAATTTTGAGTAATAGTAATTTTTTATTTGTTTCAATTTAGTACTCTCTTATATAATTAACTTCAATTTCACCCCAATTTCACCCCAAATTCGAATTGACAACGAAGACATCAACTGCATCATAAGCTGGGTGAGAATACAAATCGTATTCCTCACCTAAAATTAAATTAGGGCAAAGAAACTAGTTGTCAAAATGAAATGAAATATATTTAAAAATTCTAAAAAACTTTTAGAATTTTTGATATGTATAATTGTTCATTTCGATCGAACTAGTTCTCTTATTTAGAAATTTTATTTGAATTTGCGTTTTGTAATACAGTTCTTATTGGACAGTTAGTGTTATTTGAAGAAATATTTTTTTTGAGAAGAATCAGTCAAGAATTAGAGTATTTTAAAAAATGTTTATTTAAAAATATTATTCATCCTAGAAAAAAATCATTTATAAAAATGATTATATTTTATTTTTAAAAAAGAAAAAATTAAAAAATATAATTATTGAAAATATTTGAAATCTACATAAATTGGTTTTTGTAAGTAACGTTCAAAATTCATTCAATTACTATGTTTAATATTGAAACTTCAATTTCAGATTTGATATAAAAATATTTTTTACATATAAAACTGAAATGTTTCATAAAACGTAGTTATTAAAGAAATTTTGTAAAAACAAGTCAGTAGTAATAACGATAATTAAATATTAATAATAAACTGAAGGAAAATTAAAAAATGAAATCACGTGTATCTGATTATATAAAAGGTAAAAATCAAATATATCTTATTTTTTATAAAGTTATTTATTTTTATGAATAAATAAGTACATATATATATATATATATATATATATACATATAATTAAATTATCTAATATTAAAAAGAAGTGTAAAATACCAAGTAAATTATGCATTTAGGACGAATGAATTTAATAGCTGTAAAGTAGATAATCGAGTGTAGGTGTCAAACTTCTTGTTTTTTTGTGTTGTTATTGTTAGAGACATAATATGTACACAATAGTAAAATTTAATCCCACAGAATTAAGATGCTAGTTTTATTTATAGTTTGTTACTGTGTACACAAAGACGAGCCCAGACAGATTGAATAATAGGAATTTGAATTGTAATTTGAATAATGAACCGTGAAAAAAATACTTGTATTGTTTACAGTCACTTAAAGATCTGTCTTGATTTTATTTAGAGCAAAACTAATCATTTATTAAATCTTATAAGTAATCTCGAGTTAAAAAAAATATTATATTAAAAATCTCACAGTTTAAAATATTAATTTAAAATCAATTATTTAAAAATCACGATAGTTAAAAAGTTGAATCATTGTGAGTTGAAATCAAATATTAATTAGTGCGATCGATTATGTTAAAAGTTAATTAAAGAATGTAAGTAATTAACAAGTTCAATATAAATTAAAACTTTTGTAAAATCGATTCAATTTTTATTGTAATATCTTATATATTTTTACAAAATATTATAGTAGAAAAAATATCATTTTTTTAAATTATTTTTATTATTTTATTAAAAATCTGAAAGATATTCAATGCCAAATTATGTATCTATGTGTATGTAATATTATATTTTCATTATTAAAATTTTATTATTCGTATACATAAACTAAATTTAATGACATAAATTGAATAATAAAAACAGTCGGACAAAAGCAATAAAAATTCTCGAAATATCCAACATATAATAACAACATTTTTATTGACAGACATTTCATTAGCATAAATTAAAACGTACACGTGATACAGCACTACATAAAAAAGCACACAATAACATCAGTCTGTTAATTATATAAACAATGTTTTTGATATTTCATTCAGTATAAACTTGACGGTTACTCTATGAAATCAGTTAAAATTAGAATTTCAAATAAAAAGATCTGTCGGTAGAACAAGAATTAAAAGAGACGGCCGTAACACATCGACGAATTAATTTGACAACATTTTCGTTCGAGTTAAAAATAACATGTTTTAATAAAAATATTTGTTTGAAACTGAAAGAAACGAAAAGGTTGTACTCAAAATGCATACAACTCACATCTGGAAGGTTGCATTTCGGATCATAACATGTTGAAACACAATATTGTTACGGCTGCGATTGAAATTCGAGATATGTGCGAAGATTTTTTTCTCCCGAAACGTTTATGTTGAATACATTATTTGATTTGTTTGAATAGTTTCTATATCAATCATTAACAAGATTGATTGTTAGATATAGTCAAGTTAATGATTAACGACACAACTCACATATCATTTTCGAATCTTATGATACAAATTGGTTTTATAAAAACATTTATTCCCAAATAAGACGACATTTTTATTTTATTAAAATAATTCGAGTGATTATAAAAATAATCCTTAAACAATACTATTATATTATACATTTCATGTGGAAAATTATTTTATTAAAAAAGACTTTTCTAATAAATATAAAATAATAATAACAAAGACTGTCCAAAAAAATATACAATACATAAATGTATTGTTGAAATTGATTGATGGATTATTTGAGGTTTTGGGGTGATTTTCGTATTGTTTAAGTACCGTGAATCATCTATGTACATTGTGCATACACGTATATTGAAAAAGGAAAGATTTGTTATCTAAATTTACTTTTTTTTCATTCATGTAAATATACGCACAAAGAACGCATACCCGCATTGATCATTTACAATTCAATTATTCTTGAATTACGTCTTTTTGATTATAATATTTTATTCAATAGTGAATAATATGGGGAAAAAGAATATAAAATAATATGAATTCAATAATAGTGATAGATAGTTTAATAATTTATATTGTTTATTAAAGTAATTGTTATTGAAACTACTTACAATGTTAAGCTGATAAACAGATAATTCAATTTTAAATCCTTTTTTTTAGAAAAAAATAATGAAAATATATTTATTTCTATATATTTTAAGAAGTCAATTTGAAAACATGATATTTAATATTAAAAAAATGTATGAAACAAAATATATTTTTTATATAGGAGTATGTACTATTTTTTAAAAAAGTTATTTGACGAATAATAAATATCCAATTAAAAGACACACTAAAATAAATATGTATATAAAATAAGTCTACTTAAAAATATTTTCATACTGTTTTTTTCTAGAATTAATTTAAAAACTAGAAACAAGCAAGTAAATATTGAAAGACTTTTTTTTAGTCAAGCCTAAATTTTCGCAATTGTGTTTTTATTTTAATTTAAAATTATAAATTCAAAATTATAATTTTAATTCAAAATTAAGATTTAATAAAGATTAATTGAAACTACTTACAACGTTAAGCTGATAAACAGATAATTAAATTTTAAATCCTTTTTTTTAAAAAAAAATAATGAAAATGTATTTATTTCTATATATTTTAAGAAGTCAATTTGAAAACATGATATTTAATATTAAAAAAATGTATGAAATAAAATATATTTTTTATATAGGAGTATATACTATTTTTTTTAAAAAGTTATTTGACGAATAATAAATATCCAATTAAAGGACACATTAAAATAAATATGCATATAAAATAAATCTACTTAAATATATTTTCATACTGTTTTTTTCTAGAATTAATTTAAAAACTAATAAAAACAAGCAAGTAAATATTGAAAGATTTTTTTTAGTCAAGCCTAAATTTTCTAAAATTTCCACAGTTGTGTTTTTATTTTAATTCAAAATTAAGAAATAATAAAATAATTGAAACTACTTACAACGTTAATGATAAAAGATATAAAAAATTTCAATGAAAATATATTTATTTCTATATATTTTTCTTTGAAAACATGATATTTATATTAAAAAATGTATGGAACAAAATATATTTTATTAGATATATACTATTTTTTTAAAAAGTTTTTGAAAATAATAAAATCCAATAAATGTTAAACAATAAAATGTATATAAAAATTCTACTTAAAAATATATATTGTTTTTTATAAATTAATTGAAAAATCAGAAAAGCAAAAAAACTATTATTTTTTATATATATATCGCAATTGTGTTTTTATTTTAATTCAAAATTATAAATTCAAAATTATATATATATAAATATATATTATATAATAGATATATATAAATATTAATATATATAAACAGTAATTAAATTTTAAATCCTTTTTTTTAAAAAAAAATAATGAAAATATATTTATTTCTATATATTTTAAGAAGTCAATTTGAAAACATGATATTTAATATTAAAAAAATGTATGAAACAAAATATATTTTTTATATAGGAGTATGTACTATTTTTTAAAAAAGTTATTTGACGAATAATAAATATCCAATTAAAAGACACACTAAAATAAATATGTATATAAAATAAGTCTACTTAAATATATTTTCATACTGTTTTTTTCTAGAATTAATTTAAAAACTAATAAAAACAAGCAAGTAAATATTGAAAGATTTTTTTTAGTCAAGCCTAAATTTTCTAAAATTTCCACAGTTGTGTTTTTATTTTAATTCAAAATTATAATATAGGTCTAATAAAAAAAATATAAAAATGTCAATAAAATATCTTACATTCTTTCTTCAAAAACTGTAATTAAATGTATATTTTATTAGATATTTATTCATTAGGAATTAATCAAAAGATTTAATCCAATATGTTAAACACTAAAAGTAAAACTTTTTTATAAGATATATAATATAAAATGACTTGATGAATCAGTAAGGAAAAAAACTATTATCTTCATATATATATATATATATATATATATATATATATATATATATATATATATGTATGTATGTATGTATGTATATGTATATGTGTGTGTAAGTTTTTAGAACGAAATGTGTATCTAATAAGGAACAGAATTATTAATAATACAAAAAATATATTTACTTCATAAACTAATTAAAAAAACGTATTCCCGATTCACACTTCTTTCACTGGACGAAATATCAGAATTCGTGGGTGTGTTTATAGCATTCATTTCGAAAAATGACACAGATTTAGCACACCATAGGCGCCGTCATGTCGTAAACTTGCAAACTACAATGTCAATCGGTTTGTAAATATTTAAATATAGCCTTTATAAGTAATTATATAAATACATACATACGAAACAAAATTAACACATTCAAACATAAATGCTCACATTCATAAATACATTCATATGTATATATATATATATATATATATATATGTCTGATATAATTACTGGCCATTGACAAATGTGTCCTTTCAATATTTTTTTTCATTCTGGTTGATAGCAGCAAAATTTCAACCGAAATATTATTTCATTTTAATACATTGTAGCATATTATATTCTCTTCTTTGTTGAATTACACACACATACATACACACACACACACACACACACATATATATATATATATATATATATATGTATGTATATAGCATAAATTAATTTTTAAATTTGAAGAAAAGTTATAACCATTTTTGTAGTTGTTTGACATATTTTTTTATTTTAAATTCACCGAATTAGATATAAAATTGCAAAGAATTATATTTTCAAATAAGTCTGTTTATATTTTTAAAATTAATTTAATTATGTTTTAGTCTCATTTAATTTTTTTTTAAATATTTTAATTCACAAATTTCAATATTTAATTTTGTAAGTACAAAATGATGTATATTTGCATAGGAACAATGTATGTTTAAAACAGGTACATGACTGAACTGAGGGTGAAAAATTGTGTCAGATATTTTAAAAGTTTTAATTTTCGATTAAACATTTATACAATGTACGTTTGAATCATTACAAATGTGGAAAAATACTTTTTGTTAAAGTACAATTCAAATAAAATCATAAATATGGTGAAATGTAAATTTATAATAATTAAATATGAATTTTTTTATATTTTTAAACGGATTAAGTAATGGAAAATCATTCTAATGACTAATTAAATATAATTAATATTCTTTCACATTTTTTTTACTACAATTGATCTCTTAGTTTAGTGCTAAGTTGAATTGTATTTTTTATATTTTGAAATTACAAGTGTATTCAATAAATAATTTAATGTAAATGGAAATTATCCTTTATTAAAAAATCATTTTCATCTCTGAAAAATATAATAAGGATATATAAAAAAAATTATAGGTTTTTGAATTCATATATGAATATATGATAAGTTGAAATAAATCAGATATCGTCCGATTTCTCTACATCATATGAATTCTGTTATTCTTCTAAAAAGAATACATATTCGTTTGATGAAAAAAAATCTCTACAGGCTAAACGAAATCCATGTAGGTAATATGAAAATTGTTTTCTCTATTCCACATCATTCCAATTCATTTTTCTTTTGTTAGTACTTTTTTACGATCATCAAACAAACCTTAAGCTGCTTTCATCCATATTAAATAACATATTAATATTTTCTTTTGCAGTAGATTTATATATTTTTTCTCTAAACAATCATTTTTTTAACCAACTGATATATCTATATGAATCTTTCGTATAAGAATTAATTAATCATCTACTGGAATAACATGATAACATCACAAGTTGTTTCATTATTTGTATTATAAATATTTGTTTTTAATATAAACGTACGATAAATAAAATAACATCTTTATTCTCAGTTCAAATGTAATAAAATATCCTATTAATTGGAATATATCAGTTTCATACACTTTAGTTATTGTTTTGTAATGAGAATGAAATGATTTTATAAATATTTCAATCCAGAGATGAGATATTTCATTACTTATTCAATGTTAATACGTGTATCACTAAAATATAATGACCTGGTTGTGAAAATTAATATTGGTTATTTGTGTTTCATGCATTTGCTAATTAATTTAAACCCATAATACGATTATAAACATATATATATTGCATTGTATTATATCAAAATGTTATTATGTGGTAATAGTGAGTGGATGGCAAATGCTATTTAAATAATATTTATTATATATAATTAAATAAAAATTGAGGAAGTAAAAAATCTGTAAATTGTTATTTCAAGCAATAAAATGTAAATAATTGGATTAAGAGAATAGAGGGATACTTTTGAATTTCTTTGAAACACAAATTGATATTAGAACACCAATTAGAAAAAAATTAAGCTAAAAATATTCAGTTATTATACCACTGAAACAAAGATATTTTTATAACTAATTATTTTTCTTAATTTTCTTTTTAAAAAATCATAGCAAATTCAATAAATTTTAACATAACCTAATATATTTTTTTAATAATTACTTTTTAAAAAATTAAGATATCAAACATCACAGAATTTAATTTAAAACTTTTCTTTCATCTTCTAAATCGTCTCGATCAAAATATTATTTCATTGAAATTATTTAAACATTTATTAAATTCTCAATATCGCCGCCAGTGTACATCACTGTATATTATTTCATACATGTGTGCTATTCATAGAATTTTTAGACGTACGTTCAAAAATTTTTTTAGCTAGCCGCATGATCCGTTGTCTTAAGATATACGCTGCCTCAAATTTTAGACAGATGTCTAAACAGTTTACAAATAGTCCTGTTTAATTCAATTATACGCTTTTTAATATTTTAATCATCGACTTTTAAGTACATACAGACTTTTTTTGCAAATATTTTTCAGTCTCAATATTTTGTTTCAAAAATACTAGTTTTATTACAAAAATACATACATTCATACATATATATATATATATATATATATATATATATATATATATATATTATATACACTTAATTTGTCTAGCAGATATAAAAAACAAATCGATAGTTTATAAATTTATAATATAGTAAATTGAGAATGAAATGGAAATCACATTAAGTAAATAAAATATTATAACGTAATTTTTTTTACTAAGTGAAATATAAAACATGTATATAATAAAAACATAGTTTCACAATATTCGTAGTTGATAAAAATAATTTTTATAATTTATTCTTATATTGTTTATATAAACAGGCTGTTTTTTTAAACGTGATAGAATTTTCGATGAGGATTCAATTGAAAGTTCTATCACGTTAAAAAAACATCCTCTCTCTCTCTCTCTCTCTATATATATATATATATATATATATATATATATTATTTAAAATTTATATGTAACAAAAAAAATACGTTTGAATTTATGAAATTTTGACAAGATTAGTTAAAAAACTTTTAAAATCTATATTTTTAATTCCATTTTAGTCATAAAACATTTATTAAATAGTAAATTAAAAGTACATTACTATTAAATTGTTTACTATAATAAATAATAAATCGTGGTTGTAAATAATGTTATTACTTTAAATAGATAGTTAATAGAATGAAATTTACAGAATTACCCCAGTGATGCATTTTAGCTTATTGCTTATTAGTTAGTTGCAGATATTAAATTTAAATTGCATTCGAAAGTTCATTACTACTCATCCGTCTTTAAGACGGATATTAAGATTCAAATTATAAATTAAAATTATTAAACATTATTTTTATAAAAGAATGAATTTGGCATAATTGAATCACTGGTCTCCGTAAAAGTGTTCAATAATGACTTTATTTGCTGATGTGAATTTCGATAGTCACACAATTATTAGAGTGTTATTTTATGAAATTAAATTCACTTATAAAATTATTAAAAAAAAAGTACTGGATATTTTATATTGAAAAATATGAAAATGCGTATTAAACGTTGTTATTATTTTCAAAATCATTTATTTGCTTAGTTATTTTTAGAAATTAACTAATTTTTTCAAGGATATATTTTATAAATTTATTTTCACTATATGAAAGTATATTATTGTATCTGAAAAATCGTGAAGATGGAATCATTGTTCCATTCTTGTTAGTTTATTATTTAAAATATTCTTCATAATATTATTATTATTATTATTCAATTTGCACGTGTGTAAATATGTACGAATGTAGACCCATCGTTTCTAAGATCCATTCATTCATCTCGGCTAATCGTACGAAAACATTTACGGCACAAATCCCCTACTCCTACAGGATTCGTTATAAATTTGCACCGTCGAAGATTAGCGTCGAAACAAAGATGCTCGTATTAGAAAAGTATTTGTGAACGTATGTTGATCCTCTATGCCCCGATCATCTCAAACCATTGACAATATAAACTACAAACTAATACTAATATACCTTGTGTTGCATCTGTTCATCTGGTAAACGTCATGTGTTTAAATGGACCTGTGTGTAAAAAAAGACTTACTCATAAAACGTGATCTTAAACAGTTGCTGTTCTTCTTGTATGTGCACAGTTACGCACGCCGATGCTTTGCACTTAACAGTTAGTATAGTAGGTCCCTTATGGCGGGTCTCAAGTAAAGTCAGTTAGCCTTGTGCTTCAGAATTGACGTGAGCTTCGTAAAAATTGTTTCGAATCTGATCTTCGGTATTTTTACATGACAGTTCGTGCAATTATCGGAGACTAGCGTGTTGATGCGGCGCGCTCGTCTTCTTCGCGACTCTTGAAGATATTTTCTAAAAAAGAAACTGTATTGTTGTTTTCTTGATAGAAAATTCATCCTTTGACCCGATCGTAATAATCAATAAAAACATTACTGTAATGAAAAAGCATTTTTATACTTGAATTGATTTTATAAACGATTCGTGCGATATTACTATATGAAACTTTTTTTTGTTAAAAAACAAACAGTGATTTTGTTGTATCAGTGAAGAACATTCATGTGTGTGTAATTGTATTTTGAATCTCGCACAAATGGATTTCGGTAAATATTTTAAAACTAGTTTTTTACTATAGAAACATTTATTTTTCATTTTATAGTCTAAACAATATCTTTAATAAATAGTTTTTTATAAATTGCTCGAAAAATATTTACATTTAAATTTTTTCCTCTTATAATTAAAAAGATAATATAATAATAAATTGTAAAAACGATAACGTTTTTAAATTCATTCGAATAAAAAAATAAAATTATATAATGAATAATAATGTCAAAAAATTTAAATAAATTTCATGTTGTTTTTAAAAAAATAATTATTAAATATATTATTTATGATAATTATAAATTATAATAGGTTTTTTTTTAAAAAAAATTCAATAATGTTCATTATTAATATTTTATTTTCATATTATTTATAATAATTTATAAACAATATATTAATTTTTATCACTATTTTATGAATATTACACTATTTTCATAACTATATTATTTTTCAAACTTTCTGGATTTTAAATTAAATTGTTATATTTATTATTATTATTTTAGAAATCATATATTTCAATTTTACAATATATATATATATATATATATATATATATATATATGTGCAGATAAAAACATACACACATTGTTGATTTGATTTGAATAGCATTTTTAATGCCATGGGCAGTTCTGAGAATGACATTTTATTATGATGGTTCAAAGCCAAACAAAGGAAATTGATATTAGAAAATATGTTATTTGTAACAATAGAATAATATTTTGGCTGATATTCTATTTATCTGTCACGAAAATAAATCAATAAAAAGAAATAAGGGTTTTTTTTTAAAAAAAAATGTCATGCAGATGGTAATAAAATTGTTGAAAAAATAATATAAATATTGAAAGTTCGTTTTAAACTTCTAATATTTATTTATATTATATGATAGAAGGTTTATTTTATTCATTAATATTTTTTAAAAACATATGTTGAAGTAAAATTTATTTAAAATATAATAATATTTTGTCCTTGAAATTCTTTACGATTTTCTATTGAAAATTAAATTATGTAATAAAATATTTTTATAAATTTATGAAAAAGTTAACATAATGACTATTTTTTCAATTTACTTAATCTACTATGCTTATTGATATCATACTATAGTAAACATTATTTTTGAAATTATTTGCAATACAATTTAAAAAAAAATAACATTTTTATGAACAGAATTTAAGTTTATAAAAAAATCAATAACGATATCAATTATTCTGAAAGACAAGCACGAAAGAAAACTTTTTGTAAGCAAATAAAGTAACCAAAATCGAATTGTTGGATACTTCCATAAAGACCTTTTTATGATAGTTTGGACATTGATCCATTTACATCATTTTTTTTTTCACAAACATATAACTATCTAAGTATATATTTTTTTCATTTCACCATCCCTTGTGTTAAAAACTCTTAATCCCTATGATTTACATCGTGTAAATTAAACTAGAGCTTACTGATGGAGAAAAGACATTTTATGTTTCTTCGAACGTATCATCTTTCAAACAAAAAATATTAGTAACATTTTAAGACAAGAAAAAACATTTTTACGTTTTTTATTTATTTATGATTTTTATTTTTATGATTTTTTTTATTTTCAATCAATCTTAATTATTTATTTTAAAATCTTATAATATTCAAAACTTTTCCAATTAATATAAACTTGTATAATATATTTTTATATACAATTATGTTTTAATATAAATTTTCTGATATGTCTAAAATTGTAAATTTGCTTATAAATAAATCTTATATTAAATAGAAAAATAAATTTCAAAATATCTAAAAGAAAACAAATATTTTTTTTCATAACTTTCTTAATTTTTAATACTTAATTATTTTTGATTAATTGTTTATCAGAAAAATTTTTATTTAACAATATTTGTAAGAGATAATAATTTTAAAATTATTTATAAATATGAATTAATAATTTTTGTATGAATTTGAATTTTTGTATATAAATATGAGTAAAGATAATTTTATAATTTTACCAATAATAAAAAAATAATAATAAACACTTTTATTTATTTAATAACATGTTTGTTTATAATGATATGAAACTGAAAAATACATTTTGATAAATAAACAAAAACATACATCGACATATCTACCTATTATCAAAATGACTACACTTTGAACGTTACTAGAATTAATAAGCATCCACATGGTTGAATTTTAACAATTATCTATGTACACAGGTATTCATTTTAAACGGTATTAATGTTTGTTACATAAATGGTAAACTGAATGTTGGTGTACTGTTTGTATCGTAAATATTTAATATGTGTGCATTTTTGCATATTTATACATTCTTGTGTCTAAAAAGATATGGTCATCAATTTTTCTTCTTGTTGCGTCTAATAAATATCTTTGTTCTTTATAGAATATATGTATACACACACACACACACATATATATATATATATATATATATATATATATATATAATATTTTTAAAACTGGAAACAAAGATTAATCAAAAAAGTTTCCCATCAAAAATCAAGTTTTCAAATTCGTTAAATATTTTTTTAAATTTTATTAAGCTTCAACAATATTTTAATTATTCCAAAATTTGGATAATATAATCTTTTTGTTTGTTTCTAACACTTGAAACATTTATTTAACTGTGTATTTATATGCATTCAAGTAAATATTGCTCTTATGTAAATCTAAAATAAAAAATATTCATTGTTAATTTTAGATTAAACAATTTTTCTTAACCAAAAAAATACATATCATTATATTAATTTTCTACTCAATAACATTCTACGAATTAAATTAAAAAATATTTGAAATCCTAACAAAAATAATCATGTTATTTCTCAAAAGTCATCTTAATTTAATTCAAAAAAAGCCTGTCTTTGTTTTAAAAGCGAGGGTAAGTAACCAATATAGCATTGATTGCTTTCGTCGCCATTAAAATATATTTCTGTCACATACAAACACATACACCATTTATACAGATGCGTGTTGCCATTTATCATAACACAAGGTTAAACCAAGGCAATAGGTTTGTTACCTCTCGGCTGTTTATAAACGCTTTCTTGAAAACTAACGTTCATCAGTTAATATTAGATCGACTTTCCGATCGAAATCATGTTCTTGTATTTATATAATTATATTCACAAACTATCTTTCTATATTTATGAACCGATTTGAAGAATTTGAATGATTCAGGTCAGTTTCGAAAATGTTGTCTACGATTTTCCAGAAAGCGCCACATGGTGGATATTAAATTATATTTAAATTGTTTACATTTATTATAATTCTAAGAAAGTTTAATTGTTACGTACGTGTTTTTCTTTTTATAAACATGAAATATTCCATTACGTATCTGTGCAGAAATATTAAAACGTTTAAAGAATTTTTTTACATAATTATTACATTGAATAATTGTTATTGAAATAAATACTTGGTGAATTACTTAAATTTTATTTTATATTACATATATATATATTTATTGGGTGTGTCTATATATTTATCAAAAATATATTTTACAAAATCAACAAATATCTGTTATAAATACAATTAGAGATTTTAATTACGTAAACGATGTATTTTCCAAAACTTTTTAATTAATTATATTTAAATGTCTATTGAAAAATTAAAAAGTTTTGCTCAATACTCATTTTTCCATCAACCTTAATTAAAATGATTTTATTCTGTTATCATTAATGCAAAAATTTTATTTATTATTTAAGTAAATATCTTTTAAATTATTTTAATTGTGTATTAAAAATATATTTTATAAAATCCAAAAATACATATTAGGCTATTTCATGTGAATACATTGTTTTAAAATATAAAATCAAAATTATTTAAAGGATTAGTAGTTCAATAAATATATATATATATATATATATATATATATATATATATATATATGATTTTAAGACTACACAACTATAAATTTGAACTCTACTGATTAAATTTGAAACTAGTCTGCTATCCGTGTTAGATATTTTAAAAATAAAACTAATCAAATTACGACCAGATGGGCAAACTTCCTAACTAATAAAACAAGAAACTGAATTTTAAAAATAAATTACAATCGTTTTATTTCAGTCGGAAGTGGTTCGCTTCTTTATGAATTAAAATTATTTCACAACACTCGTTTTCTGTTTTGTATACATATGTTTATATATATACATAAATATTGAAAAATTAATACAATCTTATTTTCTTCTTATCTTAAATAATATTGTAATTCAAATTCTAATTTTATTTACAAATTCAAAATGAAGAATTCGTAAACTACATTGCAGACAAAAATAGAAAATAACTTGTACATTAAATTATAAACCTTTTAAAAAAAATTATAAGAGCTTAATTATACACAAGTGTAATTAACAATTTATGATTTTCGTTTGTGATAAACGTGCTTGTAATAACATATCTTACATGTATATTTATTCATTTATAAATAAATCATATATATATATATATATATATATATATATATATATATATATATATATATATATATGCAGATTTTAAAATGTACATAAATACAGAATTTAGCACAGAGGATTATTAATACAATAATAATTATATTGTTTATATAATACGAAAATCCAATTTAAATTGTCTGACGAAACAGAATTCTAGGTAGTCATTATTATTAAAGGAAAGTGAATTTATTGTTTTTATAATAAAAAATTAGTATTATTTATTAATATATATATATAAACTCCTTGTTTTAGAGAAGTCAATTTAATATTTTTTTTTAATTAACCTATTATATATTATCATTAGTAAAACTAAAAGAGAATAGCAGAGTAAAAAAAAACTTATTAAGCTGGATGAAAGCTTCTCCCAGAACTTTTTACCTCAAGCAATCCAGTTCCTTTCTCTTTTATTTCTTATGTATTTATTTAATTATTTTTAATTCCTTTAATTTTTCTTCTTTTAATAATATCCTGTAGTTGTAGGTAGAAATGTGTAGAATAAATAAACTAGTGTCGTTATTAAAAGAATGATAAGTGTTTAAACTCCGTATGTTCTTAATACCTTCTGATTTCTTGTTTTTAACCTCTCCACTATACAGTTAGGCCTCCGAAGAATGAAGATCGTGGCATTTTTAAAAATTATTATTAATTATTTATTTGGAACATTTACGAGGTGTTTAAAAAATGATCTAAATATAATTTAATATCTATTGTTTATACAGTACAGTTTATAAAGTTTGTACTGATAAATTGACCGATTTACAAATGTACAAATACATAGATAGTAAACGTTGAAATTGCATACAAATAGTAACAATCAGGTTAGTTACGAACGTTATATCTTAACTGTACCCAGTTTGTAAACACTGGTTTAGTTTCTGTGCGCCCATATGTGAATAATATTAAATTTCATTACTGTATAAATCAGTAGTATATTCTGAGAAACGTTTTTTCGTACACATATTTTTTTCAATAGGTAAAATTAAATAAATTGTTGCAAAAATAACATATGCAATAGATATAACATCTTAATATGTTTTTTGTTCAATTACGTATTGCTTAATTCTGATTATACATTTTAATTAGACATTTATGATTTATTTCCAAATCAAAAATGTATTGTGTAAGTGTCGAATTGTAATTTTAAACAAATTTTAATTTAATATACAGTGAATTACAAATTAGGTATATATTTTTTTAATTCTAATTATATACAAAAGTAATTGATAACGTTTTCGTTTCATTAAGAACGTTAGTTAAATATATTTGTCTGTTGACATAAAAATACAAGAACATAATTATTTTCCGTCTAAAATCAACTCACTGTTAAAATGATGCAACCCAAAAATATAAACACTATTCTTTTTTCTATTCGTATGTCTAATATTCTGTGAGAACTCATTATTTTTTTATGGTATATAAAATATTATAATAGTTTTTCTGAGAAGTTTGTAATAAACCCTTAAATTATTTCTAACAAAATTTATTATACATTTTCTAAAAATGTATAAAAATTTGAGTACTTTTCAACGCGTTATTAGAATATAAATATTATATTTTTTGGCAGGAATCGATCAGAGTTAATGACAGAAAAAAACAATTCTTGTTAAAGACTAATAAAATTTTAATTGTCATATAGTTGGTCGAAACGTCAAACCTTGTTGTATTCTAATTTGATGGAAGTGACTTTGACAAATATTAATTGTTTTGTGCCAGATCTCGAAATACACACTACTTCCAACACTATTGTGTTGGAAAAGTGCATATATATATATATATATATATATATATATATATATATATATATATATATATATATAACAATACTAGTATTGTAACACTGATCAAAAGAGGAAATTTGTAAGAGAAATAAATAATATGGTGCACGTGTGTGACACATTTTTTTCTTTATATATATATATATATATATATATATATATATATATATATATATATATAAAAAAAAATTCTATACAATAGGACCATTATTGTATTGTAATTTTTCATTGTACGTAGGGTAGAAGAAAATTTCATCATACGCTAATATAAGCAAAAAGAGATATAAATATCTTTGTATTAATCTATATTTAGCCATTTGTGTTATAAACCAGATTTCAAGTTTCCTTTCAATATATATTAATTATTCAAATGTGTGGGATCCATGTAGAATTGATGAAACTCAGAGTACTGAATAAAGGTAAAGAACTACTCGTTGTGCTTTGAATAACAATTTTAAATTAAATAGTCTTAATGAAATTTGTAGTTTATAAAAAATGATACTGTTTTCATTGTAAAAATAATTAAATGAGAGAAATATTTGTTTATCTTTATAGTAGTTAATTTAATAAGAATTTCATTTATGGTCGATTGCTCAATCTTTTTTTAAAAAATAAATATAATTAAAACTAAATAAAAATATAATCAATTAAAGATGAAATTATATAAAAGTTATGGATACATATTTTATTTTCAATGAAGACAAAAACTTAAAAGAAATAATATTTTTTTATAGAGCCATTCTTTTCAGTATCTGATTTTTTAAAATATATAATTATTTTTTTCTAAATGATTTAGTTTTAGAAACATTTCTTATACAAGTATATTATTATTTCTGTGTCAAGGTATTTACAAAGTTGAGAAAAAATATGAATTTTGTAAATATTATATGAACCTTGAGTTTCATGAATCTTATATGGGTCTTAAATATTTAAATAATCAGTATATATTAAAGAGAAAATTTAAATCTGATTTTATATAGACGTATATAATAAAAAAATATATTTGTTTAAAATAATACAAGTTGATTAAAACAGGTGTTTTCGTCAATCATTGTATTTCTTGGCATTGAATAATACAGTGTGTGTATAAATCTCATTGTATGCTTGCCAAATTTTAATGAAATATTAGTACATACTCATAAACCCGTCTAATACGAATAGAAAAATAAACGCGACATTTATCTTATACGACATTTAAATTTAACTTTATTCTATTTTATTTTTACACAACTTTTTGCTTTTAATAACTCGACAAGACCACGTGTAGATTATTTTCGTGTTCAATTATTAGATTAAATATATAGATATGTTTTGTGAAAAGCGTATCGTTTAATTTTCACACTCGTCGTATCACTGTCGACGAGAAAACTCGCTCGCACGCAACATAAAAAATAATTATTTTTTCTACTCTCGCTCTTGACATTCTATTTCATGATTTACTCGAAGGAAAAACAGTTCGTTGTAGATTGTTTGTTTACAGACGTGTAAAATTAATGCCTTGAGCTGCTGAAAACCATACTGTAAAATATACAGTATAGAAAAAAGTATTACGAAGACAGGACAGTGGGTTTTCCGTATTCGTAACGTCAGAATATACAAAAACTGAATTGTATATATTTTTGTGTTTATATTATGATGAGGTTTTAACTTGAAATAGTTGTAATAAAAATAACGTGATTAAAATTTTAGTATTTATAAAAACATATCAGTTAAATCTAATCAACATCCCTAATCTTATTTTTTAAATGCTTTTCCTAACAAGTAATTTTAAAATACAAGAAGAGAATCATTTTATGCGCAAATATCTCTATTATATAGAGTCATCCAAATGTGATGCCTAGATTTGTGTTTTATTAAAAAGAAACATGTGTATCGTTTCTTTTCTTCATTTTTAATAAAACACAAATCTATGCGTTACATTTGGATGGCTCTATACAATTATATAATTAGAATAAAAAAAAATTTTAATTTAAAAAATTAATAAATCAAAATTTATAATTTTTACTCATTTTAATAAATTATTAAAACATTTTGAAAAATATTGAAATAATTGTTTTTTAAAAACTTTTATCATAAATACAATAAAAAGTTTTAAAGTTCTTCAATATTTTATGATAAATATTTTATCCTGCATTAAACAATATACCATTAATGCAATAATGTAATTATATATATATATGAAAAATATAAAAAAAATATGTAAAAACGTTTTATATCAAAATATATTCAATTATAAAGTTACGGTCAATCGATATTCTTTCTGATTAAAATATAATTGGCAACGAGATGTAAAAATGATAGAAACGAAATTACCAAACCAATTGAGATTAAGTTCGTCGAACCGTAATCTATAGAAAGAGGCAATAACCGTGAAAATTGTCAATTTGCAGCTTATTTCAAAACTAATTAAAATGTTGAACAGTTCAGTTATACTCAAATATAGTGCTACATATCATATTTATAATTTAAATTAAACGCTGACGTTATTTCTTAATAAACTTTTAACATTGTACATAACAACTAAAATATTATACTGTGTTTTTGTAATGTGAATAGTATTATTTTTTTTATAAATTATTTTTTTTTAGTTATTTATTATTAATTCAATTCGAACTGATTATTATTTTCTTAATAAAGTGTTAACAATATACATAGTAATTAAAATATTGTACTATTTCTGTGAATTCTTTCTATATCAATTAATTATACCCAAACTAAATCAAAATCAACTAAAACATGTATTTGAATTATAGTCTTAAATTGTTTAATAAATTCATCCTTTTTAAACAGTACATATACAAAAATATGATATTTAATAAATTAACATAGAGATAAAATTTTACACATAGTAATTTAATTATCTAAATAAAATTGATAAAAAAAATATCTTAGGCTTAAATAAAATTCTAGTATTTTATTTAAACATTTAACAAATTCTTTAAGAAAATATACAAATTAATTTATATTAAAACCGATCACCTACATAATTAAAACCATTTTATAATCTGTAATAATTTAGTAACAAATAGAATTATTTTAAACATACAGACATGTATTTATAAATGACTATAAAATCGACTACAAAGTATCAAGATCACGAATACAAATACTCTGAACATTGTGACTTAAGTATATACAAATATATATGAGCTCACTGCGCTTAAATAGCGAACTTTGAAGAGGTTAATGGTCAGTTCAATGTTCGTTTTGATGTGTTTCTAATACAACTTCCTCGTTCATAAAATACAAAAACCACACTCATTTGTAAAAGTTAATAAAACCCTTGAAAATACAAAAGAAATATATTTAGAACGTGTCGTTCGGTTTGAAAACATTTTACATAAATTTACAAACGTTGAATATCAATAACACTATATGCATATATGTATATATATATATATATATATATATATATATATATATATATATATTATGTATATAACTTTTTGCTTGTTAATTCTGGAAGAATCCAGACTGTAGTTAACTATTTCCGGTCAGATGATCGAATGCGTCATTTAACGTAGAAAAAAGATTTACAATTATATTTCAGTTCACTATTTTCATCTACGTTTCAAATTTTTTCAGCATAAATTCCAATAAAATTTTATATTAAATTAAACAAGATAGACCAGAATGATGAAATATTTTTTTATATATTTCCATGAGTGGAATTTGTATTTCCTATTCTCAAGACATAGAATTAATTAACTTTTTAATATAAATAATATAATTATGTTCATTGATAACAACTTTGTATAAATGTTTATAAAAAAGCAATGAATTTTTACATTTTTCGTTATCTACATTTGTTTAAAACAGACTTAAATTATTATTTTTATTTATAACTTTATATAAAATTAATAATTGATATTTTTCAGTATTATTTTTTTTAAAAAATAAATACTTTTTTAAATTTTTATTCAGATTAATATTCCAATTACTACTTTAACGTTTTATTTTATAAAAAAGGATTATAACAGATAAGTTGAATTGTCATATATGGTTGAGCTTTTGTATTGAATTTTAATTATTATTTTTTTATTAGATGATGTAATTTACATCAGAACTTAGTCTCATAGATGATTATCTTAAAATGTAAAAACAGTTCTTAATATGATTAATTATGTGATTAATGAAAATCATCAAGATTTTCTTCTTAGTAAATGAAAATGAATTATAAAGTGACTGTCAGATTAAAATTCGTCGAATCGAATAAGATATGATTTTTTTATGAACTAGCATCATTATTATGCAGTCTTACTCTTTGCGGTTTACCACAGAAATCGTTAATAAATTAATGATTTATATAATCTGACTAAACTTTTATATCTCTGACACAATCGTAATGAAGATGTTAAACGTTTATGACTTTTTACATCGTTTTATTGCATGAAACGTAATGATTTACCATTAGCCATACAAGATGAAATATTTATGATTTATTCAAAAGAAATATTAATATTTTTAAAAGGATATGAACAACATGTTAATCAAACATAATAGTGACGCATAAACAATGCCTGCACGTATTTCTTCAGATTCCTTCGGACGGACATGCATTTACATTATGCATCTATAGATCGATTGATCGATACATATTTCCACGTTGAACGGTATCTTGTATGATCGATTACTTGAACGGCCGTAAATAGATGAGACGACCGAGTAAGTCTCGGCATGCACGCAATGTGTTGACTTGTACGATAGCCACGTGCTCTTGACTTGGCGCTGTTTTAAAAAAGCAATAACAAGCCGATATGAGATATTAAATCTATACGCTGAAAATAGCACATTACTGCATATGCGTGCTACGCAACTAACAAAGATCACATATAAAATTCTGTTCGTGTTGGTTTATTCCATATTTCTAGGTGCGACGACTACTTAATACCATAATTAATTATGATATCAATTATAACATAGCTGAGGTGTCGGCGTACTGTTTTCTTTTACAATCGTTGTTTCTGTGAAGATCTGGTTGAATGAACTCTGGATGAAAGAACGTTGAATACTGTATATCAATCGTGATCGGGAGGAAACACCGATCTGAAGGATACTTTTCTACGACAGGCAAATGACTAATAGATTGTGAGTCAATGCTATGTCATTTTTTATTAAAGAAACTGTTTGAAACGTTTGAAAATCATCGACGACGGCAACATTTAAAAATAATCTTCATAGAAAAGTCATCGAGATCTACCGTACGACCGACGAATGAAATATTTTCTTATTTTAAGTGTACTTCTTTCAGTAACATCTCTCTATCAATAATATAATATTGATTTAACCTCAATTGGATATTTTTGCAGACTATTTTATATATTCGTAATTTTTCATCGAGCTTATAAAATATTCTTTACACTCGGCATTTAATTTCAAGAATAATTTAAATCCTTTTTACATACCGAATATTTTTTTTTATTTGACACAGATTTTAAAAATTAATTTATATTTTTTTGTACTTGTTAATTGTACTTTTGGCTTCATATATTTATTATCCTTGAAAACATTGTAATCTCTACAACCTATATTCGTATTCTTATAACATTTAGTCCTTGTCTTGTCATTTCTGTTTATCTAATAATCTAGGAAAAATCTAAAAAGAAAATAAACAAGTGTCGGATACAAAAGTTGAATTATTTTAAAATATATTAAATTATTTCTTTATCTATCAATATATAAAATGACAAATTCGTACAAATTCTATATTTATTTTTAAAATACAGAAATAAATTATACGATTATATTGTTTATTTATTAGTATTTTTTATAATTGTTACTATTTATTAATATTTTAAAAAATCTTAATTTAAATTAGTCAGTCTAATTTATAGTCACATATATTTTTTGTGGGATAAAAATGTTTTTAGATTCTATTATTTGTTACTAAATTTAATGAATGTTAATATAAATATAGAAAAAATATTATATTTTTTAATTTACTCGTCTAATACTAGTTTATTTTTAAAAAAATAGTTATCGATTTAAATATAATAATATTACAAGCATTTCCATCCACGAACGACATACAGGGAGCTGCATATAAATATAAAGTGCACTCGAGAACAGTATGTCGTTCATTTTAAATGACCTGAAATAATGAGCTTGTTCGAGCTATATCACTTATTCATTACTGCGACTTAGATTTTCTCTTATACGATACAGTAACCTGAAATGAGTGGTTGACTCATTAATTTTATTTCTGAAGTATGTGACCGAACGAACAACTCATATCATTCCGGTTTATTTCCTAATGATATATAAGAAGTGAATGCAGACTCTGTACAAATAGTACACACATTGGATTAATTGTTAATGGATCATGAATTTGAACTCGTTATGAATTAGGTCAGCGTTTATTAAGGTCACGCTAAATTGAAACATTTCAAAATCAGTGCAGTTTGTGTCGTATGATTTCCATTACTACAGAAAATATGTTTCAATTACGAGAATATCAGTCGTTTTTTTTATTCGTACTTTTTCACAAAGTAATTAAATTAATTATCGTATCATTCAGAGAATATTTTATTCACTCAGAGATTTTTTTATCTCTTAATTATTTTAAAAGATATTAATTTTTCATATTTAAATATTGAATTGTTTAAATTGTTCAATAAACTTGAAAAATAATATCCTAATTAGTCTGTATTTATACTTGAATTTTTCAGATCAATTATTCAATTATTTTTTTATAAAAAATACAAGTTTATTTTATATACATAATAAAACAGATTATTTTTAGAAAGTCAACAACACCATCATATTTCGAAAATCGAATCATGTTATTAATTATGCATATTTTCAATATGCATATTCTTGTTAACCCGCACAAAACTACTTGCATGTAGAATCCCTAGCAACAACTCGAGTAACGACCGTTGCCAGTGACCTATTTCGACGTATTTGCATACATTCATAACGAACTACATGAAAATATTTATGTTCCAATATATAGGGAACTTGAATAGAAATGTATACAATATTTCAATTAATTTATATACACACACGTACATTGTGTAATTTATATAATGATCTTCTAGACTCTTTTTAATATACTTCATTAAATGCAGTCGTATATGAAATATTTAATAAATTTTATATGAATATTTTCCTTTCTGCAATATTGATACAACTGCCACAACAACAATTTCATTTATGATACAATTACGAAAACATTCCAATATTTATAACATTTGTTTAACTGTTTTATTAATACCTATGAATAATGTAAAAGTCACTTACATAGAAACTTTGTCATTTTTAATTTAAACATCCTTGTTTATTATTTTTAAAATAATTTAATTAATTTATTACAATATTAATATCAAGTATATATAAATAATTTAAAATTATATTACACTAACATAATGTAGTCAAAATATAATATACACCTAAATATAATTAAGCTCTTTAGGTAATGATACCTTCAGGTCATATTTGTGCTCTTCATTAATTTTGATGGGGAAGGATTAATAATCTTATAATGATTAGCAATGTTATATAAAACTACATATTTTTTCTGTATTTTTTTTAATAAATTCTTTTTGATTTTCAGTATTTTTTGCGTCGATGAGCATCAAACGGAAAATGGTTTTTATATCTTTTTAATAAAAACAGTTAATTAATTTATTTTATTATAAACAAAATATTTTTTCTGGAAAAATATCTATATTTAAACATTTATTTGAAATATAAATTATAAATATATATATATATGTGTGTGTATGTATGTATTTAGTAGTCCAATTAAATCAAAACTAATTACAAATCATTAAACAATTAAGCTCACGAATAGAACTTGAATGTCTGAAAATTCGTGAATAGCGTATAATATTGTCATTCACCTTTGCTAAAGCACAAGTAAGGTCAGTACGGTAAGTCAGGTATGTTCTAATTTCGTTCATGAAGTATTGATTACTTCATGAAATGCTCTATTGACCATTAATCTTGTATTTGATTACTGCAACATTGTGTTCACCTTTGGTGCTGTGTTGACCCGGAATTTGAACTCTATTTCGATTTTCGAATTTCAGCTACTCGTACCAAACTATGTATGAACAACTCGATAAATGTATATGTGATTTATAGGTTGAGAAAATAATGGATATTAATTACTAAATAATTTGCGGACTTGTAAATCCATATACCAGTTTTTTTTAGTAATCAATTTTTATTTTTCTAGTTATTAATGTATGTTTTATAGTTTTGTAATTTTTAAAAAATACATTAATATCACAATCGTTGTAAAAATAAAATATATAATAAACCAATAATAAACTAAAAAAATGTATGATTAAATTCCAAATTTAATTTCGAAAAAAAATAAATAAAAATATTTTAAAATCAATTATACTAGTATTTTAATTTATAATTATAATAATAAAATTAACACAAAAATAAATATGTACTTAATTTAAATTCATACTAATAAAATCACAAATTTAAAATCATTCACACTTTTTTTAACGACTAGGAAAAAAATTGATTTCTAAAATAATTCTGTTTTAAGTTTCTTTCATATTTAATTGAGGCAATAAATTACGTAGATGCATTAAAAGAAATCTTCTGAAGAGAATATTTACTCTTTTATATACAAATTCATTCTCAACTGGCTTATTTTTATATTTTATTTATAGTTTTTGTTGAATCCGTGACAAATTAAATCAATAAGTCTTTCTTATTAGAAGAATATATCTTGAACAACACAGCTGTGTCTGTGTTATTTTTATTTTACTTATAATCTATGCCAATATTTTATATACATATATATATATATATATATATATATATATATATATATATATATATATCTGACAATCACTTAAATTAAAATCTTTTCATGTTATATTAGTAATTGGAAAATAATATATTTAACAATTTATATTCAGATATTTCCCCTTTTATCCAATTAAATTGTCTGTTCCTCATAATTGTTTGTTTTTTAATTCGACCAAACGTAATGTCGAAACTTATCATCCAATTTTCACGTTACGCATTCATTTAATCTAACTCAGACGAACACGTCTGCTCAAAAAATATTTACAGTCGTGTAATACTTTTTTTAAGTTTGATATTAAATACTTCACTTTGTTTTCTAAATTTATATCACTTTTCAGTAATCTAAATTTAACAATCTGTGACTATAATATCTTTACAATTTCAATTGTATACTTATAAGATTTTTATACAACGTCGTCAAAAAAATTAAAACTGAATCATAATTCATTTACGTTCGTGATGTACAAATTTATTTCAAAACTGTTTATTTTCAACTAAAAATATATTTCATAGAATCGCTGCGGTCTGATTACTAATCCTAGCATTAAGTTATTGGGAAATGTTTTCTTTTTGTTCGAGTTTGAAAACACTGAAACGGCAATGTATCGTAATTATAAACTCATTGTTTTTAATTTAATAGACGGGTTTTATAAACGAAGTAAAATTGCGTTTCAGACTATAAACTATTTTAATTGAATAAGTCAACGAATTTCAAAGGTAGTTTTCTTTCAAAAAAAAATGCAATTTATTTTAACAACTTTTCAAAATCATTATTTATTTTTTATTTAATTAGTTAAGAGTTGTAAATATGTTTTGTAAAAAAAATATACTGGGTGTAGTAATTATAAAATGATTTCATAAACAGATTTTCATAGAAAAAAAAATTAAAAAGTCATCTTTTTTAATATTTAACTTAAATTTCTCATATGAATTTCTCTCTGAATCATTATTTTTTACAAGAAAAACAATATGTTATAAAAAAATTCTTGCACTTTATTTTCTATAAAATCATAATTCTTCATAAAATTAAACATTCATGTAAAAATATACTCTAGTAGATATATATATGGTTGAGTAATTGTCTATATGTGTTAGGAATATACAACAAGGATAACAGACACATTTTTCTATTTCACGGGTGAAAAATTGTGGCTGACAACTAAAAGAATACGATAGTTAACCAAGCTTGACGAGTGGTATTTTTGTTTGACTGGTCAATTAAAGTATATATATATATATATATATATATATATATATATATACATGAGCACATTTATATTTCTATGTTTTTATACATGTCAAATGTATTTTGACTAATATATCTTGAAATACAATGTGTTTAAATTTACATCAGTGAAACTGACAAGAAAACTCATGTGTATAATTCAAATTCGATGAATACATACACACATATGCATATATGTGTGTGTGTTTACATTTTCTATCGAAAAATATTTTAAACAGCATAGAATACAATTTGTTTTAAATATTTTATGTATATATATATATATATATATATATATATATATATATATATATATATTGTGAAAAACCGTCAGTCGCAGTTTTGTTTGAAATTGTGTTTAAAAATAAACACGTCAAGGCATTTCGTTTAACCACAAAAAAGTTAGCGTGTCTTACATACAAGCCAATTTTATACTTGTGGACAGGTTTACTGTAACAATTCCCACTACAGAGATGTCATATCATTCAACAAATATATCGTCACGTCTTCAGTTTATTCAGCAATGGATTTGCTACCCTATATATATAAACAATTACATTGTATATCAATTCAAGAAAAATTAAAAAGTAAACTTAATTGACTGCGTTAAAAGTTAAGTAATGTTCAGTGTTTTCAGTTTTAAATTCGAGTTACATTTGTCTAAATATATTTTTTAAAAAATAAATGCACACATTTTTGTTCTTTTTAATTTTTCTAAATACTTTGTTCGTTTGTAAAAATATTAAAAGAATATTCCACGTTTTGTGTCTTCTCTTCATATCTCATATTAACGAAATGTATCGTTTCCAAACATAAATTTTATTTCAGCAACGCTTTCTTTTCAAAGCATCTATTACGTCGAGATGTAATGTAGCATTCAAAGTGGACAATTTTCACAGTGAAAAATAACTTACTGAGACTAGGATTCGATTTCTTTATACATTGATCAAAAGTCAGCCGAACGATGGCTTGCTATGGCTATCTCTTCTGATAAATGTTTTCAAATAAATATCTGTCGAAAATTTACTATCGTGTATTTTTTCGTTCGGATTTTAGTTTGAATAATATTTCGATATATACATACATATATCTATGTATAATATTTAGTTGTACTAAAAATATCTTTATATATTTTTTTTTAAAAAAACGAATGTATATCCTGTCAAGATAAAATACAATAAATTTTACTAAAAGTCCATACACATATCCATAACTACCAGATAGTACTTGCAACTCAATTTTAAATATTGGAAGTGAATGTATAGAAATATTTATTGGGAATTTTTCAATATATACCACATTTCTATTCACATAATTCTATAATTAAATTATTATTAAAAAATATAAACAATATAAAATATTAAATATCTTGTTGAATAGAATAATTTATTTATATAATATTTTATAAAATATATAACTAAAATTCTTGTTCTAATTTTAATCAATTACGAAAATAATGTTTATAGATATAAAAAATACAATAAAAGTTTTATATGTCAATTAAAATAGGTGATAATAAAACAAGATATGTATAAAATATTAAAATAATTTATATATACTTTATACATGTTTCTGTAATTTCATATTCGACTATTTCTAGAGTAAATTTCTTTACAATATTAAAATAACTCGAGACGTTTTAATCCTACAAAATAAAACATAGAATTTAAACTATGTGTATATAAGTTCAGTTCAAATATGAAAATCAATTCCGTCGATCATAAAGAAGTTCTATTTATAGAGAAATAGCAATACACGTATGTCATAACTAATCCAGTACATATAGAACTTCCGTTCTCTGATTGAATCCGAAACAATAATTTGCAAATAAATCAACAGCTAATTATAATTTAAACCTTTTACTTGCACGTGCATATTTTCATACTTTAAATTATTTTCCTATATATATATATATATATATATGTATGTATGTATTGAAAAAAATGTTTATATAAAATGAATTACTTGTTAAATTACTAACAAATTTTCACCAAACTTTCAACATATCTTCTTTCACCTTTCGCTAAAAAGCAGTTATAAAAATCAACTATTAAAAATACTCAATGGCTTTTTATTTTGAAATTTTCAAAAGTAACTGAAATAAAAGACACATGAAAGAACTTGGACGATAGTAAAAAAAAGTGTTATATTTCTTTGGCATTAAAATTTCTTATAGAAGTTAACATATTTTTTATAAAATATGTTTCCTGTATTCCTGAACATTCTTAACGATAGCCACAGTGTCTTTACTATAAAATCTAATAAAAGATTTATTTATAACCACAAATATACTCTGAAAATACAGAATTTGATTCGTTGATTAAAATTGTATTCAAAATATAGAGTGATTTAAAAATTCTGTATTTTGATTATGTTAAATTAATATATATTTATATAAATTGTATTTTTATGAAACATCAATTAATTAAAAACGATTGGAATAAAAAAATCAGTATTTTATAATCGACTATTATTATATATATTCGTAAAACATAAACGTATAGTCTATATTTAGAATATCTAAAATAAATATCATAGAAAATCGATATCGTTTCGAATATATCAAAGAAATATTCTAAATTTATCTATGATGAAAATTACATAAAACATTTTTATACTTCTATCTCATTTTATCATATTTATTCTTAACACTTTTTCTAACATTAATTTATATAAAATATATTTTCAGATGTGTGGAATGTCGACGAAAATAGCAATATGTTAGATTAGTTTTTTGTGGGTAAAACGTGAAGGTACAAATACTAAAATATCCTTTAATCTTTTATTTTACTTTATACTTTAAGTAAAAAAATATTAATTTCGTTTCTTAATCACGGTTGAATTCATTGAACTTTTCTAAACAACTATGAAAATATTTTTCGGAATTTCTTTCAAAACAAACATGTATTTTATCTATTAATAACCAATCATAAAAGAATATTTTTATAATTCTTTTTATAAAAAGAATATTTCGAAACACTAAATTTAAACTGTAAGGTGTTTGATATATTTCTTTTATATTCCCAATTATTCTTCAAAAAAAATATATAAACAATAGATTATGTATTTAAATCCAATCCAAATATTCTATTTCTTTGAACTCGCGATTATCTATTAATAAAATTCTTAAATATATACGTTGACACGTGTTAGAACGTACCTTGTGTGTATCTACATATTTTTGTAAGTTCCGTTTTTAATAAATAACTATATTTAAAAATAAAATTATTTTTGGAACGACCCACTTAAATAAAAATCATGAATGAAAAACATGTGATTCTTAACAGTATCGATATGCAATCATGGCTAGAAGTATTTGATTTTCTTGCTCTCTTCATCTAAAAAAAAAATGTAAATAAAATTCGTTATTAATTAATGAGCGACATTTTTCAACGCACTGGTTTATTTTTTCGTTTTAGATAAATTTGATTTATAAAAAGATTTCAGTAATCACACTGAAATGTATTTTTATTTTTCTATAAATAAATAATTATTCGAATTATAAAAAAATATTTTTCCATGTTTTTTTATTTGTACTCTAACTTCTTTATAAAATAAACTTGTTGAGAGTTTATACACGTGTTTTTGAAATTGATTTTTTGACATAGCAGCTTAGAAATACAAAATCGGAAATAAAACGTTTGATAATTTACATATTTTATACGATATTCTTTGAATAAATATGTATATCTGTGTGTGTGTATAATTATATTTTAATTTATATAATTTTCGTACCACGTACACGTGTCCAGATATCAAAAACACATAAAGTAAATAAATGATGCAAAAACGTATATTATTATTCAGTGTTTATTAGCGTCTAACTATTGTTATGACAATCAGTCTTGTGACAAGTGCATTGAAAATAATCTCAATATTCACAATACAAAATTGGCTGCAATCAAAACAAACACATAATGATCATGTCAATTGCATACGTATACATTATTATATGAATAAAAAGGGCACTAAACTTAACACGAGCCATTGTCTACGCTTTAAGTATTTTTTTGTTAGCATTCTGTTTTAAAATTTCAATTATCTTGATTTAAGGCCTCCGAATCAGTGACAGGTAAAAGAAACGACAGTCGGATATAGTCTTCACAATGGCGTTCGCACGTCTTCGTCGGAAACGTGATTAGAAATCCTCATCTCATGTGTTTATATCGTGGTGTTAATACACCACTGATACTAATCATATGTCTGTATGTATAGAGGTTACTCCTGCATGGATGAAAACCATCCACGTTTAAAATATTCAGGTTTCCAAACAACTTTTCGTTATCAAACGCGCGTACGATGTGTACAACCTGCATACGATTATTGTGTAAAACAATGTAAAATTAAAATCGAATAGGACTTTGATTGAATTTTAAATATATCGAAAGTATCGTCGACGATGTTATAAATGTGTGACGGAGATTTTATTTATATGATATGAACGTATTTTTAAATCTGCAGACATGTATTTATAAAACATTTACTCAAAGGTCGTTTTAAAATAGAAAAATACCCAGACGATTTTAATTTTAGACAAAATTTCAAAACAAGACTTAATTGAAAATTCTATAATCGAAAAACGATTGTATTGTGCACTTATTTTCTTTACAAAAAAAATCTAATATCTTTTCTAATATGATAAATAAAGACAATAATCATTTTTAAAGAAAATATCATCAGGATTGGCATAATATTTTATTCTATCTTTATGGTTTTTGTTACTTGGTTATTATCATTTACTATTCTTCAATTTCATTTGAGCTACCCTATAGTTGAGGCTATCGTTGTAAATACTAAAAAATAAATCCATGAATTGGCTGATATTCTATTTCATATTCAGTTTCTTTTATACGAATTAAAAGAAACCGAAATCAAACTAACTAAATACATTTATCTAAAACTACATTATTTGAATCGTTCACTAAGAAAATCACATTAATAATAAACATTTGATAAGTTCATTTAGATTTCTTTCCTTCTCTTTTTTCCTTTATATATATATATATATATATATATATATATATATATATATATATATAACAAGGGAATAGCTTTATAACAAAAATAAATTATAAAAATATGTAACTTTTTTCATTATAAATTCTACACAAATTATGTACAATATTTAAAAAATAAATATGTTATTTTTTCTAAAGGGAAATGAATATTTAAACATATAATGGTATGGTTATAAAATAACAGAAAATACAGAAATAATAAATAACGTAGAAAAAATAATGATTTTTTAAAAAAAAATGTCAACATAATTTTATTTCGATTCAATTTCATATACAAAATAATTAATATCACTACTGCTCAAATGCCTTCGTTACAATCCCACAGGAAGCAATTGATGTGTATAACCACTCAGGTGTATCAATCCCTCGAGTTCACAACTCAATTAACTACATACAGTCTTATACAATAATACCATTTACATATAATTTCATTAACACCCAGTTATGTTCAATGCACGTGTAATATTTTCTCTCTTGTATTTTTTCTTATAGATTTTTTAATATTTGTTTACTTTTTCCATTAAAAAAATAAAAATCGTACTGAATTGAATTTTATTACAAACAAAAAAAATATTCATTCCATAATTTATTTTATAAATAAAATCACAGTTATCAAATATTAACTGCAAATAAATATGAAATAATTTTTTTAATAACGAACTTAATTAGAGATGATAATTAAAAAAGAACATTTCAGACAGACTAGCGTTGACCTCAAAGTCAGTTTTAAGGTAATCTCTACTCGGTGAAAATAATGATAAACCCACGCATCTTCTCATTTCGTTAATTTATCTCACCGTGTATTACATTTCAGAAAACTCATTATAAGGATATATTTTACGTGCTACATTTATTTCAGACTTAATCTGTGAATTCGTTTTTTAATATCTAGTATTACACTGATTGCTGTTCTCTAAGCCATGATTATTTCACAAATTACTGAAATAAATAACTTCGAATTATTTCAATAATCAATTCGATTAACTAATAATCTCTTCAGATTTGATACGTATCCATTTTCAATCGTTTGTTAATACAGAACGAAGGTAAAAATTAATATGGGTTTAGTGATATCTTTTCGGTTATTATTCAATGATTAAATCGAGAAGATATAAATTCTACGCAATTGAATAATTGATGTAGAAAAACTGTCAGTAATATAAACAAAACTTTAAACATAAAAATGCTATAAAAATCAGTATTGACATTTATGTTTTTTTAATGATACAAACGAATGATTTAAATTATACTCAAACTGTCTTATCTGTTGTATAAATTTATATTTAAAAATGTACGTAATTCGTTTTTATTTAAATAATTTATCATTTCTAATATTTGAACTGGTTTTTTTGAAAGTGGTATAAGTCCATTTTTTCATATATTGAGATATTTAAGGGTTTGCATTTGAGTTAATTTAAAAATATTGGCCAACTTTAATCAAATCGAGTGATGTTTTTTACACTATACACCTTTTAAATTTTATTATGAAATAATAATTACTAACATTATTTTACAAAATAAACGATTTTTTAGCTCCACATGGACTTATACCACTTTCAAAAATAACATATTACAAGAAGTAAAAACAAGAGCAAATTTAAGTCCATATTTTTATAGACATAAGCTTTACTGAAATGGATTTTTATGTAAAAAAGTAATAGTTAAAATGAAGACATTTAAATACACGAATAACTAAGTTTATTAAGAGTTTATTTCAGTTATATTAAAAATATAAAAATGAAAATTACTTCGTTAAGATCTTTAAATAAAAAAAGATATTTTAAACTTAGTTTTTTCTTTTAGCATATTGAAATATTTATGGTGAATAGGTGGTATATAAGGTAATAAACTTATCATATCGTTATATTTCTCTCTTGTTATGCTCCTTGAAGTTTTATAAAGCGGTAACATATTAATTTTTCTGAGGTTTTTGGTCTTCCCTTTTTTCCAAATAAAAAAATTGTTTTAAATGGAGCATTTTCTTCCATACTAATTTTATAAAACATTTTGTGAGGTTCATTCCTTTTGAACCTCATCCAACATATTTTAAGCCAGTTTACAATTTCTCCGTCCGTATTTTTTTTTCTGTTTGATATTGCCTCTTCTAGAGATTTGGTTGAGACAAAGTCTTCTCTTTTCATTTCATACAAAATGAAGCTGTTTTTTTTTTCGGCAAGCCTTTATTGCATCATAATAGTCTTGGGCAGTGTATAATTGATCCTTTTTCTTTAATGCTGTTTCCACAACTGCAAAATCTCTGTCGTTTGGAAGAAATGAATGAGCCGACAGTAAAAATTTGTGGTCAATAACATTTATGTTATTATCGTCTGATTGAACAATCCTTAACCACATCAGTGCGAGCTTAATATTGCGATTTTGTCCGGTACACATGTCACTGTATGCTATGATAATATCATAGGAATGGACTTATTCCACTTTCAAAAGAAATATTTGTGCGATAGCATTGTACAGCAAAACTGTTTTTGTTTATTTTATATCAAAATAGAACTCTATTGAAATTGTGATTGTAACTATAAAGAGAAGGTGTCTATAGCTCATCAAAATTACCGTTAACTTAGTTTTTTTAAAAAGTGGACTTATACCACTTTCAAAAAAACCAGTTCATTTAATAATCTACTATTTTTATATATTTTTTAATTTTTTATCACATAAACTTGTTTGTAGTTAATATTAAAAAGGTTTATACTTCATTTCATATTTGTTATAAAAACATTCTTAATTTTTATTAATTTATTTTTAATTAAACATGATTTTAGTTATTAAAAAATATATAAAAAAATAAAATAATTAATACCTTTCCATACTTTTTTTTATTTATTATTTTTTTTTTTTTGAATAAAATAATATTTGCAATTATCCATTTTCTAATACAAACGATTAATTTGTGATATAAAATAAAGGTAGTAGATATTTTATTAAAATCTATAGAGAAACATTTACATATCACAGTATTGATTATATTTTCTAGTCAAGTATTTTTTTAATCTTTTATACACCGAATTCATCGTTTCTAAATTTTAAAACAGTTTGAATTTAATTTTATTATTATTACAAAAATATTCTTAATTATAATTATTTTTAAAATAAATATCTTTACTAAAGAATATAACATTTATAAAACATCTAATTTTTTTACTATTAATTCATTTCCATACTATTTCTTTGTAGATATTTTTATTGACTATTATTTTTAGAATAAAAAAATATTTGAGATATAATTCATACTATTTCTTATACAGATGATTAATTTATGATTCTGAAATATTTTTCTAATATATTAAATTTTATTCTAGTTTCAATTACATTAATTAAATATGATTTATCTCATTCAAAGAGTAAATACTAAATGATTCATCTGTAAAAATTATTTTGTCAACATTTTAACTCGAACACTTTTTATAATAATCGTCGTACAAACGTGTGCCTAAGCCGATACACAGTATCTGAAAAGATAAATCTCTTGCAGTCGGCAAAAAAGGGACCAAAAACATCACAAATTATACAATCTTTGAAACACGTGCAGTGCAAACCATATGTTGGTAACATATTAAAAAGGGTTAAGGTGTTCATGGTGGTGGATACACTGCGCCGTAGTGAAATATTATAATGGTTGTAAAACTTATAATGCACAACGAATAGTCTGTCCATCCGGTCGGTCGTCTATCTGCCGCTCTTCACAAACTTCTTACGTTTTATCCATAACCCAAAACTGTACAATCGACGACATTGTCGAATTATCTATTCCGAACGTTTGTTGTTCGTTTCTAATATTTTTTTATAAAAATATATTATTATTCTAACGATATACTGTTGTATTTAATCATCAGGTAAAAATATAAAAAATAATCTCTATCTTCAACAAAAAAAATGTAATTTCAGATGAAACCAAACAAAACGTAAATATTTTTTTATGAAACAATAGTTTCATATTTTTTTCGGAAAAAAATATTCCAGTCCAACAAACCTCATTTCACATTATACATATTTTTTTGAAATTCATTAAACATATAAAGTACTAGACAAAATTCTAATCCATGAATATGAACACAAATGAATAATTCATTATATTTCGTCCTTCAAGTTCAAATACCTTTATATTTAGACAATACTAAATTCAATTCGATCATTTTATTGCGGTTTTAGGATGAGTCAACGAAACTATTAAAATTTAATTTCGTTATTAGTCAAATGTTGATTTATTTAATCAGAATATTAAAAAGACAATAAAGAAATATAAGAACGGTAATACTAATAAACTAATTGAAAAATTTCAATTTTAATCATTTATTTTTTATATTTATTTATGTAAATTGAAATCGTTTATCAATTTAAATCAAAGAAAATCAACCAGTAATTATTTTTACATTCTGTTGTATTATAATATTTTTTAAAAATTATTCTAGACTTAATTGTTTAATTGATATCTAAACTTTTTATATAGATAATAGAAATTATTAAAAAAAAAAACATTAATAATAGAAATTATTATAAAATATGCTTGTGAAAATTGTGAATGTTAGTGTAATTTTTTGATTGCAATTTTGATTATAAAAAAATATTTTATTTGTCTGTATTTACAGATGTTAATAATTCCAGTAAATTTATTAATTTAATATTTCTTATTTGATTTTCACAAAAAACTTTTTTTAGATGATATAGGGATTATATTTTTTTATGGATTCAATTTAAAATTCTATAATGCTTAGAAAACTGCCTATATATTTATAAAAAAAGAAACCATTTTCAAACAACACAATGTTTTTTATAAAAGTGTTTAATAATCATTTATTAGCCAATTTTAGTCAATACGCATTTCTATGTCAAAGACTTGACAATACCATTGAGTTATTTATGATGGATTTTCTAAATTTAATATTTCCACACGCCATATCCGGTCATGTTCGATTACGAAATTTAATAATATGCATTAAACCTTACATTTCCATTAATATTCCTCCATCTATTACATTATTTTTTATTAGTTAACAAACCTAATCGATTAAATTCTTACATAAATCCATAAATGAATCACCATTGCACACGATTTCATATAAAACAAATCGCGACATTACGACGTCGGACTAGTCAAGGTAACAATACATGTACGTCTATGAATATTTTATTAAAAATCATTTAAGTTCTCTAAACCCTTATAAATATGAATCTGCAGAAATAGAATCAGTTGTAGCTATACATGACACGTGTAAACAAGCGAGTATCCGAAAACAATATCCCAAAGACATTGATTGAATAGTTAATTAAGACTTGTGTTGATATTCACTTAAAAAATATTTCTGTTGTTCAAACTCGACGAAAAGATCTTGAACAGTGCTATTGTTTTTCGAATGCACGGTGCTGTTCAAGAATTAATATCAATGTGCAAGTAATATATATTTTAATTGAGTGTAATTTGTTCTCGAATTGATTAAACTGTTCACTGAGTACATTTTCATTCGTTTAGAAGCTTTATATATATATATATATATATATATATATATATATATATATATATATATATATATAATTTCAAATTAGTCCATTATTGAACGAAAGCTCCATTGACAATACAAAATATTCTCGTAAATGATTTAATAAAATATTATTTTTGAACATATTTGACTTCTTCTGTTACCAAGAATTGAAAATTTCTTTTAATAATCTTCAAATAAAATCCCGCATCATGTGTTGCATATAAGTGGTGTATTTAGAATATATTTGTACGTCAATAGCTCGATATAATAGAAAATATGTAAATGATTGTTGACATCAAATCTTTTCGTGTTCCTTATACGGTCCTTTGAAAACATTTCATCCATTCCTTTTCCGTGTTAAACATTAACAGCATACATAACGACAAGAGTGAGATACGTTTACGTGTAACTCTCATCACTTTTCATTCCTATCATAATTTTTTTTTCAATAAGCTTTCACAATAGCACCCCGATCACTTGTCATGTATTATGTAAAATCTGTGCGTCTATCCTTCGCATTGACCATCGTCTTCATTGTCTTAACAGTCCCCCACCTCATCAGAAACGACATTATCAATACGAATGATGACCGTACGTCAATACAAAACATGATAATTGTAAACTTCTTGTAAGTTGTGTTACGTACATTGTTAATATCGACGATTTTCGTTGGTGATCAGGTGTATTTGTTTCAGTATTTGTGTGTATTATTAGTTATCAATGTGCTGAGTACTTTATTACTTCAATGAGGAATAAAAATATATCACATGTAGGTCAGTGGTACTGAATATGTTCATATAATATTATTGTGTATATACTTACTTATTTTGGGTGTGTCTCGATTGTTATTTTCTTTAATAATTTTAAACACGTTTATTCCAGGTATCGTATGCTCTTTACTACAATTTAATTCTTAATACTCCATTTATTTATTTAGCATATTTAAATACATACGTCATTTGGCATTGCATATTCATGAACAATTATGCATCTTATTACCATGCACATATTTCTCTCTCTCTCTCTCTCTCTCTCTCTATATATATATATATATATATATATATATATATATATATATAAGAAAAATGGAAAAAATAAAGACAATTTTTTTATGAATTTTATATGTTAAAAAAAATAAGTACTCTATGTATAAAATATACATAAAAATAAGAAAAACAATTCAAATCGAAGTATTATTTTAAATAAAGTTACATATTTTATATATTTATTTATATGAATAGTATTATTCAAATCTCATCATAATTCTTACATATTATTATATTATTCTATTGTTCATTCATTCGTATATAAATAACAAAGTAAATATTTTTTCTGACATCTAAATACGAATTTTTATTTCATGTAAGGTTGTTTCACGATCCATCATTAAAACAGAAACACACATATATAGACAATAAAATGTTTAATGTCTTCAGATCATAAAACAGGATCGTGCCTTATGAAATTTTATTCGCCATTACAGTATCTATTGTACAATAAAATTTGAAATTACGATTCACAACACATTTGTATAAGGCTATGAAATTTGTCCATTTAATAATATTGAGAAACCCCAAATTTTAATATATATATATATATTCATATTTTATTTCATTTCAAAATTCATGTAAAAACACAAATGGTTATAATTTTATTTGATGTGTACCAAATAACAAACTAAAATATAAAATAAAAATTATTGTATAGCACCTTAATTCTTAGTTAATTTATCACTGTTGACAATTTATATTTTCCAAAAAGAATTACTGTCTGTATAACATAATAATTCAGATTATTTATAATTTTTAAGCATTGAAAATTATGGAAAATAATTTATATCCTTATCATTAATTCTCAATATTTTTATTTTAATCATTGGTGTGGTATAAAAGAAAGAGATATTTTTTAATATTTGTAAGTAAATAATTTTTGTGCAGATATATGTGGTTTAAAATCGTATGGGTAATAATTTTATATTTTTATAAAAACAATATTAAATATCAAATTATTGTAAAAATTATTAATTTCAGATAATCCTTCATATTTTTCCATATCAAGTGGAACTTCTACCTTACCATCTCCTTCGAGGAATAAGTTCGGTTTGTTTAAACGAAAAGATTTTAAAAAAATGGGTAATCATTTATCATCGCCATCATCGACATTTGAGACCAGTTCCCCTGAATCTTCAGTCGTTGGCACACCGAATTTCTCATCAAACATCGCGACATTAAATTCCCAACAGAATCGACAAACAATAAGAACACTATTACGTTCAGTAAGTGCTAATTCCACAGAATCTAATCAGGAGCTGTTGATTCTCGGCGAACCTCGACCATCAGACATAGCTCCTCCATCACCATTTCTTCTTCGAGGTTCATTTAAGACCGAATGGGAAGGTTTAAAGAAAACACGATCTTTACGAAGATCGACTAAAACATCTTCAGAACTTTTACATGAAGATTTGATTTATTGTCCTCTTCCGAATTCAGATAATGAAACTGATAATTTATCAGAGACAATCGACGAAGAAGAAGTGTTTTTGGGCGAAGACAGCGCGAGGTATTACAATTTACGTCGACATTCGATCGGTACATCTTATTATAACAGAGACAGAAAGTCGAGTATGGCGTCGACGACACGAAGTTTAAAAGAAACATTGCTGCATGAAGATTTTCCACAAGCTATTATTCACGCAACGGCCGATGGAGACATTGTAAAACCGACCGTCGTTAATAAAGAGCAGAATGTCGGTCACATCCTGCAAGTGAAAAAGAAATGTTCGAGATGTGCCGCTTCGAAAGGTTAGTGATACATTTTTTTTATTAAATTGAAAAGTGCTCCTTGATGGGAAAATTTATTTAGTAAATGGATATCCAGTGACTGATTGTTTGATTATATAAACGATTTTTAAAATGCTCTTCATCGGGGTGTTTTCTTTCCATCAATAAAAATATCTCGATGCCTCTAGTTACTTATTTAATTTATAAATTTATAATTGAAATAAATAATGAACGACTATTAATTCTGAAAATCAGTTTTGTATTTATATCTTTTTTTTAAAAAAAGTTTACATATATATATAATTCATTTTTTAAAAATTTCAGATATGACAATAATAAGTAACGATGTATTTTATGACAAAAAAATATTTATAAGATATTAGAAACTATTTTTAAAAAAATCAAGAAAGATTATGAAATAAAAAAAGTTTTTTTTAAGAAGAATGATTTTTATATATTAATATTCAACGAAAATCAAATAGAATTAATAAAAGAAAAAAAATCTTTGCAGTTTATACAAAATTAGAAAGTATTTTTACTATTTTTCTCATCATTCTTAAAAAATTTCTTTATAGTGATTTTTAAGAAATTTTTATACCAGAATATTTTTTCGTTATTCTCCACAGTTTAAAGTTAGAAAACTGATTCTGGTTAGAGCTATGAATTTTTCTCTAGAAAAATTAAATCTTTTTTTATATACAAATTTTAATTATCAGAAATGTTTCTAATTCTAACTTTCAATGTTTAATTTAATTTCAGATAGCGTTGTTTTAGCTACTACACGTGTCTGTACATAAAAAATAATAGAATATATTGTGCAACTGTCTATAAAGAAATCTCTCTGTGACTATTATTATTTTTAGTAATTGAAAAATTGACATAAACAAGTTAATACTTCATACATCGTGACTGAAAAAGTTTCAAAATCACTAGTTACAAATTAGTTAACTGGTCCCCTTTTCCCAACAACAAATAGGTACACATGTACATGTACACCTATCATATGGTCAGACGATATAGGGCAATTTGCCAATCAGCGATAAATGTGATTTGTTAGTGCTGAAGACAACGGCCGTTGACAGTCGCTTAGCACTGATTGTTGTCAGCACGGAGCGTAGAGAAACGAGCGTTTAATAAGCTCGCGCAAGAGTAGTGCTGGTCTATAAACTATATATAATTCGGTAGATAGATGGATAGATAGATAGATGGATGGATGGATAGATAGATGGACTGCCTATTGATAATGTGACACACTTAACGTGTTGTTGTCATTACAATCTTAGAGTGCAGGAAATTTTCGAATATTGAATGCATACATATTATCTGTGCATGCTTTTTCCTCATTGGCCAAACACGGATCTGATGTTATGGCACGCCTAACATTAAATCGCCCTCTTATTAAAAATTCATATTTATTTATATGGTACAATTGGCAAATGCTTAAAGGGTGCACGATCGTCACGTATTTCGATTTAAATCAAAAGCGTCCTTATTCAAACATATTAAAGCGCTCGTCTATTGCAAATTTTAAAGTGGACTGGCTTTCGTTCAGCGGAAACAATTTCAAATAATAGTTTGATTCAGATTAAATTGTAATTTCCGCATGTACCATGTAATTTTTATATTGTAAATATATAGGTAGGACATGTAATAAATCTGATTTAATCGATAAATATATTCCCTATGAAAATAAATGGAATTGCTTTCGTCCTATAATTTTTTTTTGAATATATACTCAAGTACATATCCATGATTTAATAAAAGACATTAAAAACAAAATGAATAATAATTGGAATATATTCGTTCATCCGGTATAAAATTTATAAAAATATCAAATACTTCAATTTCAATCAAAAGAAAATTGACTAAATTTACGATTAAAAAGGAAAATTCATCTAAATTTTATTATCTAACATTTGAAATTTTCTTTTGGATTTCAATATGTATTCTCTCTTAATGTTTTATTCTTGTTGAGTTATTCTTATATTAATGTAAAATATTTTTTTGTATGTATATATGCATAAATTTGTATGTGTAAACAGTAATAGAAATGTCAATGTCATAATAAATGAAAAAATATATGTTTTCAGTTATGATATTTCTTTTCATAACATTATGAACATTATGTCTGTATATACATATATATATTTATATATATATATATATATATATATATATATATATATATATATATATGTACGTAAATGATTCATTTATTTCATCTCACTGAAAGCTTTCATATACTCGCCCCATAAAGTGTTTTTCACCGGTTTCTTAGAAACACGAGAATATTATTTCACATTTTTCATGCTTGAAAGATCTTCTGTCTAAGGTGTTTTCTCAACACAACATTTTTCTTTTAGTGAAAAAAAAAATTCAACTTTCTTTTATATTCGTACTGTGATATTCGATTGTTATTCCCCTACGACATCGTTCGGTTTTCGCACACAGTATATTTATTTTCTTAAACGATTTCTTTCTATTCTTTTGTACTGTTATCAGTTGACAAGTTGGCCAATATCTATATCAATGTTAGAGATTCTATCACGCCAATATCGACGAGATTTTTTTTTAATAATTAATAATCAAATGTTTCGTATTGGAAAAAACTTGTCTCGTGTTAAGCTTCTTATTATTCTCTGTTACGATGAAATTCAAATAAGAAAATACATTTCGTATTGAATCGAACTGAAATAGTAACTTTATATTTATATAAAGAATTTTCAGTGAATAGAAACAAGTTTTATTATTAAAAATATTTTATAAATTGATTTATACTTTTATCTATTTTTTGAATAAATCTTCTTTCAATATTTTATCAATTTTTCAAGTCATTTTCAATAAGATTTTAAAAATATATACGATATATAATTAATTTTAATGATGTGTTTTTCAAGTCAAGTGAACTAGTAAATCACTCAAAAGTTATTATTATATTTATTGAAAATAAACCTTAACTTCGTTAATTTCATCTTTGTTTAAACGTATTTACTGTATAATTTATTCCATAGTCGGTTGGATATTGTAACTAATTCACTATTTAACGAACAACTTACTTCTTCCATACCACACTATATTATAAAAGTACTCAGTAATCTGTTATTCATTTTTTTGGTTTTGTAAATTTCTACAACTTTTCCATATAATAAAATAACTATTTGAACAATGTATAGAAAATAATAAAAATATCAGAATTTAAAAAAGTAGTACACACTTCCCGTCAAATCGCTCTGAGCAACAAAACGTCTTTTTTCAAAATCGATCTGAACACATGTACAAATATGTTTAAATTCCACTCGTTAACGCCATACTGTTTCAATTAGTATTGTAATCACATCGAGACCTAACTGCATTTTTTTTAATTATACACATTTCTGTACAACAACACTATGTTTGCAATGGCATTAATGTATAGAACACGTTTCTTACATTTGATTTGAGATATTGAACGATCAAATCATAATAATCACATTCAATTGCAGTGTCTATGAACTTTGATGACTTGACAACTGAACAGGACATCCGATTGTGATTTGTCAATTGTCAACTCAGATCACGAAGACACTGTATTTCATTTACTAAACTTCCGCAACATAGTGAATCAATTATAACCATTTTGAATTAATCGAAATGCGTTTTACAGTCGAGTTACAACGTAAAATGTGCCTTCGTTTAGGGCCATTAGTTTCATTTTCTCTGTACAATTTTTCAAGAAGAGTATGTCGTTTTTTTCGTCTCGAAAAGATAGGAACGTTTGAGAAATATTTTAATAGCAAGTTTTGTCGGTTTTGAGTTTTGATTATTTCATTACGTTTTCGGTGATTTAATCCCAACACACGTTCTAGCTCAGCTATTGTTTTTGAACAGTGCGGAATATCATCTAATGAATATTCCAAATTCTTGAATAAAAATAAATGTTTAGAATATTGAAAAGTTAACGTTCATTTTGAATATACGCAGTAATATATATATATTATATATATATATATATATATATATATATATATATATATATATTTGTATGTATGTACTTGTAAATAAATATATAGATATAACATTTTCTATCCTTCTCAAAAAATATTAAAATAAATTATAATTTTTTCTTCATTTCAAATCATTTAAAAAAATATTAAAAATAAATTTTCAAATCAAACTGTCGTTATATGTAAAGTATCATCTAAATGTGACTGCTAAATTTGTGTTTCACTAAAAAGAAACATGTGTATAGAGGGGATGATGTATAGAGAAACATGTGTATAGTTTCTTTTGATTCTTTTGGATAAAACACGAATCTAAGCATGACTTTTGAGTGATCTATATATATTGTAAACTTGAAGTAAAATAACAAGTTTATTTTTAAAAAATGTTGATTAAATAACAAAATCAAATTTATCTAATGTTCAGTAATGTCTTAATCAGTAAAAATATTAAAATAAAAAAATAACAATCACTGATTATATTGTGAATTCATTTTTTAGCAAATAATTATTCATCTTTTAAATTATTTTCTTTATCTTTTTTCAAATTAACATTTCTACGACTTTTCATTACTCCCTACTTGCTTTTATAAATTACATTTTTCATTTCCATTAAAAAAATAATTTCCATTTAATAGATTACTTTAAACAACATTCTACATCAAAATATGTTAACTAACTTACAAATATCAAACATTTTTTTATTAAATTTAGTACCTAATATATAATGAAAATGTGAATTAAATTATATCATTTTTTATTAAAATAATGTATATAAAAAATAATTAAAAGCTCTAAATCTAGAAAGAATTTTAATATAACGAAACTAAAACGAAATAAAATCTTAACGAAATTATAAATATATTCATTCAATCAAATTTAATAAATACACAATTGTTATTTTTATTTCCATTTAAATTCTATAAATAATTCAACGATAATTTATTCTAATTATCATTCAACCATTTAACAAATTTTAATTATCACTTGTAGTCACTGTAATATAATTATACACATCTTAATGAATAATTTATTCGGAAATAACTGTTTTCCTTGCAACAATCATCTAAAATTCTATTTATATTATATAAACTCGTGAATTGTACACAATTATGTGTGGTGTTTATAATAACTTCACTTTCATTATTACTTTTTGTTAAATTAACATATATATATATATATATATATATACATGTGTTTATATATTTGTGTATGTGTGTATAAGCTTATATAAACACATAAAAAACACTCAAAACGACAGTAGCAAAAAATTGTATTTTAATTTCATACTCTTAGGATATTAAATTATCTCCCAAATGAAAATATTATCCTCCGGGTATATCTATATATATATATATATATATATATATATATATATAATTACAGATCCGTTTTAAGCGCCTACATATTGTGAAAATCAGAATTGTAATTTCCAGTTTTATAATAATAATTATTTTATATATATATATATATATATAGTATTTATGTATACATATACTTATATACAGCACTTCATATTTTTTTATTAAATGTGGATAATGGAGATATATTTTTGATGATTTTTTTTTTATATAATGTTTGACATTTTTCTTTAACAAATATGTTTTATACTTAATATTTAATATCATTTTTTTTTTGTATACAAATATATATTTGAAAAATCTAAATATGATAGAATACAAATTAAAAATAAAATAATCCTTCATTATCTCATATCTTCATACCTCATTATTTATTTAGATTGATGTTTTTAAAAAATAAATATATCTTGAAATGTTTTATTTTTTGTAAATAACTCAATGTATCTCCAATTCGATGTGAATATATAGTCTTTGCTAATTTTTATTATACAGTAACTGAGTAACGTCTTTTTTGTAAAATTTAAAAAAAAATGTTGATGTTCTTCCACAATACTTGTATTTTTTAAAAATTGAAAGAATATATTAAATATTCTAATTTGTTTACAAATTATATGATAACTATGATTGAAACTTATTTCTTTTCTTAGTTCTTAATTTAATAACAGTACATGGAAAAATATTTTATGAGAATTAAGTTAGTATCGATATATTTCATCTTTTATTTCTATCCCATCCAACATTTTTATTATATATTTTCTTATCACTTTTATAAAAACACGTTTATACATACAAATATTTTATAATATATTTCAATACTTGACACCGGTCGTAAATTTCTGTTAAACTGTCTAAATTCTTTATAAAAATGATACTAAAAAATAATATACACCACTTTTAAAAAAATACCAGTTCTACAATATATGCCAAGCAATTTTGTAACGATATGTATTATTGTAAAAATGACTAAAATCGATTAATGATATTTGCAAAAGCTTTGAAAAAAATATTTAGAAAATCAGTTATTATTATTTTTATAAAATCTGAATGAGCAGTATTTTTTTGGAAAAAAATATTTTAAATTATATACAATGAAAACTGTATAATAAGTTCTGGTAATACAGAATTCAATGCCAGTTACATAATAAGTTCCAGATCTTAAAGAAAATACCTTGGAAAATATTCTCAGAATATTATATCAGGAAGAAAATGGAAAAAATGACGTTGGTGATATAATATTCGTTTATTAGTTCTACGAAATAAATATGTCACAGTTCGTGGTATAAGAAATATGTTTTGCTATCAGCCATTTTGTCTTTAATGTAAATTTCGAATGTATTTAATTTCTTAAGAGAATATATATGAGATATATAAACATACATGTTAATTCAGATTTTATATTGATTATTTATGTTCTATAAAAATGTATAATTATTTTATTTGAAATATATTTATTGTTTAGAATTGAAATAATCCACATACTTTTCTTGACTGATGTTTATGTGAAATGAAAATTTTCTATATCTTATTCTTTAATTCCTTTTTTTAAAAAAATAATACAAATATCTACCTACTGTACCAGATAGAAATTGTGTCTTTAAGTACCGTTCCATGTATATTTACAGTTATTGAATCTACTGGGTAATATAAATTCTAGCAATATTGACGAGTTGTAGACAATCACAAGTCCCCTGTTATATTGTTTTCTTAGTATAGTACTGTTTATTACAAGTAACTTATGCGTCAATAGAATAATAGGTTGTAAGAATTTAAATAAAATCTGTACGTGATTCTATGTATTTATATTGCTATGGCATTAGATTTAAATGTTACAAGCGACGAATATATATGAGAAATATTTTCATATAACTATTTTTTCGCAACAAAGAATAGTCTCGTCGTAGCCTTACCAACATAACAATTATAAAAAAACACTGTGATTTTTTTCTACCTCGTCTGTCGAGTTTATTAATAAGTCGAATAGAAAATAAATTAGTAAAACTGTATAATTTGGTTTACAAAATCGTTTTATGTGTATTAAAATGAGATTTGAGTAATTTGTTTTCTTCATTAAACGAAGTTCACGCTGAACAGAATATTCAACGTGTATTAATCTACTTGGACAAGTGTGACTTCGAAGAACCGAGACGCTGTGCTCGATTATCGTATTGTACTCAGAGCTGTATAGAACCATAAATGTAATTTGAAGCTTTGTCGGAGAAGGGTCCGAAGATTTAATTTCTAAAGTGTCGCTTGACTTGCCGGTATGATAATTTAATAAATTAGTTTAGAATTTCGTTACATTGTATTTACAGTGCTATATTTCTTCAAAAATAGTCATGTATAAAAGCCTTTTCATAAATATTATTTGAAATTATTTTATTCTGAAAATACCTTAATATTATTTTTCTTATTATATCTACTTATACTATTTCTATAAAAATTATTAATAACTTATATCTTTAATTAATTTAAATTAATAAAATAAACGAGATATTTTTAAAATAACAAAGTTTTAATTCTTTTATGATCTCTAGTAAAAAATTCTTTAATCTTTTAAAAATCATTAACATATAATCTTTCGTCAATCTTGTTTAAAAATGATTATATTTATCTATATACTTATTTTTACAATTTATATATACATATATATAAAATATACCTATTGCTACTCTTTACATAAAACGATCACTTTCTGCATCAATTACTGTACAATTTACAACCATCTTCTCACGTACCTTTTAAACCTATCATTCGTTTTGTACATCTAGCAGAATGTCGAATTAATTACCACTCCGTTTCAAGTTATTCTAGGAAAATTAAATCAGAAATCAAGAACGACAGAACGTATATGATATATGTACGTCGAATATTTTCACCGCAAGACTTGAGAACTCTACATAGCTGCTAATTAGTGTTATTAATAAAATACTGAAACGGATTATTTATATACTACAATAATTATATGTAGAAGTAAAATTCGTATTTATGTTGTGCGGTTTCTATATAAATGATAGTAACCCATGTTAAAGGTTGTATAAAGTCCTCGAATAAACTAGTAGTATAACACAATCATTAATTTTTAATACGAATATATATTAACTATTTTTTAAAATTTTTGTTATATATCTTTTATTGTTATTTCTTAATTTACGGTTATTATTTGTCATGTTATCAGATTTAAAATTATATATAATTGAGACAATAGAGTACAATAGAGTGGAATAATCCACATTGTTGTACGTTTTCCATCAACTCAATACACAAATAAATAAATAATAAAAAAAAAACTTTCCAAGTCTTCACGGTTCCTATTCATCTTGATTTCGACGTTTTCACGAACTTTCGTATTTTGTTCGAAAGTTTCCCATCGTTTCGACATGCTTGTTACGACGGCTTTATTGTAAAGTACAGTAACTTTGTTCTCGAAGTTGAGCTAGACATGTCAGACGTCAAGGATATTTAAACAAAACGATGTTCAAATAAAATGATGTGTCTTGTATCTAAATATAATATGCATAAAATGCCAACAAAAAATTATCATTTTTCTCGTACGTGGTTCGAATAAATCTTGAAAAGGATGTCTATTCAATGACTTTAAATGATGATTATTTTATTGAAATGGAAAAAATAGATATGACTCGTGTCTTATTTTTAAAACTCGAATGTTTGGCGGAGATTAAAATAATGCAATTATCTACATAACATAATTAAAATTTAATCAAGAGTTCGTTAGCAAAATTGTTAACGAAACAAGCTGTGTAATATGTATTCAAAGGTTTCACTCCATTCAATTGTGATTTATTCTGCGGAGCTTCGTGCGTATGTTATATTATTTATTATTCTTCGACGAAACTGATAAAGCATAATAATGGATGTATCGTTTTACATACGTTATATTTTATATATCTCCCACTCTCCAAAAAATATCTTTTCTATAATTAACTCCGCCTTTATTGACCGAATACCGTTATTTTCTTACAAACAAATTAACACAACACACTTGCTACAGTAATCGTAAAACTATTGATAGTGGTACGTTGTTTATATTTTTTATATGATGTAGTAATTAACATATTTAAACATTGTAATTTACATATTTCAAAGAATAAATTAGTACTGAAGTTTAAATTTTACATTGCACTCATTATACAATTATCATAAGTGTTTGTAATTCTTCAGTCAGAACAAAACGGTAAGCAAGGATTAAGTTTCTAAAAAATTTTAAACATTTTTTATAATTTTTAATAATTGTTTATATATATATATATATATATATATATATATATATATACATGTGTATGTGTATGTGTATAAGTGCAATTATCCTCTTCTATAAAATTTAATAAGTAATTATATAAAAACTACCCTCTCTAATTTTTGATATTAAAAAACTGTTCAATTAGTTTTTATTTTTTTAAAAATTATTTTCATAATAAATTTCTTTATCTTTAAATATATGATTTATTTCCACCAAATATTACTGTATTTATTTCCATTAAATGATTTTTATTTTTAGATAATTTAAAATTTTCTAAATTAACTATTATATCAAATTGTAATTATATACAATTTCCAAAAAAACTGAATTTGGTTTAAAAAAATATTTTTACTAATGATAGATAAAACATATAGATATAGAAAATAGTTTCACTCCAAACAAGTTAATGTAAATTTTCTCAAATGTCTAATTGATAAAGTATTTTAATATTAATTTTTAGAAACAAGTATTAAAGTAATATTATATATTTTTTTTAATTGAGAAATTTATGTTTGATTTTTTTTAAAAAATATATATATTTCACATGAATTCAAAAAAAATATACTTTCTTGTAAATAAACCTATTTAATATCATTTTAATTAATAAAATTAGTTTTTGCATTAATACTGGTAAATAATACTATAGAATTTATATATATATATGGATGGATGTATATAATGCATATTATGTCTATTATTCTTCTCGTTATTTGAACTATGTATGTTTACAATCTGTCAAAGGAAATATAATCAACGTTGTTACAGTAGAAAACACTCAATAATCCGCACTTGTGTACATTACTTCTATAATTACTTTGCGAAAATAACAAGAGTATGACATGAATTTAATACAAATTTATATAAATGAAATTCTCTGTACATATTTTGTATATTAGTATACATATTTTATATGCGAGTACGATGAATTAATTACGAAGATATTTTCATGTAATTACATGAACTTAACAAAGATTCCAAAACGTATCCATATTAATCCTTGTAATATAATGAGATTATAGCTTATAATCAATAAAAAAAAATTGGTATATTTTTTTATAATATAGATAAATATTTTTGTTATAAAATAACTTAGTTAAAATGTAAATAAATAAAATTATTTATTATATATTTATATTAATATGAAAAATATATAAAAATGTCTATTTAATTAAATGTATGAATTTATTAAATCACAACCTGTTTTAACAAAATACTTAATAAAAAAAAACAAACATTTTTAATCGGTTCTTTATTCGTATTCGTTTTTAATTAACATACTTCAAATGCTTTATTATATTAGTAAACGATTTTTCAACCCTTTTATAAAAAGTTTTCGGTCGAATCACTGGAAAATTTTAACCAGATTTTTTGCATTCCACTTTTGGCATTGAAATACATGCAAAAAAATTTAATCGTTAATAAATTTAATACGTATTTTCTTTACGAACAAAAAATAGGTTTATATTTGACACAAAAGCGTAATATATCCTTTACAAATTTAGTACTAGTATTCAATTAACATTTTTTTTAAAAAAAAATATACGTAGAAAATATTAGATTATTCTGGATATATTAAAACGAAATTAAAATATATTTTCAAATAAAATAATTTTTAGGATATTTAAAATTTATCAAAAGTCCATTTATAAAATTTACTTGATTACTTTTTCTTTTCAAATATCGAAACATTCACGATATATTTACTACCAAACAGATTTATAAAAAAAAATCAGACACGTGAATTACTTTTTTTCGTATTTTCTCTCTACCATTCCTTTAATCAACTGGACGTAACTGCAGTTGTATATATTTATAAAAACAAAACTAGAATATACGTTTTCAGAACATCATTTTCTAACTGGATAAAATACGGACTCGATTCGTAACATAAACGAGTTTCGGCTTGAAATATTTAAATGTTGCTCTGTTCGTGAAGTAATTTCAGAGATGCAAAAACATCAAGAGTACGTGAAGAATTACCTTATGCTATAAAATGACAGCGAGTGTTGGGAATACGAAGCGTGAGATAATGTAAAAAATATATGTTTTTTAATGCAAAGAGCTACACAACGAACGCTTATTTCGTTTACGTTGTCGTTGGCTACATTATATTGAAGGAAAAATTAGGTTGTTCTTTAACCATTTTATATATATATATATATATATATATATTGATAAATAAATATTTATTCCAGTATACTAATTAATTTTACATAAGAATTTTTAATCAAACATTACAAAATTTAATCATTTATAAAAATCATAACATTTTTGTTATAAATATATATTTTTTATACATGTGTTGTTAACTCATCACACGTATGAACCAATTCGAAAGAAAACATATTTATATTAAAAGCTTGAACAAACTCAAACTTATTGATTATCAGTTTATGAAGTGTAAGTAAACATAAATAAATAAATGATATCGTTTATTGCAAAACTCTTTTATATTTATTTTGTCGTATGTAGCATAAGGGACATATTTACATTTCCAAGATTGTCCCAATCTTAAATATTCTGTGTAATTTAAAAACACGCCTCTTTTATTCCACCTATCTATCATTATGTGTCTAAACATCATCAAGTGTAATACATTATTGTAAATATTATGAATATAGTGTAGTGGCGAGTACAAATGTTTATTATGAAGAACATTGACACTTGACGTCAACGGTGTTGTAGATCGGATCAGTCTGGTCAGTGTCTCAGACAGACGGCGGCGTGGCTGTCAAACGCCGCGCCTAAGTACAAATTTGCGAACATGCTGATACGATTGTCTTCACATAAATAAAGTATGGACGAAGAGACGTGCGGCGACCTTTTGCCAAAAAAAAGAACGTAATTTTTTTTACGAACAGACATGGCGCTGTTTACATGGAATAAAATCACGTAATGAAATGTTCGTTAGTTGTGTGAAGACATCAACGGAATTCTTTGTGTTTGTGGAATAAATTGCGATTAGGATTTTTTTTCATTGTTTTGAAAATCGATAAAGAACTTAAATTTGTTTACACTAAAAGATTTTATTGCAGTAGTCAGTAAATACTTGTATTCGTTATTTGTCATTTAAACAAATTTCAATATCAAATAATCAGTTTAAAAAATATATAAAAATTTATATTTAATTAAATGTATGAATTTATTAAATCACAACCTGTTTTAACAAAATACTTAATAAAAAAAACAAACATTTTTAATCGGTTCTTTATTCATATTCGTTTTTAATTAACATACTTCAAATGCTTTATTATATTAGTAAATGATTTTTCAACCCTTTTATAAGTGTTTTTAAGTATGATAGAACTTTTAATTTAATCCCTATCGAAAGTTTTATCTAACCTAAAAAACATATTTATCATACCTTATATATATATATATATATATATATATATATATATATATATATATATATAAAGATTTTTTTAGGTTAAGATTTAATTTGAAGTTCTATCACGTTTGAAAGAAACACTTATACATCAAATCCAAAATTGAAACAAAGAGTATATAATAATAATTATTGAGCACTTCAATACTACTTCGTGTTATTTAAATTTGATTTATTAGTAAAAGTAAATGAACACTAGTGGAAAAATATTTAGAGTTCAGGAAAAGCCCGGATTTTTTTCTATAATAAATAAAACATTTTCTATTCAAGAAATGTTAATTTCACTTTTAAAAAAAATAGTTAGATTTAAAATATTTAAATTTACTATAATTTTAATCTATATTTTAGGGGATATTCTAGTCTAGAATTTCGAAAAAATCGATTTATTTTTTTACATATTTTCAAAATTTAGACCTTTAAGAATATGTCCTTAAGAAGATTTTTCTAAATTCGAATTATTTTCGGAGTTATAGTTATTTTTGTGACGCGCCAACCAATCCGGTCTAGCCGGAACGAATCAACTTTAAACGCGTTTTTCTCGAAACTACTTTTTCGACACGGTTGACGTGATATCTCAAGTTCTAATGGACCGATTTACTTGAAATTTGGTACAGAGCTTCTCAATATAACAATGATTGTCTCCGCTTAGAATTTTTTGAAAATTTTGTTTTTTACTATTTTTAAAAATTCCGAAAGTTGAAAAAATAGGGCAAAAAAATAACTGTTTTTTCATACTACCGCCATTTTGCGAAAAAAAATTTTTTTTTAATTTCTCTAGGCGGGGATACTACTACAACCTTTTTTCAATAATTTCAAAAAAAAAATATTTCAAATGACCGAAAGGGTTGGAACCACGTCAACCAGAAGACACCTTTTTTTTCGAGCTCCCACTTTGCCATCCTGTACCTTTTTCAATTTTGAATTTTTTGTTTTTAATAATACTTTTTTATACTCTTAAAATGTCAATAAATAACTGATCAAAAAAATGGATAGTAAAAATATTTGTTGGATTTTTTTATATCGGCCGAAAAAACACTTAAAATTCGTGCGACTAGACTAGAATACCCCCTTAATTAATGTATTAAATATAAGTGGTTATGTTTAACTTTAATTATTAAACATTTTATTAAATAAGATATGTTTCTAGTGTATTAGAAATTTGTATAAATTTGGATAAAATAGCCTATTTAATAATATAGCATTTTTGATCATTCGATAGATACTCCATCTTTTGCACCATCTTTTGCGTTTTCCGCTATAGGAACTTTTATTTTAGAATTATCTAATGTTTCCAACATTTTATCTATATTTTGTACATACAAATATATATATAAACAAATAATTCTTGAATGATAGTGTCAAGATAAAACTTTCTTGACGTTATGACAAAACTATGCGATACTAATGATACAAAACGGACCACAGCTGCATTTCACTAACATGAAAGCTCCGTCTCGTTTGACAAGGGTACAAAGTCTACGCAACTTTGCATAAACGAGAGTGTGAACGTTACTGAATTAATTAAATTCTATATTGATCGTAGCAGAAGGTTTCTTGTTTCAGCAATGTCCATATTAAGTAGTACGAAATCGTGAATAAGTAGTCGTTCGACTGAAATCTTGATTTATTACTCGTACCTGATTTATTTTCTCGAATGAAATTTGTCATTACGTCAATGATTATATCAACGACATAATAATCATTAGAATTTTGTACGTAAGTTACAGTACATTGTTCCATGAATTATTCTATAGACTTCATGATTTGCATCAATGAAACGCTTTGTTTTCGACAAGTGCTCTTTAAAGATTACGCTACTTCAACATTGTATAGTACGAGACTAGTTACATTTGTTTATCGAAGAGTTTTCGAGATGGAGATAATTAAATATAAAATAGAATTATTCTATTACTTATATCATAAAAAGGTTCTCTTGATTTATGATTAAAATACTCGTCTAAAAAATCTTATAAAAATATCTTTATTTATAATCTTATAAATAAAGATTTATTTCTTTACTCTCTTTTTATAAAATACATTATTTTATAAAGTTTACTTGATTTTTTCTCTATTTCAATAGTTAAATATTAATAAAAATATCACAAAAAACTTCTTAAACAATTTAAAAATATCAATAAAATATTCAATATAAAAATAAATTATTCAACAATTCAAGATTAATTACTAAATAAAATTCAATTACTCATTGAAGTAAGTAAACACTGATAAAATCTTAATTGTTTGTTTTCACCTCTACATTGAATTAATTCTTTTAAAAGGGTTATAATGCCATTAATTAAATTACAAATCTGTGTAGGACGTATTTGTATTACGATGTACATGAAACAAAATTTTAATGTATTACCGGGTTTCAGTGTCACAGAAAAACATATTTCAGTATATACAGGTGTAATTTTATTTTGTGTTATTTTTTTAAGTAATATTCATAAAGTTCGTATGTTTGTTTTGTATTTAGTAACAGAAAATAATTAGGTGAAAAAATCTTGAAATTGAATAAAGATTAATTTTTTAATCAGTGGATTATTAAAGATGAAAAATTAATCAGAAGTCGAAAATATTTATATGTTGAATATTAAAATTTTTTGTTAATTGAAGTAAAAAAATCAATCACAATTTGTATTTGTTCAATATTTCAATATCAATAGAAATAAGTATAGCATTTATTCAATATGAATTTTGGAAAATTTATGAAAAGTTTAATTTCATTTATGTACATGTTTAGTAAAAATTTAAATCTGGTATTTTTTTCATTTCAATCACTTAATTACAGGAAAAATTAATACAAAAAAACGATATTTATTTCCATGGGATTAAATGTACAAATAAAAAAAAATATTCTCACCTTCTAAAATTTACGACTGTATAAATCTTACAAGTAATATAAACTTCTTTCATTAAAAAATATTTTCGTACTTTTATTACCAACAACGTTGACAGAATTCTAAAACAATTTCTCGTAAAAATCTAACCATTCATTAAACTTCTTTTTTATTTCAACAGAAATATATATATATATATATATATATATATATATATATGCATGTGTGTGTAATGAAAATGTTTAAAAACATAATTGGAAAATTAAATTCTATATCACAATATTCTTTTCACTGACGAATTAATTGGTCATTAATTTTTTTATAAATTACGTTCAACTGAAAAATAATTCTAAGAAAACCATCTTTCATTTTCTACGAATAATTATTGAACATAATTTGATTTTATATCGAAAAATATATAAATAAAATTTAAATTTATAAATGAAATAAATAAAAATAAAACTTCTTCTCATACAAACAGCTTGATAAATCTTTAGTGCGACTTAAGTGAGACACGAGTAAAAAAGAGACACATTGCATAACGTTCGTATAAATGAAAACAACACAAGTAACCCTTTTGATTTGACGATACCCTAATTGAAGATAAGAGTCTATGTCGGTGAATAAGTGACCTTTTAAGTGTACTCTAATCTCTATTTAGTTAAACACTTGAAAAACTCAAACAGTATCTTTAGGTGCTTCAGTCTGATGAAAATGCTTATGTATGCATTCATTCTGAATCTCTGAAGAATGTTATGTTTATTACAGAATTATTTTAATCAATAGTTATTATACTAGACTGTAATTAAACATGTATACCTATCTATTAGATAATGGTAATTGAAAAAAATGTCTAACATACACGCAATTCTTCAGAGACATTCCCAATTTAGAATAATGTTTTAATAACAAATAAATAATACAAACTTTACATTTGTATCAAAACGTACATGTAATCATATAAATTGTGTTTTAGGTGTATATAGTACGTACATCGACCTCAATATACATCTTTTGGGATTTCGAAAATGTTGAATTGATATTGACGACTCCCGACAAACTTGCTGTACTATAAACTCACGTCGATATCGAACATTGGGAACGAATCTTATATATACCATCATATCATATTTTATAAAATTCAATGCGGTTTATGTACTATATAAAACTTTGAATATACTCACACGTATAATATATTTTCTTTTATGTTACGGATCAATTTTTATATATTTATGTCTTTAAAGAAATAAACGGAATAAAAAACAAGAACAAGAACCAATAAAAAGCGATATTTACCTATCAAATCTTTTCTTATACGTACATATTTTTTTAAAAAGAAAATATAAATATTGAAAATTAGATCTTTACAAAAATTTCAATTATTAAGTAACTTAATAATAAAAAATCACTTATTTTTTCACTTATTAAGTATCACTTATTTCATTACTTATTAAGTAACTTAAACCATCAAAAAATCACTTATTTTTTCTTATAAAATAGTCAAAAATTATACTTTCATTTTTTATCATTTAAAATTTTTGCCCTTTTTAGTCAACTTTTTTTTTAGTTAATTTTTCAAAATGAAAAATGTCACACAGAACTAAATTTGAATTCATTCACTACAATAAGTGATCAAATAACATAAATCCTGTAGTCCATGAATTAAGGTTTTGTGTATTAATATTTTTTTTTATTTTCCACATTATTCACTTGTAATTGAACAGAATATTCAAATGTAACAGATGAATGTTAATGTGAATTTAAAAAATCACAAATTATTCACAGAATTTGATTAATATTTTTTGTATTTTCCTAGAAATAAATTTCTTTTAAATTTGCTTAATTAAACCATAAGATTTATATATATATATATATATATTTATGTGTGTGTAAAAGAAAATATTTCAATATTTAATGAGAACAGTACATGTATGAGTTTTTAATCCTCATATGATTTTTGTAGCATACTGTCAAGTAATCGTAATCTTTTCTAAATTAATTATCTCTTCTAAATTATAAAAAATTAAGTAAATTAAATCAATAATAAAACAAAAATACTCATAAATACTTCTATACTTAATTCACTTTTTATTTATGAGATTTGTATAATCAGACAGATAGTATTTAATATTATAAATAATTCAACGATTCATTCGTCTATTATTCATTTATATATATATATATATATATATATATATATATATATATAAAAGTATATTATTCAAAAAACCAATACATCTAAAAGACATCAAACGAAACAACATATACATTGAAGGTCGTAAAATTAAATGTCTAATCCAAACTCTAATTCCAGAGTTTCGTTAGTGCAGGAAATGTGAAGGTACGTGCGCCGGAAATGGTTGACTTTGTAGCTCTGTCGGCTCTTATAAGTACGAAAGGTATATTTTTTATATAAAACAATATTGCACTCAGTCGTCGTATGAATAATATTCTATTAAATCGAAATTTGACGAATATTAATATCTGAACGAAAGGAAAACTGTACGGAATTAGTGAATAAGTTTTAATAAACTATTTATATTATAAAATCTAAAATGTTTTTGAAATATTTACAATTTATAATTCAAATTCAATTTATGTTAATAGTAAATAAGGAAAATAGTATAAAAAATATTAATATGTCAGTAAATCTAGAACAGAAGGTTTTAAAATACTCCAAACTTCAAATTACTAGAATAGAAATAAATACATTTTTTCAAAATGTTTATATGTGCAAAAATATTATTTTAAAAATAAACTGATTTAATTGATATGATCGAATTTGAAATTGAAATTCAAATCTTAAATCGATTTCTGTATAAAATTAATTTTATTCTATTGTAGATTTAAAAAAAAAACTTCTAAATGTTTTTAATCTGTTTAACAGCAAATTGAAATGTATTAAGGTCTTAATATATAATAACATCTAAAGTAATTAACATGGTATAATAATCGTTAAAGTCTAAACGAACTTATAACACGATTATTAATACTTATCACACCAAGTAAACAGGAAACAACATGTACTTACCTTCTACACAAATTCGAATCGAATTTCCATCAAGACTGAACTGATGCGAGTGCATATAATTATAAATGAATGATTATTATTCTGTTCTACTGCCAACGTGACGATTTTTTATAAATAATGTATAATATATGAAATAAAATCAGATACGCGCATCAATCATATGAATATTGTGGACCACACAGCGAGATACAAAAGAGGAAGTAGATTTATCTTCCGTAACGAGTTGTTCGACGATGAAAGAAAATCGTGTACAGTTATGATTTGTGTTGTCGTTGTGCGTAACGATCATACAGATCATTGTTTCGCATTCGTAATTACACGTTTTTCATACACATGTAAATCTGGAAAATAAATTATAATAGTTCTGTGTTTACGACGAATATGTGTAAGGATTTTAGATAAACATTGTGTGATTCAGAATCTTTAGATCGACAATAAATCATCTCATTGCAACTGATTTTATCAACTATTTGGTTATTAAATAAGAATGTAAATTTATAGATATATCTCAAATTATATTATTAAAAAATACAATAAGAATTATTCAATCATAAATTTATTCAATTTAAAAAATCTTTTTTCTGATTTTTTTAAACACAAATAAAAAATGATTTATTGAACGACAAATCAGTTTTCTTGTATTGATTGATATATTTGATGTTGGAATTTAAAATAAAATAAATCATAAAATAATTCTTATTTTTTGAAATCTTGAATACATATACAAAAAAAATAAAAATAAAACGTGTAGATTTAAAGAGACAAATCTGGAGTAAACCAGTACAACGTGTGTACAAGTGTTTAACTTAATTTAAGGTCTGGTACAGACATGTAAAGATAAATTTTCATTTTGAATATAAGTCAGGTTCAAGTACAACTAAAAATAAAATGATTATGGCACACTCAAGTATTTCATAAACTTCAAGAGTATATTTTGCCAAACGCTCGTTGTTTTAGTTTAAATCTGGATGCATATGAAAATGTGTTCGCTATGAAATTGTTGAGCAATGCATCAGTTCATAACAAATCTAATTAAAACTTTATTTATCCATTCAGGATTTTCCTTATATATATATTACTTTAAACACTTGACCTATAATTTTATTTCATGTAATAAATTCATTTGTATTCAACTATACAAAACAAAAAATATTTATTTAAAAAACTTAACACCCTCTCTTTTGAAAAATATTAAGCATAAAATAATTAATACAGCCAAATTATTTATAAAAATTAAAGAATATATAAATATAATAATTTGTTAAATTAAATTAACTCTAATTTTTTAATTAAAAATATTTTTGTATAAAATGTAGAGTTCTTTTAAATTAAATAATTTACATTCTTTCTTTATTATTTTTAAAAACAACTAAATTCGAATACATATTATAGATAAATCTACACAAGTTTATTATTTGAAGAGATTATTTGAAGTTTTACAGTATTCAGTGGTTTGACATTTATGGATTATTCTAATGAGGGTTGCTTCCCAGTTGAAACTTACAGATTCATCAAACAAGTTTCAGTAGACGTAAATAATTTCAGAGAACTTGTGGAATAAATTTATTTGTGTCGGTTAATCATGCGTAATTAATAATGTGTTGCTTTATGTTTACTCTTCTTTGAGTTTATTATTTATGTATATATATAGGTATAAGTCATTAGATATATGAATTTATTTACATTCGATACTTGTCAATCTATAACATTTAAAATAATTAAAAAAAAATTATTACTTTCTGAATTCATAATTTTTTTTCGTTATATTCATTGTATTTTTCTATTATGTTAAAAGTGAAAATAAAAGGTGTATTTCCCTTTGATAATTCAATGATTAATTAAAAAAAATGTACATTATTTATATTTCCTGGAAACGAAATGTTTTATTTTTTTAAAAAATAATTACTGCTATTCAACATAAAATATTTACAACCAAATAAAATATTAGTTAGTCTTTCATGTATTATTTTTTTAATTTTATATTCTATAGCAATTATAATTTTTGATAAAAAAATAGTATAAAATAAATTCAATCCAAGAAAATCTTTTTATAGAAATTACAGCCAAATGCTAATAAAATAAATCACAAAATAATTAAAATACAAGTGATTATGAAATATTTAATCTTGCATATAAGTTTTATTCTGAATTTTTTTCATTTATGAGTATTAAAACTCATATTTTTTTTCAATAAAAATTAAAATATTGATTTTGTTGGAATCCTCGCAAAAAAAATATTATCTTTTTAACCGAATTATTTTTTTTTAATTTTTTTATTATATTAATTTCATTACAGTATTAAAATAATGCTTTCTTTGTAAAAATATATTTCATTCTATTTAAACTTAAATAATTTAATTAGTCAAAAAAACTGTTTTATCACTAAATATGTATTTAATTAATTCTCTGGAATCATTTTATCGTTTTAAAACCTCGCTTGACTTATTTAATTACGACAAGCGGATAAAAATGACATCATCTGTAAACCGGAAACAATCTAATAAAATCTTTTTCAAAAATACTAAAAATATCTATTGGACAAATCCAGATAGATAGATACTTCTTGTTGTCTGATGTATATAAAAATATATTCGAAAACTAAATCGTTTTTCGTACATATCAAGCTTTTAAGGCTACAATAAACAATTAGTGATCGTGTAGGAACAAAAATGTGTATTCGATTGGCAATTCGTTCGTTTGATATTGCGGAATGTTGTTTGATGATACGATTATACAGAGAGTACCGAGAAACCGACATCAAAGTTCGTGTAAGAGCCGTGAAAATGAATTTTTTACACGTTTGCTATGTCTGGCGCACGAACCTTGATGTAAACACAACCGTCCCAGTCGGTACACATCAATGTGGTTTACTTTTAAAGGTACGGTCGATATTGACGCATCTGTCATGCAGATCTGTGTTATATTTGTATAAGATTTCAGCTGAAGATTAAACAGTGTTCTCTTTTGAGATTGCGTTGCGTATTGGAAACGTCTGACTGCGTGACTATTTTTTTAAAGTACTCGACATGATGGCAAATATTGGAAAATGCATAGAAGTTATAGATTTAGATTTGTATTTACGATTAATCTCAGTTTATTACATGTATATATTTTATTTAAAAAATATCTGAGAGATTCAAAACATGTCGATAGAAACAACATTTGTCGAGTACAGTACACACAAGTATTTTTTTTTTATAACAATTTGTAAGAAATGTAATTGGATAATAAATAATTTAATACATATTCTCATAAATCAATGAGTCGTTTACTATCGGAATACTTGTTAAGAAAAATAACTATAAATTTATTTTTAGTCACAAAGAACGATTATCCATTTACACGTTCGTTAACAAGAAATAAATATATTTATAATTTCCATCGTAACATAAACATGTTTACAAGACAATTAACAGATAAGAGATTCAAATTAAACAAGTTCGCTGCATAAGAGTGAACCGCATTCTCAATAATATAATTACCTTGAGAATTCTTCACTCTATATTTAATAAGTCAATCAGAACTCGAATAAAAAAGAGGGCGGAAGTACTCGTTAATATCCGTCAGTCTTATCAGTAATTGGATTAAATTTATATACAATAAAAATACCAATGATGTGCATCTGTACCAGCTGTTATTATAACGATTTAGAATGTGATTCAGATTTTCTTTATGGTGTACTTGTATACTTGTTTCATTTCATTTTCATTTCTATTTTCATACACGTCAATAGTCGTTGTATTAGAAATTCCTACGCATATTGTTGCTGGGTTTTATTTAATTTTATTCACTCATAACTTGAAAGAAAACATGGTTTGTATGTAACTGAAATTTCTACCATACGGTTGAATTTCTTTCCAACTCAAACACATTCAGAAAATGTATTTCTTTAGATAAATAATAGATTGAGGTTACAAATTCTTTAATTTTATTTTCTTGTAATAAGGATTATTTCAGTATCTTAGTTTTATTATTGATTGACGAAATAGTTATCTAAATATTCCTAGTACTTAATACTTCAACAACCGTTTCTAAACTGATTAAACTAATAACAAACAATTCTAGAACAGTATCTATTTTTCTTATCATTTAATCAATTTCAATTAAAAGTGATTAAAACATTTTATTTATTTAATTCGCGTTGCATACATATAAATTACATCTTAAATGACTTCACGTTTATTAATTTTATTAACATATAAAATAATAGTAATTTATTACATTATTAGTTAATTATTATAAGAAAATAAAAAAGAAATAAAAAACTACATGATTACAATACAAACAAAATGTGATTCATATCCCAAATAAACACTGATTTATATAAAAAAAAATGATCGATATTTTTATCTAATCATTTTTGTTATTTTTTCTAAAAATTCATGACATTTTGTGTGATTTTATTGTTATTAATAGATAAACATTTCATGAAACAGGATATACAAATGAGTAATAAGGTTTTTAATGTACTTTAAATATTTAGTTATTGTTAAAGTATTATTTTTTGGAATTATATATATATATATACATATGTGTGTGTATATATATATATATATATTATTAAACCAGTTCATTTAACTACATCTAACCGTGTAAACTTTATCAAAAAAATCAAGTGTATATAATAGTATTTTCATGGCATCTTCTTCGAATCTCGTGTCTATATAGAACAAATCTCTGCATGCACACCCTTCACATATATACCCTCATATATATATATATATATATATATATATATATATATATATATATATATATATATATATATATATATATACTGCAAACACTATCTTACTATCACGTATATACTTTCTTTGGATTTATCAGACGCGTCTAAAATACGTCTTTCGCAAATCCTGCTTCATCCCTTCATCATCTTGACACATGCTGGTTCATGTTATCTCGCAAATATCGATTCATACTAAAAATATACTTATCACTTACATATCTAGTGTCATGTAAGGGCATCCAACCGCGAATATCTAATTTTATAGGTATTTTACTTCAAGTGCATTGGTTTTTAGTCCTTTTCAATCCACAAACAGATTCAGTCGTTTTCACGTCGAAATACAATAAATTTACATGAAAGATTGAAACAATGATAAAAGTCTTACGATTGATTTATCTTACTTTATTTGTTTTTCTTGGAATGTGAAGAAAATATTTATTTATTTATAATAAAAAATTCTAGAAAAATTTTAAGTGATTCAAAATGTCGATTCAAGTTCTTGCTATATATTTATATATTCTCTGAAAAATATATAAAACATAAATAATTTTTCCAGTCTGAAACATTTTCAAGAAAGAATATACTCTGTCTTTTCTATTTTCCATGCATAACAAATCCGTATGTATATGTGAACCTTGTGGAAGAGAATGTCGTATGAAAATATCTCTAGTTCGTCGATCTCACCTTCTGATTTTCGTCGTAACGTTTACTAAGATTACTCTCTGAATGTAGTAGAATCTACATCGACTCGAGACTGATATTGGAGATTAGATACTGAAAAGCTCACTTTATTGGTATCTTTGTTCAGTGCACACACTTTCATTGCGTTCAACTTTAATTATATTCGACTCGAATATCTTTGAGTATTAAAGATATCAATGGGTTCATTAAAGTTTGTTCTTATTAAGAAAATTGGTAATTCCTACTACCTTCTAAAACCATATTTTGTGTTATAATTCAATTGAATTATTTTATAAGCTTTTGTGAGTTTTTATTCTAATATTGAAAAATTAATTAAATTCTCTTTTACTGATTATTAAAATTGAAATTTACATAAATATAATTTTATGTAAAATATATAATCTTAATCTAAGTTAAATCATCAGAGTACTTTCATATTTTCATTATTATTATTCATAAAATCTTATAGTATTCAAAGTTAGTAATTAATTTTTGTTAAAATGAATTTGACAAAGAGTAACAATTATAGTTTTTAATATTTGACTTAAATGATATATTTTCATTTCTAAACATTTTAAATTCTATGAAATTATTTTACCAGACCTTTAGAAACCATTGACACATTTAACCTTTTCCAACCTATTCATAATAAACAACCAACGTACAATTCAGAAAAATTCTTTTCAAACAAATGCTTACCATATGGAAAAGATGATTTCTACTTTAGTATAATACATAATATTTTTGTACTCGTATCTGACATTACTCTGCATGCATTCTGTATCTTTCAACATTTATACACACAATTGATTGACATGTATGACTGGTACAGGGGTTTAAAATGAGGGTTGGTATTTTTAAACGTCATTATTAGAGTAATTACTTTCGACTTCTTTTTTTCTATTTTTTCACTGTCATTAAAGTTGTCTGTACAGCAATATATCATTATAAGTGTATGACATTGTCTTGTGTATATTAAAAAAAATATTTATATATATATATATATATATATATATATATATATATAAATTCCAAAACTGTATTAAATATTTCAGTCGTTTACATCATTTTATAAATCCAATTTATAGAAAATTCGGCAATTAAACACATCCTGTGAAAATAAATAAATAAAAAAATACACATAAATCATAAACACAAATAAAACCTTCCCACGTTCAGTTTTATGTAAAATATGTTTTCGTATAGATGTCTTTGAACACTTTTGTCAGATAAATCTGTCAAAACGTTTTTCAATCAATCTCTCGCGGATAATTTATAATGTTTCATTTTATATTATTTACATAAATCTCTTTAGGACAATTTTCAAATATTATTATCTTGGCCTTTTCAAAAATTCAATTGAGATAGTCTATCCTTTTCCGGCCGATTTGAATGTCGCGTTGTCTCTACTAAATTATTGATTTTATTGACGAGTTTGCATGATGAATAAATTCAACCAACCGAATCCTTTTCGTATATAAAGGAAAGTTTTATTAAATTTTCTCTTTAATATACATGAAAATGTATTTTGCTTTTTTACATGAGAAAAACATTCTTAACGTATTCAGAAACTGGATTAGTGTTTAGCTTTTATCTCTTGATGTAAAGAATTTGATCTCGTAAATGTGCATTAAATAAATTATATACGTATATACCGATGTATATATATATATATATATATATATATATATATATATATATATATATATATACATAAAAGTAATTCTTATAAATCTAATTCATTTTAAAACCATCTTCTACACGTACAACCTCTTCAGTGTTTATGTAATTCACAAGTATACTTCATGTTGCAGATCTTTTCTAAGGATAATTATTGTGCATGTACATGAAAGTCCTAGTTCTTTTGTCATATTTCTATTGAATTAATTAAGAATTTTATTAACATTGTATTTCACTATTTGATCTAAAAAATTCTAAAGAATTACTACAAAAAAAATATTGAAAATTTTCCACGTTTTATACATAATATAATTAAGCTTATTCAATTATATTTGCTCCTTTTATAGAATCTCATTGAGAAATATAATTGAAAAATAAAAGAAAATATTTTATTTTATTAAAAAAATATTGGATATTTTAATTAAAAAAAAACGTATTTGCTACTTGAAACGTTTTTAAATTTTATTAAATTATAATACTGTGTAAGATTATCTGCCACAAATCAAGTTATTAAATTAATCATTGAACACTGAAAAAACTTTTTTTATCAAAATTTTCAGTAATTATACAAAGTAATATATTTATATTAATTCATGTTTTAATTAAAAAAATAGTCAGATTTAGAAATTAGTCTAGTTTTAAACGTATCATTAATACAGTAATGAAATATAATTATTATTAAATTATTTATTAAATCATTTTGTGGATATAACATATTGTATTTAAATACCTTCTTTAAGTTAATTAATATTTTATATTTAATTTTTTTTTATCAAAAATCTCAGTAGTTGAAACAAAATATGTTAATAGATATTTTAAAAAATAGTTAAATCTAGTTCTGCCGTTTTTAAAATTATAATCAATCACAATAAGATCTATATTTAATATAAAAATTATTTTATAAACTCAAACATTTATTGGAGATTTTTGTGAGTAAAAATTAATACTATAATATTTCTATAATTAATTAGTGAAAAAAATTTCACAATTTATTTCAATCCATTTTCTCCTACTAAATATATTCAAAATCTGTTCTTTCACAAATTATTTTTTTAAATACAAGGATACAGACTCAGTAACAATTCTTTTAGACATACAACGTTACACATTTTGTAAACTATGCATTGCATAAAGAATTACGACTACGAAACGATCGACTCATTTGTAAGAAATAACTTATACGTTAACGTTGAACGGCTGGAGAACTTTCATTATTCTCAAATTCAGTCTTCAAGAACATCTGGAAGTTCTTCGAAATTCTGCCTGGATAACGAACATTGATTTACTGGATGTACATAATAGAACAATTATTTACGTAGACGAATTGTTTTATACGGATATATGTTTATTATATATAAACATGTTTATGACAGATTTATTTGTACATTATTTACATTCTAAAAATATATTTATAACTAACTGAATATATATATATATATATATATATATATATATATATATATATATATATATTTGTCATGACTTTCGTTTCAGTTACACGACATCGTATTTCATTATAAAAGTTGAGAATTTTACACAAGTCGAAGCTTTTATATAGAAATCATTTTCAGAGTACACAAAAAGTCATGATCTCTATAACAGTTCATTGTATATTCATGAGCTTCGTATTACATTCTTTGAATTGAGAATGTTTTCATGTTACATTTTTACAGCATCCTCTAATAATATATATATATATATATATATATATATATATATATATATATATATATATATATAAAATCTTTTTCTATAAAAAATCTTTATTTTTTTAACAGTAAATATTTACTCAGAACAGAATTAACTATTCTAAATCAAAAAATTATTTTTTTAAAAATATAATTACTTTTTTTATTTTTTATTTAAATTGGAAAATAATCTAAAACTAAATTTCTGTTACCAAAATCGTATTTTCTTAAAACGAATGTTATTTTTAGTGGATATTGATTATTTGTTATCGAAATAATCGATTTCTAATAAAAAAATCAGATTTATAGTTAATTTTAAATTTTCCATTTTTTTGACCGAAAAAAAACGACCCATAGTATGGAAAATTTCATGAAAAATCAACATCTTCCAAAATCGATTTTTTTGGTCTAAAATCAAAGATTGGCTATAAAATAATGTAAATCAATGATTAAAACCACATTTTTAAACATAGAACGAATGGTATTTTGAAAAAACTCGTATTTAGCAATAAATTAATATTTTAGTGTAAAAATTACAATTTTAATTTTTAAACATGTTTTTTGTACCAAAAATTTCTAATTTTCTAATTAAAAATATTTATTCTAAAGGACACTACATATTTTAAATAAAAATATTACACTTTTATCAATATAATAATTTTTTTTTAATTTCACCCAAGATTGAAAAATCACCAAAAATCAACTTTAGGCTAGTAAAATCGTATTTCCTGAAAATGAATATTATTTTTAGTGGATATTGATTATTTTTAACCAAAATAATCGATTTCTAATAAAAAAATTAGATTTATAGTTGATTTTAAATTTTCCATTTTTTTGACCGAAAAAAAACAACGACCCATAGTATGGAAAATTTCATAAAAAATCAACATCTTCCAAAATTGATTTTTTCGGCCTAAAATTAAAGATTGACTATAAAATCAGGTGAATCAATGATTAAACTGTCATTTTTGAACATAGAATAGATTTTATTTGGATAAAACTCCGATTTACCAGTAAATTGATATTACATTCTTTGAATTGAGAATGTTTTCATGTTACATTTTTTACAGCATCCTCTAATAATATATATATATATATATATATAGTTTTTTTTAGAAAAAAAAATGTTCTCATTTGAATTTGAAAACTATTGAATATTTAAAAGATAATATTGTATTATATGAGATTAAAATGCAATTAAATATAAAATTGTACTTTATAGTAAAAACCAATAATACCCTTTATAATTGAAAAATAATGATCCAATTTAAAATGTGATTTTTACATATGTCAAACTAATACTTTGAATATATTCTGAAAATATTTATTATGTGAATTTATTATCTATAAAAAAATCGGTGTACATAATTAAGATTGAATAATAATAGTAGTGCACTTACATCCACTTAATATTCAATAACTTCCAAAATTGCTTCACTTTACATCTCTGAACGTGGTGAACATTACTAACTATGCCTTAAAATAATTATCAAAATGCTTCTGTGCATCGAACTTAATAAGGTATTACCAAAGTAATACCAAATTGTAAATTAACTTAAATAGTTAATGAATTGTTTCTGATAGGAAATGATAATTAACATTTTTTTCTCAATAAATCCAAAAAAGAATTTTAAATGATTTTTTTAAATGTCTCTATCTCTTATTCACCTCTGTATTATTATCAATAATTTAATTTTATAATATTATTATAAAATTAAATTATCATTATACACTAAATTATGAATAATAAAAAAGAAATAAAAACTCTTTTAAATTTTTTAATAAATATAACTTCATTAATAAAATAATATCAATAAAAGTGATATGGTTATTATTTTATTATTAATTATTGTTTCTAATTCAAAATATAATTTATACAAATATTATTTGTGATATATTTATTCTGATATATTTAGTTTTATGTTAAGTCCTATAATCCGTAACTATTTGAAACAATTTAGTTAAAATGTCACTCAGAAATCCAGTTCCAATTTATTAAATTGAACAAATCATTATTTACGATTATATATATATATATATATATGCATGTGTGTAAATATAAAACATACACATGTATCTCTTCAAAAAATTACATTTAATAAACTTGACTGATACTCGTTTTTTAATTATTTGACAAATAATTAAATGTCACGAAGAAGAACCTTCCGAGTTAATGAAAAACATCCCAGTATTCCGGAACTAAATAATTCAGTTTATCACATAAGCGTGTATTTCTGAATTATTTAGATAACATAGCGGTGTGTAAAGGTGTTATGTGTTTCATATTTTATGCAAAGGGATTACAATCTATCTTTTCATGCGTACAGTAAAATGGTTTTTATATACACACATACATATATTTATCTTGTAAATTCATACATATATATATATATATATATATATATATATATATATATATATATATATATATATATATACAAGAATATGTAGGTATTTGTATGTTTTCCATTCTTATTGCAGAATTATATTGCCAACAGGTAATAAAAACCGCAGGTATTATATTTATGATAGTAAACAAAATGTTACAAATACTCTAAAGAACGTAACACATAACATTTTTATATGAACACATGCACACATAAATACGTATATATATATATATATATATATATATATAAAATCTATTATTTAAAGACGATTAAAAAATATTTGTCTAACCTTTTACTTCAGCCTCAGTATTAAAATATACTTATTAATAATAATTTCTTCCTTTTTTCATTTTTAACATATTTTTCTAATAAATCTATCAAATAAATATTTTTTTTACCTGTTATTAAGTGTTCTAATAGGCACAAAAAAAATTGCCTGATAAAAAATAATTTAATAATATTTATAATAACACTTCTTTATCATGTATAACTATTCTAAAAAAAATATTTTTAATTATACTTTAATTCAAATATAAGTTATGCTTGTTTTTCTTAACTTTTAAATGTTAATTAAATAATTAAATTTCTGACAATAGTTATTGTTATTTTTTTTTATTGACACAAACATGAATGTACTATCATTCAAGAAATATTTTACAAATTTAATACATATTATATATATATATATATATATATATATATATATATATATATATGCGTGTGTGTGTATGTAGGCTTATATAGTTGATGTAATAATGTCAATAAAAAGTACGTAACTGTATACAATTTAATTAAATTTCCAGTTTAGTATTATTTCCTCTGCACAACCCTCAGGCTATTAACCAACGAAGATACCAAAATAACCTCTACCCTTAATTTGTCCACCGTCTAACTTTCGTTCCATCATCTCCAAAATAAAAAAAGCGTGGCGTGTGCTTGATAAAAAAAGAGTAACTTTTTCTTCGAGGGATGTAATGTTAAAACCCGTACACGAGCAACGGAAACGAGCTGAGTTTTATGATTTGACTGCGGAAAGTTAAAAGACGTGGCCGAAACTTAAAATCTTCGGCAGATTATATTGATCCATTCGCGTAAGCTAGACTTTAGTCGTTCGGTAGATGTTTGTATTTAATTTGTTGTAGGAAATAAATACTTTTTATGTTTCGGTAATTAAATTCATTGGATTGGAATCTAAAATACTGCAGTGTTCAATTATACATGTAATTTATTTTTATAATTTTATATTTTTTTTATAAATGCACCTCTTTTAAATTACAATTTTTATAAAAATATTCAATAATTATTTTATTATACATAAATAAATTCATAACCCTTTTTTTAGTCAATCAATAAATGTTTTATTCAAAAAATTCTTCGAAAAATCTTTTTCTATAAAAAATCTTTAATTTTTTAACAGTAAATATTTACTCAGAACAAAATTAACTATTCTAAATCAAAAAATTATTTTTTTAAAAATATAATTACTTTTTTTAATTATTATTTAAATTGGAAAATAATCTAAAACTAAATTTCTGTTACCAAAATCGTATTTTCTTAAAACGAATGTTATTTTTAGTGAATATTGATTATTTGTTATCGAAATAATCGATTTCTAATAAAAAAATTAGATTTATAGTTGATTTTAAATTTTCCATTTTTTTGACCGAAAAAAACAACGACCCATAGTATGGAAAATTTCATGAAAAATCAACATCTTCCAAAATCGATTTTTTTGGTCTAAAATCAAAGATTGGCTATAAAATAATGTAAATCAATGATTAAAACCACATTTTTAAACATAGAACGAATGGTATTTTGAAAAAACTCGTATTTAGCAATAAATTAATATTTTAGTGTAAAAATTGCAATTTTAATTTTTAAACATGTTTTTTGTACCAAAAATTTCTAATTTTCTAATTAAAAATATTTATTCTAAAGGACACTACATATTTTAAATAAAAATATTACACTTTTATCAATATAATATTTTTTTTTTAATTTTTTGAATTTCACACAAGATTGAAAAATCACCAAAAATCAACTTTAGGCTAGTAAAATCGTATTTCCTGAAAATGAATATTATTTTTAGTGGATATTGATTATTTTTAACCAAAATAATCGATTTCTAATAAAAAATTTAGATTTATAGTTGATTTTAAATTTTCCATTTTTTTGACCGAAAAAAACAACGACCCATAGTATGGAAAATTTCATGAAAAATCAACATCTTCCAAATATGATTTTTTCGGCATAAAATCGAAGATTGACTATAAAATAATGTAAATCAATGATTAAAATTACATTTCTAAACATAGAACAAATTTTATTTTAGTAAAACTCAAATTTACCAATAAATTAATGTTTTATTCCAAAAATTAAAATTTTCATTTTTAAACGAACTTTTCATATAATAAATTTCTAATTTCTGATTAAAATTATTTACTCTAAAAGACACTACATATTTCAAATAAAAATATTACACTTTTATCAATATAATTATTTTTTTTTAATTTTTCAAATTCACACAAAATTGAAAAATCACCAAAAATCAACTTTAGGCTAGTAAAATCGTATTTCCTGAAAATGAATATTATTTTTAGTGGATATTGATTATTTTTAACCAAAATAATCGATTTCTAATAAAAAATTTAGATTTATAGTTGATTTTAAATTTTCCATTTTTTTGACCGAAAAAAACAACGACCTATAGTATGGAAAATTTCATGAAAAATCAACATCTTCCAAAATTGATTTTTTCGGCCTAAAATTAAAGATTGACTATAAAATCAGGTGAATCAATGATTAAACTGTCATTTTTGAACATAGAATAGATTTTATTTTGATAAAACTCCGATTTACCAGTAAATTGATGATTTAATCGAAAAATTACAATTTTCATTATTAAATAAACATTTTATATGAAAAATTCTAATTTTCTGATTAAAAATGTTTACTTAAATGAGAAATATATATTTTGAATTAAAATATTATAGTTTTATGAATATAATTATTTATTTTTCGAATTTTTGAATTTTACACAAAATTGAAAAATTACCAAAAATCAACTTTAGGCTAGTAAAATCGTATTTCCTGAAAATGAATATTATTTTTAGTGGATATTGATTATTTTTAACCAAAATAATCGATTTCTAATAAAAAATTAGATTTATAGTTGATTTTAAATTTTCCATTTTTTTGACCGAAAAAAACAACGACCTATAGTATGGAAAATTTCATGAAAAATCAACTTCTTTCAAAATTGATTTTTTCTATCTAAAATCAAAGATTGGTTGTAAAATAAATCAAATCAATGATTAAAATCACATGTTTAATCACAACGAATTTTATTTAGATTTAACTTTAATAAAACCAAAAATTCACTAATGCCACTTATATACATATATATATATATATATATATATATATATATATATATATATGTATATAAGTGGCGTGTATATATGTATATATGTGTGTGTGTGTGTATGAAGCATAGATAAGAACAATATTAAAAAAATAAGATCAATAAAGAGTTTTTTCTTATTATTCAAATAAAACCTTTTAAATCAACTAAATTTTTTATACTATAAATCAAAAATAAAAGGATATAGAAAAGTAAAAGTTAGAAGAATAAAATATATTCAAACAGAAAAGAAATTAAATTATTTAAAATGATAATAAGAGAGATAAAAAATCATAAATGAATTTTACAAATTGAAAAAATATTAGACGAGCTTTAAAATTAAATACATTATAATTGCAACTATTTATTTGAAAAATATCTGAATTTGTTATCATCTCGACCCTTTCTCGTCGCTCACTCATTCAAAAGACGATTTGACTTCTGCTAGCAATTTGTGCGGTCCATCTGTCTGTCTGTCTACATGTATCACGTTAGCTCGTGTTGACGAAAAAAGATTAAAGAGTACGTACACGAAGTACGTTTTTTCCACTGTTATTTTTTAACGCGACAACTTCCTTTTTGAATACATATATTTTAACTGTGAATTTTTGTCGCACCGCGAGCAGTCAAAAAGTACGTGTTGAGTTTGACAAATTTCATAAACAAATATGTGACAATATATGTGCAGCGACGTAACAGCAGGAGATAAATTGTCGTGGCGCACTTGTAAATGTTGAAAAAGGATATTTATTTTCAGTGCCGACGAAAAAATCCATCGAACATAAAAGTTTATACTGTCTGGTGTTTTGAAGTGACGCTAATGTTTCATACCCGACCGCTATATTTCGTTAAATAAATCACTGGTTTTGCAACACTTACTCAGTAACTACTGTTTCGTTTTTGAATAATACAAACGTATTTTTTTTCTTTCAAGGATTTTTAATTCGTGCATGTTTCTGGCTTCAGAAAAATTCATTCTATTCTTAATTATGAATATAGATTTATAGCAAATATGGCTGTTGAAATAAATATGGTTGTCAGAATTCTTTTCAGAACAAAAGCTTTAGTCAGATATAAATCATTTATTAGGATTTTTAACAAGAATAAAATACTGTTAATAACAACAGTTATTCATAGTAAAATACACTCCTTTTTACTTATTGAATAATAATAAAAAAATTAAATTATTTTTATAATTTTATTATCATTACAAAAATATAACACCAAATTCAATATTAGAATTTTTACTAAGAGAACGAACTTTAATTTTTACTATTAAAAAAAAATTATTTAAATATCCAAAAATGAAATTAGTTCAAATTTAAATTCGAATATTTTTCAACCTAGTTCTATTTATAAATCTATTTATAGATATTTTTTTTATAAAATTTTAATTGTTAATTACTTGTCTCGAGATAAATAATCTATTTTTATCTGTGATACTATCCATCTTCAAGATTTTTTTTATTAATAAAATATGATAATCCCATAAAAAAAATATAGATAAATTTAATTATAATGAAATAAAATTTGAAATAATATCAACATCAGGACAAACTTTTATATTAAATGATTATTCGGGTTATGTTAGAAGTAAAAATCATAAAGTAGCGAAAGAAGCGCCTTTATTTCTATTTATACAGAATCCATGTAACATCCCGTTGTTCATCATTTAGTCGAGCACAGGTGCACGTTTATGGAAGTTGAAAAAACAAGTGTAACAAATAAACAGGCATAATATTGTTACGCGGAAGTGTAAATGATGTGAAAAAAGAACAAACCGAATGCGTAACGACACGAAAAAATATAACTGAAAATAAAAATAAAATCCGAACGCGGCGTTACATACTGTATCGGTACAAATCTATAACGGAAGTGAGAAGAGATGCTGACACTAATAACCTAAGAGTATATCGTTTATCCGTTCGCAGGCAAATGATGTTTGTGCGTCGCCGGAAATTGACACAACGACAGTTCGGATTTCGGAATTTCGATATTGAATTTTACCTCAATGTAATTTTTCAATAGGTGTAAATTTGCATTGGGTTTTTTCGGATTCGAAATCGAATCTAGAATTTTTTTATTAAAGGAATCGTTGAGAAATACAATATTTTGAGAATACAATTTGATTGGAAAATTGTGGAAAAACGAAGGAAATGGATCTTTTTAAATGAAACATTTAAAAGAAGTATTTATTCGATAATGGATGATATGTATGAAATATTGACAAGGATTAATATTTAAGACATTTATTTAAAAATAGGCTAATTAAGAAATTAAAATAGATTACAAAATATACAATAATGACACTCACTTTATTCTTGTAAATATTTTAATTTTTCTTACTATTTACTTTGTAATCAATTTACAAGAAAAACTCTGTTGCAATAACGATTTATATTGAATAAAAAGAAAATAAAACGTACGAAAAATACACTACCATTACTACAATAATAACTCACTATATGAGTATATATTTATTTTTCCGTGCGATTTGAAATCCCCATCAATCATTAATCTAGAATAGACCTGTAACTGATGTCTTCATCACATTAAAAGATCGAACGAAGTCGGGCGTATCTCTCCGCTCATGAAATTCTTAATGGTAGGCACATAAATAAACACATATCTCTTAATATATTTCGTGTTTTCTTTGCGTTGATAATTTTCTTTGAAATAATATAAATGAACGAAAGAATATATTGAATATTACAAATCGCCCATGAGAATAGAATCCATTTTGTTGTCAGAGAAAACAAACTTGTGAATATTTAATAACACCTTTTTTTAAATTGAAATATTTACACAGTTTGTATACAAATATATTTACACTTTTGCATGTTTTTTCTCTATATTTAAATTTTTTATTTGAATACAAAATGAATTCTTTCAGACGTACTTATTAAGACTAGTCAATTTTAGATAAAAGTTTTTTTTTATTGAAAATGTGATATATATTTGCTTAATGTATCTGTATGATATATAAAATTCAAATTGAGAATAAATCTCATCCATCACTGATAAAATGAAATTCAACATATAATAAATTTCAATTTAAAACAACGTATATTAAAAATGATTTGATATCGAAACGAAATCTTCTTTATATATAAACACTTATATGTGTAAATAAGAAAGAGTACAAAAATAAAGGATAAGGAACAAACTGACTGTTCTATAGCAGAGGATCCTTTTACATTTGAAATGCACATGTGTGTGCAAGGTGGTAATAGCTCTTGAATGAGCAATTGCCTTACACTGGCCAGGTCAGTGTACACGGAGGGTGTACATGTGGTGTCGGCGACCATCATCATCATCATTGAACGGTCAATGTCTGTTGGCCATTTCCGCAAAACGTGAACAACGTGACCAGGAAACAAGAATGCGTAAATTTATAACATGTGCTCGTGTCGATGTATCCGACGTACCCTCCATAATATTACATTTTCCATATTGGAAAATATAATAAAACCGTTACAGATGAACGTGATTTACATTGATATAACCATAAAATTGTTATGTCAACATAAGCAATACTTATTTGGGCTTAGTACGTTTACAAATATAACGTTATCTCAGGTATGTTTGTATGGAAGACTATAATTATTAACATATTAATATCTATATTTATAAATGTATATATAAATTCATATATATATATATATATATAAATTCATATATATATATATATATATATATATATATATGATTTTCCGACATAAACGACATTTCTAACTCAAGTATTTTTATGAATGATTAAATTTTCACATTTTTTTCCAATTAGTAAAATATATGTATCTTAATACATCAGTTCAACAAAAAATTATATATATATATATATATATATATATATATATATAACATTTTTTATAATTGAAAGGAAATTTTTCTGAATTTTAAAATTGAATTATATATATATATATATATATATATATATATATATATATATATATACATAATATATGAAATAAAAATACAAAAATCAATTAAGAAATCCAATTTGAGGAACACATGTATCGAACACCGGATGTATATAAGAAAAATGAACAAAATTTGGTAATTTAACGGTAGCAAAAATATTTCTCTTGGTATGTAGCTAAACATATCTCATTAACGATTTTACGTCGACGACAGAAATCAAACGGAAAAAAGCAAAATACGGAAAATGTTAAAACATGTGTAGGTGTAATATATATATGATTTTATTTTCGATATCTACCTTAAAATAATTTGTTATTATTTATAATTGATTTTCTTTAAATGAACGTTTGAAAATTAATTTAATTATTTTCGTAATTCAGTACAATACTAAAAATAAATTTATTTATAATAAATTTATTTCCATAAATTCCATAAAAAAGAAAAAGAATATTTATTTCCATAAATATTATTTTTCTTATTCTCAGAAAAATAACACTCATTACTCGTTTTTACTATTGATTATTATTTATTAATAGTCTTGAACGATTATATGAACTTATAAATTTGTCAAAAAAAATTTAAATTGATATATCAATCTTTTATAAAATTTTGAAACAATTAAACGATTTAATAATATGTTTAAATTAAGATATAAATTTATAAAGGTAACTCTAGGAAATTGCACTTAAATGCATTCATTTTTAAAATTGATAAAATAAATAATTGTGCATTGAATGTTTAATTGTTTGTTTCTGTTTCATACAAACAAATTATTATCTAAATACCACAAGATATTTAAAAGTGTTGAATAATTATTTATTTGATGTGTATTTGGATAAAAATACCATCATCTTTAAAGCATTGCATTATAACATTTTCTAAAAATCACTCTGTCACTTTTCTTACATTTTATTTTCATTATATTTTTAAATTTTTCAACAAACGAATGAATTCTAAAATTAACTTCATTCAATGTTAATATATAACCATACTAGATAACATGAAGATTTTTTTTTGATACACGTACTGTCATCTCTGTATACACTCTCATCATTGTGTCATCGCAAATCTCCGCCTGTGCGAATAATTCCTTATGACAGTAAACGCCACACATACGAGACACAAGACGAAATGAACAGATGGTTTAGGCAAACCAAGAGACGCGCACATGACAAATTTCTCTGAAATCTCAACGGCGTGAGTAATGGAGCCACAGATATACACACGCACGCACGCACACACACACACACACACGCACACACACACACGCACACACACACACACAGACTCCGGTGATCTCTGACTATATCGTATACATTTGTCTTAAAAAAATTCCAATTGATAAATCGACGGTCATTTTTACATTTGTAACACTCGACTGAAAATGTGGTGGACGTGGATTAGAGTTCTAATATTTATGATCATTTATTATTCATTTGAGTCATGACTAGACATTATTTTTCTTAAATTAACATCACACATATATATATATATATATATATATATATATATATAATTTCATTAAAATTCATTTTATCATAAAAAATACTTAGAGTACTTACAACAAATTATAAAATAATAAAATATCTTTATAAACATTATTCTGACATGAAAAACCTTTGAATTTTATTTTCAAATACTTCAAGAAATTGCCGAAAGGTTTTTTTATTTAATATATTTCAGTATTGTTTTGATACATTTCATAACATTTTAATAAGCTATTTTTTCTTACTGTATTTATTTTCAGCTGTATTCAAATAATTGCTCGAGGCATTTTTATGAAGTATTTTATTTAAGTTCTTTTTCAATTGGTATTCATTTATGTAGAAATACTCAAAATAATTTAAAAACTTTTTTTTAAATACATACATATATATATATTAGAAAATTATCTTTATTAATTTTCTGTTTTACAAACGAATTACTACCCTATTTAATGGTCAAAATGATTACTAATTGTTAAATTTATTTGAATTCTTTGATAATATCATTATTTTTACATGTTTAAAAGATGTTAAAAGTAATTAGATACAATTCTAAAATCAACTATGAACAATAAATGTGTATTGAAATAATATTTCTAAGAATATAAAATAATTATTCTATTTATAATATTTTGTAAATTATTATCTATATTTAAATTCAAAGTTCAAATTATATTAATATAATATTATTTATCTAAATAATTTTAATCTACTTATAGTTTTTTAATAAATTAAATCTTCTAATCTAATAAATCTCTCAAATTTTCAAATATTAGAAAAAAAACTTTGTAAAAACATTAAATCAACTATCTGTATCTACTGTTACTCGACTGAAAATATTTTTTTATTAAAAACGACTGTTTTGACTGTTCGACTTTTTCTCTTGACAAAGTTCTAAAATAAGCCAAGTCCGAAAAAAAAATCGTAAGTCAACACGCACTTAATTTATTTAAACGTACGTAAAGAAACATACAATCAACGTAACTATACATTAAGATAGAGATCATTACTGTTTTACAGGACCGGATATACTGTTTTAGAGATACATTGTTTAGAATCTTTCTGTTGAAATTAGTTCGGTGAATGGGCTATGTACGAGATATATGAACACTTCAGTTTAGATGCTTAAACTTGATTATGTGCTTCGCAGCCACACACGTCGGTCTAGGCTTGGGTCACGTAACAAACACCATACCCTGATTACTGAAAATCCCCTTTAGGTACATCGTGCACATCCATTTATACGTTTTAGACATATATGTGTGTACATAGATTGACGAAAATTCCCTATAAAAGTGACACGAGAGATTATTGGACTAATACAAGAATGCCAGATTGTGGCAGGTTCGAGTAAATGGGCCGTTCACTAATACGTCGAACAGATACTTTTTTTTTGCTTTTCAAAAGGATATTCACTACGAAGCAACATTCAACAGATATTTTATGGAGATATTGATTCAAATTCGTTTAAATTTTGTTCGAGTATCTCTAGTGATAACGCAGTCATGCATAAAACATATCAACATGTTCTTTTTTATAACTGAATCTTTTCAATCAAGTTATATATATATATATATATATATATATATATATATATATATATATATAATCGATTAAATTCCTTTAATGTTATTAATTATTTAGAAAAATATGACAATATTTTCAGAATCTCTGAATTCTTACTAAAAAATAAAATTTAATCAAATGAAATTATTAAATTTATATGTATAATGTATAAAATCATATAAAATATAATTAGAAAAAATATATGGAAAAGATCATATTTTTTTATTAAATTGTTTAAAAATTGCCTGTTATTCACTTTGAGTCTTATAAACATATTTTTAAATCAATTATTATTATATTTCTATTTTTTGAGACACAGGTATAGAAAATCTGAAAAAGACAGATTTATACTTGTGGATATCATAAAATTTTCAAATAATAAAAATATATGTATATAAATTAAATCGAAAAAAGTTGGAATAGTATTTCATCTACAAGGTTAATTGACTATTATGAATTTAAAAAAATAAAATGATTAAAAGAGATTTTTTCAAAATAATTTCTCCAAAATGAATAATGAACATTCACTATAATGTAATTTAATTAAAGATTATTTGACATCAATCGAATTGAACAATTAAAATACAATATCATTAATGGTATGTTCTTGTGCTTTGGACAGCAAATCTGGTAGCATTAGTTCCAATTAGGAACAAAGCTTATAACTATCACAAATTCTCTGTTTTCATCTATTATCTATTAAAGAAGTGGTATTAAGACTTCAGTCGTGATGTCTGTTAGATATTGATTCATTATTAAACGAATTTATATAATTACCTTAGAATCAATTCATTCGTTTAAAATCGGTGATGAAAACAATGAAATATATTTAATAAAAAATATTTTTGATTATATACCTAATTTAAATATTTGTGCTTATTTTTAACAAAAGAATTAAAAAAACAATAATGATGAGTTCACGTTATAAAAAACTTTTAAATAATTATAATTAATAATACAAATATTTATACAACTATAAATAAATATCATATAATACATGAATAATACATTCATAATTGTACTAACAAATCATTTATTATTTTCTATTGAAAAACAGTGAGTGCATATATATATATATATATATATATATATATATATATATATATATGTATGTATATACAACAAATATAAACATACTTTCAGTGGATTACATGTTTCCCCCAATATTTATTTATACATACATATATATAAATGTATATTAATAAAAATTTTCTGGATTACGTACGACCGCAAAGTTCATATTGGGGATCGGTAAATACTATTTTAGTGATAACATTGTACAAAAAAATTGCAAATAACACAATACACAACGTTGCTCGCTAAATATTGATTAAGAGAGTGCGCAGTCGCTAGTAGCATCGCTTAGTTAATAAAGCGATTCGAACGAGTTGAAAACAATACAATTTATTGTTACGAGCATCATTTATAGGGATAAAATCCATATTTGTTTATAAACAATCGTCAATGAACTGTGAAAATTCAAAATATGATGACATCTCTCGATAGTTTCTAATTTAAACAACCAATGTCGTTTTCATACACTCCCTTTTAACCAATTTTCATTATCAGCTTACATTTCTCTATTCTTATGAATTGTATTTTAACTGTTTTTAAATCTTGTAGAAATATTTTCTTTATAAAACGTTTAATTTTCATATTCTCAGTGTTTGACTCTTTTAAAATATTGGAAATAATTTTGAACTAGTATGAAGCAAAATTCAATTGCGATTAATTTAAATTATATATAACAATTTTTTTGAATACCAATTCATTTTGAATATCTAAAATTCTCTGCAATAACATACCTTAAACGTCTTTTATATTCTTTCATAAAAAGATAATAAAAATAATCCGAATTTATATTCTAAATATAGAGTTTTCCAATAAGATCAGAACTTTGACAGCTGGTGGTAGCCATGTTTGATTTTTTTAACCTCATTTTGATATTTCAACTCAGTAAAGTTTGGCAAATTATCGTAGAACGTTTAACACTTCAACAACGCTTAGAAATTTTAAAAACTTCAATAGACTTATAGAAACAAAAGTTTAATGTGTCCATTATTTCATGAAATGAACCCATCAATTGGCTATCAAGATCATGTGATTTAAGGGGTTATACGCAGTTAGAAATTTCAAAAAATCGATTTTTTTTTGCATTTTCGGAATGCACATATATTTGAGTATATTCTCTGAAAATTTGAAGTAAATCCGATAAATATTTTCGGACATACACCTGAACTTGTAAAATTTTTTTAACTATGTGTAAACTACTTCCGAAACTTCAAACGCGTTTATCTCAAAACGGTGTTTTCATAGTCGGTGATCTCGATATCTCAGAAATGGCTGAACCGATCGGTCTCAAATTTTCACACAATCTTCTCAAATATATTCCTCAGGTATTGAACGAAGGAATAAGGTTTACAAAAATTATTACTATTTTTTTTAAACAATTTGGAGCGAAAATTTTAGTAAAAAACGAAAAATTTTTTTCAAGTAGACGCCATTTTGTCAAAAATGAAAATTTTTATTATTCCTTCGTTCAATACCTGCATTAATCTATCCTTTAAAAGAATTGACCATATTTTTTGATTTCAAATAATCCAAACCGCCGATATGGAGATCACCGCCAAGCGCCTTTTTTTGGAGGTCGTTCGGGACATCGTCTGCAGGAGCGGTGCACTTCAATATTTTTTTATGATCGACATGCTATTTTATTCTTGAAAGTAGGATCTATTCAAATAACCATAATTTGTAATTGCAAAATAAATACTGTTTCTAAAAAAAATTCCTAAAAAAACGTCGTTTTTGTGCCTCGCAAATGCGTATAACCCCTTAACTCTATTAGATTATTTTCTTAGGTCTTCCATACTTTCACTTACCTTCAATTCTTCCCTGCAGAATCTTCTTTGGCATCCTATTTTCATTCATTCTTTGTACATAAACCAACCAAGACAACCTTCTCAACTACATTAATCTCACTGTATCATTTTATACAACTTCTTACAATTCTTAATGTTATAAAATATATAAAATTTCAAATAATAAAATCTATACGATTTTTAACAATTTTTCCAAAACTAATAAAATTATATATATTTTTTTCAAGTGAGATATTTTAAAATCCAATAATAGAAATATTTCTATTAGTTATTTCACTTCAAAAACACGTTATGCAATTTTAAAATTATTAAACTAAATGTATATCATCTTCAGTTACTATTAAGGATGTTATCTGAAGATGACAAGTGTATTATTCTCAGGTAATTTTAAATAATCTCAAGACTTTCTGAAAATGACATGCTTATCAAGAATAGCTGTAGCAAAATACTCAACGAATAGTGGCATTAAAAACTTAAACATAAAAAATATATAAATAACAAATAGATTCTCTGAATAGGAAAAAAATTATATTTAAATTATAACACTTATAAATTACAAAATCCCGGATACGTAGATATGATTGAAATAAGAATGTAATTTACAAAAGGAATCATAATTCACACCAAATTTAGTAATTGAAATGTCATTAAATATTTTTACCAAGATAAGAATATGAATCATGTTTTTATTACGTATTAATTAACATACTCATATTATTTTGTAACTTCTTTTGAATATATATATATATATATATATATATATATATATATATATATATATATTAAGTTATAATTAAATATATCGGTTTTTTTACGGAATGATGATAAATGAAAGTTGTAACGTCATTAGATTATATTTAAGTTATACAATAGATTTTTTACTGTATATATTATCAGAAATGTTTATATTTCTGTGGTTAATGAGTATTATTAACGGATATACTAATATCATGCTTACAAAATGTATTATTTTATTCAAAAGTATTTTAGTTTAAATACATAATACATGTTTATGTTATCAATATTTCCAAAGAAATGAATTGTTAATGAAAATATGTAAAATGCTGATTGTTTTTCTATATTTTTCCTAAAATAAATCTTAAATATTAATATCAATAGAAATGATATAATTCATGCAAAAAAATATAAATATTTTATAACATTTTATAAACAAACTTTAAAGGTGAATTTTTAACACGTGTCATAATTAATTTAACTATTTTGTTAATAAATTTCATATGAAATTTTTATAGAATTTTTTTATATTAAAATGTACAAAATTAATTGTAATTAATTTTTTTTGCTGAATTTCTTGTTAGAGGTAATTGTAATATTTCTAAAGTTTGATTTTTTTAAAAAATATACTAAACTGAATTTTTAAATTAATGACAACTTTAAATTCTTTTATCTTATTTCATTAATTTATCTGCTATTATCAAAGACTAGTTATAATTATAATTTAGTTTGAAAATTAAATTATTTTTCACAAATCAAACAGATATTAAAAATCATTATTAAACACTAGAAAAAAACATTATATGATATTCAAAGCAGTAATTCGTTTGTAAAAAAATAATTATGGAAAAAGAATATAATTTTATCTTTTGGATTCTTTACCAATTTATCTATATAAAAATATAATTTAAAAAAAACGCTGAATAATAAAAGGAGAAAATAAAATTCGTAACTTGAGAATAAAAAACTCGTTATCGTCGAAAATTACAAAAAAGTGTGAAAGAAAAAATAAGTAAGTAAACATATTGTAAATTTAATAAGAAAACGTGTGACCGCGCTAGTAGAGAAAAGTGGAAATTGTAACGGAAAAATGTGATGAAACAATGTAATGACATCAGGCACATAAAGTGAAAAACAAGCCATGTTCTGCAGGAGGGTTGTTATACGGAAATGCGTAATAGAATGAATTCTTTTATTATATTATAATATATATATATATATATATATATATATATATATATATATATATATATATATTCATTTAAAATATTGATAGAGTAGTTCTAGTTGATAAATTTCTTCGATCTCTGGAATGATCATTTTTTCAATAGTTCTGTTTATAAATGCTCATATATTTATTTTTGTGTATATATTAAGAAACCATATACTCCACATGTTGGCTCGCATACTTCATCGTTCTAGTAGCTTTTTGTTTGTTTCGAATCTTCCGAGCACACGACATCGCGTAATGGGCCCCGATGTTCATCTAGAATTATATAAGAGTGAAATGAAAAAGCAAAAACACGTGAGTCCAACACCCTGTAGTTTGTTTAAATTAAAATGTCGTTCACTTCCTGACACGGTTTATTTGCTTTTCATAACCGGTGCTGTAATGGCAATCGCAGATGCCTGTACCCTTTCGCCTTGATGGCTAATCCCCAAGTAAGCCACATCTGTTAAACGGTAATGTTTCACATCCCAACTTACTACCGTGCATTCGTATACACGTGCATAAGTTTGTTTACGTTTATTTTCCAATGAAGAAATGTATAAAAATCTGTTTTCAATATTTTCGACACTGTTTAAACACGATTTCGTTCAATTTATTCATGATTATAATACATTAATTAAGGGGGTATTCTAGTCTAGACGCACGAATTTTAGGTGTTTTTTCGGGCGCTATAAAAAAAAAACAACAAATATTTTTACTATCCATTTTTTATCAGTTATTTATTGACATTTTAAGAATATAAAAAAGTATTATTAAAAACAAAAAATTCAAAATTGAAAAAGGTACAGGCTGGCAAAGTGGGGGCTCGAAAAAAGATGGTGTCTCCTGGTTGACGTGGTTCCAACCCTTACGGTCATCGGAAACAATTTTTTTTTTAAATTATTGAAAAAGAAGGTTGTAGTAGTATCCCCGCCTAGGGAAATTTAAAAAAAAATTTTTTTCGCAAAATGGCGGTAGTGTGAAAAAACAGTCATTTTTTTGCTCTATTTTTTTCAACTTTCGGAATTTTTTAAAAATAGTAAAAAACAAAATTTTCAAAAAATCATAGGCAGAGGCAATTACTGTTATATTGAGAAGCTCTGTACCAAATTTCAAGTAAATCGGTCCATTAGAACTTGAGATATCACGTCAACCGTGTCGAAAAAAGTAGTTTCGAGAAAAACACGTTTAAAGTTGATTCGTTCCGGCCAGACCAGATTGGTTGGCGCGTCACAAAAATAGCTATAACTCCGAAAATAATTCGAATTTCGGAAAATTCTCTTAAGGACATATTCTTGAAGGTCTAAACTTTGAAAATATGCAAAAAAATCGATTTTTTAGAAATTCTAGACTAAAATACCCCCTTATGATTTACATTGTTTTACTGACGATATTACTTTTTATAGAGTGTCGTTCAACATTTCGACATATGTTTATAAATATATAAGAACAAACACGTGGATTTGAAGCTAATAAAACATTTACAGTCTTGATGAAACATAGGATTATAAAAAAAAACGATATAATCTGAAAATAATTAACAGACACAATAGATAACTGAAATAGAGACATTGCACACAAAATGTCATGTTATGTAACTAGCGCTAAACAGATAAAAAAAAAACGATTAGTATTTTTTTCTGGCGGTTATAATTGTGGTCTATATAACAAAGCCAATCTTGTTAGCGTTGGTGTTGTTCTTTGTATATGTACACAAAACCCCCCATCTTCGATCCAGCGCACTAACCTGTCAACAGCGGGCACGTTGAGCGTCATAACGCCCGACGTGACGCGCTTTGAACAATTACGTCAATGTTACAAGCACCCTTAACATAGAATAAACTGGGTTGACTCGAACCTTTTACGTTCACTGACAAAAAAAGGTGAAATTTATGAATTTACCATTAATAGACGATAAAAGAGATTTGATCTTCTGTTTTATTAAACTGTATCTTTCATAAAAGGTCTGTTTGTATCAATTTATATTTGATACAATTTTCATTGACAAAAACAACTTTCAGATTATTATACAAAAAGGATTTTATTTTATATATATATATATATATATATATATATATATATATATATATAATTGTCAACTGCTGTTTCGTACAATTTTATGAATGTGCATAAAATAAATTCTGATACTGGAGCATATTTTATTAAAAAAAGCTCTAAAACAAAATATACATATCTATGAGCATAAATTTTCTTAAGAGACTTTAAACAGCGTCAATATATTTCTTTACACTGATTTATCCTTGCAACTATATCCAAACAACACAACTCGCGCACGCAGTAAAATTCTTTGTTCTCGTATTACATAATAGTGCTTTTGTAAAATGTCATCCGAGTTGTAATTTATTGTTTTGTAACAAAACCAACATTTCAACTATATTGTAGTGATTCTACAAACGAGTTAGTACATTTCACAATGAAAACAATAGTCTGTAATTAATTGACCGTGCATTATAATTAACACAGAGGGTCAAAAATATATATCAATTATAAAATCAAGTTCGTTTATAGAGCGACTTGTTTGGTTTCTTAATTATTTGATTTATAGACATTCCGAGTTGTGTGTGCAAGTACGAAGAATGGTTTGAATTTTATTATTTTTAACATTCACATAGTCAAGAGTGTGTATCTGCAAAAAATAAAACTAAAAATGTTGGTTTCAATGTCCTATTATTTATTTATAATATTTTAGAGCTTAAAATGAATACAAAAAAAATTATACAGTTATTTGGAAAAAATATAAACTTACATCAATTATATTTTACACTCATAAAAATATCTATAATAATAATTTTTTTTATTCTGTTTTATCAAGAGTAATATTAGTTATTTCTGTAATTATATTAGATTTTTTTTAAAAAATAGAAATGATACATAAATATTAATATTTTTTCAGTTTTAAAGAAGTACATTAATTAAAATATTTATTTTTTATTGAATATATATATTATATATAGGATTTTCCAATAAACATTTTAGAACTTTGACAGCTGGTGGCAAGCATGTTTGAATTTTTTAAATTTATTTTAGCATTTCAACTCAGTATAATTTGATAAATTATTATGGATCGTTTAACACTTCAACAAAGCTTAAAAATTGCAAAAAAAACACTTCAATGGACTTATTGAAATAAGCCCATTATTTTACGAAATAGACCCATCAATTGGCCACCAAGATCATATGATCTAACTCTTTGGATTATTTTCTGTGGGGTTATGTGAAATCATTGGTTTCAAACCACAAACAACACAAGCGTTAAAAATAAACATTAAATGTGTAATTCATGAAATTGGACCATAATTATGAGAAAGAGTAACTAAAAATTGGACTAAACGAATGTACTATGTCATATGAGTGAAATTATGTTCCATTATTAATGCCATAGAATATTCTTAAAAATAAAAAATAAATAACTAATTAATTAAATACTTTTCGTTTTATTTTCATTTCAACTTCTGAAGCGTTTATGGGAAAATTCTATACATATATATATATATATATATATATATATATATATATATATATATATATATATATATGAAAGGATAAAAATATTACTGTATACGTAAAATTCTCGACATGAAATCAATGTTTTATTTCTGACAATAAATTAAATTCCTTCCATTTTTCTTTATAAATAATATCTCGTATAACGACACAACTGAAATATTTTCACAAATAGAACAATTATTGAACCGAAATCACGTACATACATCGAAAACGTACACAAAACAATGTAAGTAATGTGTGTAATTACTTTCAAGAATTCTCGAACGTTGAATATTATTTCATAGCGAACGAGAGGAACCGTCAGCCAGTTAACTTCATATTTTATTGATGTTTCTGGAACGGATTTACTTGTACGAGCAATAATATTACAACAGTGCTTAACAGAGAACAGCTGGTTCGACTGATACCAGTAAAATAGAGTAAAACGTATTCGTATAACAAACGAGTTAAATTTAGCATTTAGCTTGGAACAGAAATTATATATGCTTTACGTGGTATTGTTTTCGGCGATAAAATAATATCAATTCTAACAATTCCCGTACAGAAATGAATCCTTATAAACACCTAACGAATTAATAACACTAAATGAAATTCTATATAATTAATAAAATTACTTCTTGGATTTTTTACAAATATTTTATTCGTATTTTTTATCTAAATATATTTATAATTGGCTTTATATTTATCCACTATTTTTTTCTTGAAATGATTGTTAGATAAATATGTATTGAAACATTTAAATTTTTCTATATTTTTAATAATCTAACTTTGATTATACCTTAAACTTTATAAAAATCAAAAAAAATGTCAAACAGTCAGTTAAGACAACTTAAATTTCAAAATGATTCCTGATAAAGTAATTTAAAAATATAATGATTGAAATTATTAATAAAATATTTAATAAATAATTAATATATTTTATTTTTTATACATTATTGTGGTAATAAATTTACAAAAAAAATATTACTATATTTAACTATATAATTAAAATTTAATTGGATCTTAATATGTATATTTTTAAAACTATATTACTACTTTGACAATTTTATTTAAAAAAAATAAAAAATATAAATATATGCTTAAAGTAAGTAAAAGATTATCTTTAAATCATTTTTCAATGTACGAAAATTATATTAAATTAATATTATAAAATTTCAGTTCTAGAAAAAAATCCAAAATAAATCATAGTGTTAATAAAAGCCCTTATTTATTTTTCTCCACATAAAAATATAAGTTGCATATGTAAAAATAAATAATATTAAAGATAAATTTCGTAAATGACTTTTGGCTCGTTCTGTAATTTTTTACTAAACACTAAGACGAACAAAAAAAAAACTTTTGTCACTGTTCCATATTACAAATGTTGTTTTAATACATTATGATGAATGCATTCTCTGAAATTCTTCACGTTTAAACAGATGTGCCTATAAATTAATAACCACTCTCTAAACAAAAAAATATTTTTTCATACATATTTCAAACTACATTCTGAATAAATATAAAAATCGAATGGATGTGATTTTTATTCGTGCCGGATAAAAAAAAATTCACGACACGTGATAACCAGACGTCCGAGTTCATGGTACTGAAGACACGCGTCGTAATATTTGTATATGTCGATGGATTTAAAATTAGATTGTACATGTTCTTCAGGTTTACGTTCTTAGTTATAACCCTTCCGTCTAATCTGCAGCGATGCATAAAAGCATATTTTTATGGATCACCTAACATATTTGTTTACATTCCTCGAGGAAGATGAGTTATGTACTGAAACTATGTCAGGAGAAATGTATGCAACAAGCACGTGCTGGATCGTGCAGACAACTGCGCTGCTTGTTTTTCACAATGATCCGGAAACAGATTCAGATTTATATTAAATATACTTAATTGCTATTCTCTGAATATTTGTCGCGAGTGAAACATTTGTCTAAACACACTTAATGATTTTTAGAAATTAAGAGCGATTTAAAACACGAAGAGGATGTATATAACATATATCATATTTTAGACTGTTTGTTGTACGATTTAAAAATATCTTCATTAAACATTTTTTAGATTACAAGATAAGAATTAGTGAAGAAGAGATTTTAATTTATTTTATCTTGTTTATTTACACGGTATTACAAATCTAAAACTATAAATTTTCAATATAAAATTATGTTAAATAGAAATATCGAGTAATTATATAAATTCTGTTGTATATTTTTATAAAAAAATAATCACTGTTATTATAAATAAAATATCTTTTTTTAATTATTTATAATCATATTACCTACATTAACTGACAGCAAAATTTCAATAGTATTTCTTGCAAAAATCATAAAATACATAAATCCAGTACAAATACATTAAAAAAGTAATTAAATACAACAATAAAAATATATGTACGTATTGTATAAAATAGTCTATCGATTTTTAAACGATGTGGATTCAACGATTACTTCTCAAATTTGTTTAATTATACGACAAACAATTATCGTATGAAGTAATTAACTCCTTATTAAGTCACTGATTTTTTTTAATACATAATAATTATTTTCGATGTCGTTTAATGGCACTGTTTATATTTTACGAAAGTAATTAAACCAATAAGGATTGGTATGCAGCATGGACCACACATACTGCAATAATCCAAATATTATTATTGAAAACGCCGCATGTTTTTCAACTTCTATCGTTAAATAGGCAATAAAAATCAACTTACACCTCCGAGTTCGTAGTTCAAACATATTCGTTCAGATATACAACTCTTACTAAATATATATTTTTATCAGTGTTGGAATTTCAAATCAGTTAAATAGAATCGAGTGTATGTATTTGTATGAATTCAATTCATTTTAAAAATAGTCCATTGATGAATGCTATTCTTTGAGAGGAATTGCAGATATGCTGTTCTGTTTTAAAATGTACATCCATTATTAACATTTTATACTTTTTTATATTCTTGTTTCATGATTTAAAATTTGATAATAGTAAAATTAATAATAACATATTAAAAGCTTACAATTATTATATTGGTAATTTTTTATTTCAATAAAAATTATAAAAAAAAATAAGAGCAGCTATTGATATTTCATAATAATTACTTGATATGTCTGATACCAGAGAAAGAATCACAGACAGTCTTCAAAACTGTTTTATTGCTTGTGGATTCAGTCGACCGTCTGCAAAAAAGATTGCATGTAATTATTTATTCTTTGTTAATAAGACATTAGTCTCAATACAAAATCATATCATCATCACGCCACTGACAGATTTATATTTAGATTCGTCATAAATGACGTATTTTTTTTAAATTAACATGTCACACTAGAAACATTTAATGTACTTTATCTTAATATGTTATTTATAGATAACCTTCACTTCTTTTTCATGTCGGGTAATTAGAAAATTACAAAATGAGGGAATCGTGACATATGAGAACATCTGTGTGATAAATGTATTATTGTAAAGTTTGTTTTTCGTGTAGTTAAAAAGTTTTGATAGTACAATTACAACATTTCATCTAATAGCACCCACACAAACATATATAACTATACTAGTAGACATACATGTGTACATATTTATTTATTAAAATCTTCTGATATAGAATTTTCTTATGAAAATATTTAACAATCACTCCTTGTTCATTTTTGATTAATTCGTATTTCAATACTCATGCAAACATTTTCAAAATACAATATTATTAAATTTCAATTTATTCAAATTTTATAATGTTACACTTTAAGAACGATTGCACAGACCTGCTATTTTCGTTTGCATCTGTAATCTGAGATTTTATACACTTGTTAAAATCTCGAATTTTACATACTGATGATTGATGCTGTGAAGATGATGGTGGAATTCCCATCAAGATGCACATAAACAATAAGTGATTATTGAACATTTCAGTAAAATTTGATGACGTTAAAATATTCATTTTTCTATAAATATATATATATGAATTTAAAATTTCTAAAAATTAATGAAAAAATATACCTAACGATGCACTTTGAAACACAAGGTTAACTTTATCTCTGTGCTTAATGGCGTGAAAAAAATTTGCATTACAAATTCCGTACTAAAAATTCAAACATTGAAGTACATTCAATGACATCAAAGAAATCGTCATCGTTCAATGTAAGGGTTGAAAAAACAAGGACGACGTGTGAACAGCTAAGAAAACAAGGACCGGAAACCATATACGATTTGTTATTCTGTTAGTTGCGACTCATTTGAATATTTTAGATGTTTAGTGTTTTTGAAAACAATGTGAAGTATTTTTAAATACGGATAATTTTCAGTATAAATAAATAGGTTTAATGTAGTGTTTAATGGATTAAAAAAAAACCTTTTTATTTATATAAACATATGTGAACTAGTCAGTGAATTTATTTATGTATTAATTGATTTATATCTTGAATAATTGATATAAAGAAACGATTAATTTTAATTAAATACAAAGATAAATTTCAAGCATTAGTTAATGAAAAATTAAATACCGATTTATGTAAAATGTCAAGTTGTGCTGAAAATCTAAACTGTCACCTGAAATGTTTAACAATCAATTAATTACTTCACTAGATTGATTAATTACTTTCGAGTAGGTACGAACAATTCGACTCTAAATTTATTTTCGGTGTACGAAAAATAAATATTTTATAAATCCAGTCACGTCTTAATTTGATATTTCACTGTCTTTCATCAAACCTCTGTCGCCATCTTATTCCATAATACACACATTCAGTAATACTGAACCGTGTATATGTCTGTACGATGTACATATTTCATATAAAAAAGAGATAGTTTATTGGCGCTGTCTGAAACAATCTGAAATTAGTAATTCTCGTCACATGATGGATTATCGCCACCACCGCTGTCGCCGTCATGGGTCGGAACTTCCGGTGTAAATATCCAATGAACACGTTCATTCATATTCAAACTTTACATTGGCAGCCAAACAAACATTTAAATATATTTAATTATTTATTTATTTTATCTGTGGGTAAATATATGTACATACATACATTAATATCAAAATATTTTATTCAATTTCTATTTATATTCTCAAAACAATATCCATTTTATTTGAACCATTTTAAAAAAATACTGCTATTAACTCATAAATAAAAAAATTAAAAATTCTCACATAATACAATTATTTAAAATATATCATTCTGATATGAAGAGTTTTATTCGAAATGAAACTATAATTTATTACACATTCTCTGCTTCATGATTTTTAAAAAATAAATATTTTATAACACAAAAAAAATTCAAATTATGAAATTACAATTCATCCCAGATTTTTACGTTTGTTCGAAATTAAAATATTTACCTATATATTTTTTTCTTAAGTTATATAAATATTATATTACTTAAAATATAATTTTGCAAACCGTACCCTATTTTCTAAACTAGTTCAATTCAGTTCTGTTAAAATCAAACATAAAATACAAAATAAGCTACTCTTCTTTATACTTGTTCTATATTCTAAATTTCAATAATTTTATATTGACTCTACACACTTTTTTTAAAAAAAAATACTGTATTTATGGTAATATTTTTTTATTTATGTCCTTTCTTTAAATCTACTAAAAATCTACTGTTTGCAAAAAAAAACTATTAATCTATTCTTCTGATTCCACTGTTGTATTTTAAATGTTTAAAAATAAATAGAGAAAAAAATTATGAATTACAATTAATGAACCATTTGTAAGTTCAAGATTAACTTTATTTTTGTACTCAGTGATATGGAATAATTATATTGCAAATGTCATACTAAAAATTCAAATACTAAAATTTAAATTATTTATTCATGCAACTCGCCTATGTGAAATAAAATTATATTTTAAAATTTATAACCTATTAAAATTTTAAAAATAATTTTTAAAAAAAATTTAAGTAATTTAAAGTATTTCATTTTATAATTTTTCGATTAAATGATATATTGAATAACAATTATTATAAATAAAATAAGAGCAGTAAATAGTATTTATAATTGATACAATTTTTTATGTCATAATTTGGTTCATTTTAATATTAAATTGTCGTTAATTCCTCAATTCTCCCTTAAATTAATTATTCTCGAGACAGACTTCTTTATTAAATAACCTCCGACGAAAATGGTAATAAGTTGAGACGTGCATCCTGATAAAAAGAAACTCAGTCGAATTATCAGTGTTATCAACGAAATTAATCATATGAATAAAGGAGCACATATCGTTAATTAAAACCGTCGTGCCCCATGATAACCCAAAGCAAGAACACCATTGCACCGAACAAAGATAAATTCCAGCTAAAACCACAGTAGCACTCTTAGTGTCTGTGCATTTAATAAACAAACCAACTGACAAAAAGAACGACAGGCTCAGAGTTCCAGTGGTGTTCGAGAATAATACTGTTTGTTGTCTATCCCACGAACGTGTTTTGTGTAAAATTGTTTTTATGAAAATTAGTCGCAGGATTCGAAATGTTTATATTGTATTATTGAAAATAAACTCTTCGATGTACCGAAGAAAAAGACTGTTTAGAACATGTAATTATTGTATGATCATTGGCGTTAAACAATTAAACTTGTTTCGTTCGTGACAAAATGTTTTATTAGCTGCATTCTCTGAGAGGAATCATTAATTGTTTTATTGTCTACTTTGTTAAACGTTCGTTATAAAGACACAATCAGTTCTAATGTTTAAAAATGTGATGTAAAATGTTTATTGTTCATTTAAATTGATGTGTTTTGTGCATTCGTTTCGCGGTGTTGATTATTTTCAGTCACCTGGATGAAATTTCTGTAACGGTTTGTTCGATTCAGAACAGACGACGGATTTTCATGTAAGTACATGATTATTAAAAGAAATCGTATGAAAATATTCTTCATTTGATTATCTAAATTAAATTTTAAAATGGGCATCCATTTGAAAATAAAAAAAAAACTTCGAAATTCAAATACTAATACATTTAAGTATATCAACAATACCTTGTCTCGTAATTAATTTGTAATACTTTTCCAATTTTTATATTTCAAATTTACATAAATATATATATATATATATATATATATATATATATATATATATATATATATATATATATATATATGTATGTATGTATATGATAATCGGCAATCATTATTGAATCCTTTAAGGAATAACGATAAGAAAACAATGAATTCTGAGAAATAAGCTTCCATTTTATGATGATAATTGATTCTTAAGAAATTTAAACGTTTATTTCTAGCTCTTAATTGAAATAAGTGTTGTAAATAAAAGTAGCATTTCTATTCATCTTATAATTATATATATATATAAAAAAATATATGTATGTGTGTGTGTATATTTTTGTGTTTGAGTATGTAAATTCATTTTATAATACATATAATGTTAATTTGTATAAATGATGTAAAACCGCAAACTGACGTCCGTAAATCTTTGGAAATATTTATCTTTTCGAAGAATTAATTTAGAGTAAAGAACTTATCTAAACGTTTTCACGTATGTGTAGAATTTCATGTATGATTAATGATTAGTTTATATTACACTTTTCTCTTCTTGTTATTTTTTTTAAAAAAGAAATCATATCCTTTCAGTTTTTGAAATATTTTATTTTAATTAATTTGCTGTCGTAAACTTGTTAGAAAATAATTTAAATTTTATGAATATTAAATATAATTAATTTGGAAATTATAAAACATTAGGAAAAATTAAGAAAAAAAATAAATAATCTATTCATTTTTTACTGATTACAAAACTACAAAAACTGTTATTAATAATATTTTTAGTATAAAAATTATTTAGTAATTTCTTTCTAGTACTAAATTAAAGTTGCATCGTTTTAGTCTTGCATAAAAAAAATGTTGCAAATAAGACTAGATAACTGAATGTAATGTTAGCAAATAGATCTCATTAAGCACGAATTTAAAATCATCGAGTTGAACTCATTATGAACAAAGTCATCTTTTTTATGACTTTGTTCAGTTTGAAAACTGTGGGATTTGTTGTAGGAAATTGATGAAATGTGGGAAGATCTCATTAGGTTTCATAAACATTTATTACAAAGAGGTCATACAACTCCTCAAATATTTAAAAATACTTGAAAAGTGATTAAAATTCATTGTATGTTGAAACAATTATTTAAATAATTATTATATTGGCCTCTTGTTCCTATTTCAAACCACTTAATTATTTTAAATTCCTATTATATGTTACACATTCTCGATTCGTTATAATAATTACTTTAATTCATATTCTTATTTTTTGTATTATTATCCCAATTATTTATTATTATAAAAATTACTAATATTTTTCTAGGACAAATATAAAGTTACATCTTTTTAATCTTTAAATAATGACATAATTAGTTCTCAAATATCTAGTTTAGTCAAACAAATTTATTATATCATCAAATTAATTAATTTGCTCCTTACATTCTCAATTATCATTTCTTGACTCGCCATCAATTGGTTTAAATTAAAATACATTAGTTTTTTTTACATTTAGTTTCTGTTTATTAACATTTATAAACATTTGGCTGACTAATGTGACAATATTACGATAACAGTAAACAGGAAAATTTATAAACATCTATACTCGTTCGTATTTCCCAACATAGATTGAAATATTGTTATCAATCTGTCTTGATAAATGAGTTTGCATACATAATATACAAACGAACTCGCACGTATACACCTACATGTAGAGATACAAGTATCTAATATAAACTGGTAAATTAATTTTATTATTTATATACTATCAATAATTTTAGTAAAATAATCTAAAAATGTGGTTTATTATCATTTATGTTTTTAATAAATCAATCATTTATAAATATTCTGATACGATTGGAGAAAAAAATTAAAAGAAATAATTCCTTACTCAGGATATTTTCAACTTAAATAAAATTAAATAATACACACCAGATATTGCAAAAAATCTGAAAAAAAACATTCACTGAATTCTAATTCTTTGTTTTTATTCCAGGTGCCAAAAAGATAAATAATTTGAGTACTGGTAACAGTACATGGTCCAATATGGATGATATTATGATTGTGTCGAGTCGTGACAACAGTGCAGCAACATTATGGGTCACATATTTGACAACATGTTTTGAAAATTATGATCAAAGACCACCACGGAACCAATTAAAGTAAGAAACATTTAATTTACAATTTTTATTAACCATTAAAAATATTTTTTGATAATTATTTGATTTGTCTATTAAAATATATAACGATTTATGTGATAAATATTTATGTGTAATATAACATTTGTTTGTTTTTTTATCAATTTTAACTTCGGAAATAGTTTACATAAATAACTTCTTTCTAGTTTATAAAGTGTTTATTATTTTAATAGAGAAACTTTTTAAAGAAAAAATAATTTTAATAGAAAAACAATTCAAGTTTTACAATAAATAACCACAAAAGATTATTTAAAATCATTCAATAGAATAGCAAATACGTAATTAAATAAGATTATTTATTTATTTATTTTAACAACGTATACTGAAATTTAATTGTAATTTTTGTCTTAAATCTGAATAAAATTTTAGTTTAAAAACATTTTAAGAATTCAAAATGTAATTACCAAAATCAATTAATAAACGTTAATAAAATACTGTTATTAACGTTATGACTAATAAAACATTGGTAAAATCCCATTAACAATCATGTGTATAAAAATTACGATAATTTCGAATAATGTTTTAAATCAAAATTTATAAAAATAAAACAAGTTTTTATATTTTATTTTATTTATTTATTTTTTTGAAAATAAATTACAATAAAATATTATGTTCTATTGTCAACAAGTTTATCTTTTTAAAAAAATAAAAATAGAAAATAAACCTGTGTTAAGAGAAATCACCGTGAAAACGATGTGTACAACAGTAAATTCGAGTGTTTAGATGCTATAAAGTATAGTTAATTTCCTTATGTAACGTTATAACTAGTTGTAACAGTACAGCAATAAAATAAACACATTAAAAAGAGAAATGACAATATAAATAGCTTGGAAGGATTTTAAAGGATTTTCAGTACACTGTAATAAATATAAAAATAAATCTAGTTTTAAACAAGCTAAATACACTTGAATCAATCAATTAAGACTAAAAATAATATTACTTAGTAAATGTTTCAAGTTAATCTTATAATAAAAAATAATATATTGTTGTTACTTAAAAAATCATTGCATATATATAAATCAACTAATACACATTTTAAAAAAAAATTATTTAATTTTTCGAATTGAGGCTGTTGATTAAAAAATACTTACTTGCTTAACAAAATTATTAATAAATATTTTCTTTTCTTGTATATTTTATATTATAGTTACAAACATCTATAGATTTTATTAATTCAGTGTGCAGTAAATCAATTCTTTATCTACAGCTTATTTTAGTCAACAATATACGTCAATAGATTATTCAGAAGTTGCCCTAATAAAACACAATAAAATGAAAGCCTAGATTACTCATCAGTTAACTGAATTTCGAAATAAATATGCAACAACTTGCATTGTCTCTTAATTAAAAACGATTCTTAACATAGATTAATCATATTAGTCCTGCATATGTATTACATGTTCTAAAAATAAATTTATAAATTATATAATCTCAGCACGTTTTTTTTTCGTTCGATAAAAAATATTTCGTATTTTTTACAAAATAGAAAAAAAGAAACCTAAAAAAAATTCTTATTTGTTGAGTGTATGTAAATTTCTCTCGTGCCGGATTTATTTTTTACTGCATCAAAATAGTTTATATTTTATCAGTTATCTTTTACTTGAAATATTTGGAAATTTTATATATTTTGCAGAGTATTTCATATTTCATTAGAAGAAATAACATCTGGAAATATCACTGGTCCAGTAGAAGAGCGTATTTCCAATGTTAAACTTCAAATATTAATCGTGTGTCCAACATTACTTCAATATGTCACAGATAATTCGAATGCTATAAGTAAAGCTTTATCAAAACTATTCCATCCTAATAGAGTATTAGCAATGCTATTAGGAGTAAATGAAGGCATTATTACAGAACAACATCGAATGGGTAATTTTATTTTTTGAAATTATTTTAATAAACTTAATTACATTTTTTCCATGTATATAATATGAAATATTGGGAGAATATTTTATTATTTTTTTTTAGAAAATACATAGTAAAAATCAATTAAAGTAAACAATCCTCGTAAAACATATTTAATATGAATTTATTCTTTTTAAACCAGTTCTAAATACATATTTATTGTAGCATTATCTTCTTACTATAACTGGCGTCGTATAGTTGTACGAGATCAAGATGAATCATTTGTTAACGAATTTCTCGAAATTGCAATATCAGTTATAAGTAAAACCATTCGTCAGATGTATTCAACAGCTCAGCAAGAAAAATCACAATTTTCCATTGTACCAAAGAAAGTCAAAACAGTATGTAGATCTTATAATCGAATCAATACGTTATTTCAATTTTAAATTTATTAATTTGGCTAATTTACAAAAAACGTACATCTATTTTTAAGGGACAACGACGAGTCATTGTTTTACTCAACGATCCTTTACAAAAAGAAGATAATATTTCAATAGTAGTCGATAAGTCAGGCGAAAAGTTAAATATAAATACAGTGAAACGTCGAAATCCATTCACGTTACAATTTTCCATACCGGATTGTTGTCTCGATGTGTCTATTATTGTGAATGTTGTTATAGAAAAAAATGGTACTTTATTGGGCAGCCAACCAGTTAAATGTGAGAGTCGATTACGCGAACTGGATCAAATTTTACGTTCAAATGATAATCCTCTTGATTTTATGTGTCAGGTGAGTATTTTTTTTATATTTTTGCGTTTGTAAAGAATTCAAGATGCCGCAATCGGTAATATCTTTACTTAGGAATTTAGATTTAGAGATATTTTTAAAATTCATTCAATCAAAAAAAAACATAATTTTTTAAAAAAATAACATTGACGTTTTAGAATTTTATTAGCCTTGTTTATAAAAATAAACAAATATTTTATCTTCAGTTCATTTACAAATAAACGGTATTTTTTAAACATAAAATTAAAGACAGTATTTATACATTTATAAAAAGTACTTAAATGTTAATATATTTTTTAATTTTATTCTTATTTTACAGACATTAGGATTTAGTCCATCTAATCGTGAGCAGCTAGATAATTGGATGGTTTATTCATTCCAAAGAAATATACCTCCACATTTCAATCTTCTTTCTACTTCATCCCACTCTGGAATTTTGTCAAGTAATAAGCATAGTAAGTAATAATTTTAAAAATATTGAATTGTATTATTTTTATGGAAACTAAATATAATATTTTTAGGTCCAGAAGAATACCCAACATTATTACATTTTGCGGCCAGATTTGGCCTAGAAAAACTTACTTGGCAACTATTAGAATGTCCTGGAGGAGAACAAGCTTGTGAAATACGAAATACCTGTGAACTCACTCCAGCTGAAATGGCAGAAAATGCTGGAAATGTTAAATTAGCACAAGCTTTAAAAGGCTATATGGTATGAATAAATAATAGTCTTTTTAAATAAATGGATGGATGGATGGATATACATATATATATATATATATATATATATATATATATATATATATATATAAATAATATTAATTTATTCATTTTCAGCAAATGAACGAATTTAGTAATATGTATCAAATATTAAAAGGAATGAGTGAAGATAGAAATAAATTAAATGGTAAACAATAGTTCAGTGTTTGTTTTTTTTAAAATCGTTATTTTATACATTTTTTTATGTTGTAGGGAGCTCAGATGATGAATATCTTTGTCCAAAACCTTTAGGTGAAACATATAGTGTACCACCATTAGCCAGACCATTCATTCCACAGGATAATACATCATCTTTATCAGGATATATGGAAATGCATCCATCAGGTAAATTTTATTACATATTTTAACTTTTTATGGTCCGTTATTATTTTATGATGTTTGTAAAATTATATTACAATGATTTTTTTTATATTTTTTATAAATCACATTTTTTTATTGAAAAATTTAATGAGCCTTTTTAAATGTATTCATTAAAGGAAAAACGATTTCGGTACAACAAACCCCCCAAAAATTTTCTGAAAACGCATCAGAAAGCAGTTCATTGTCTTCTACAGCATCTCCTCCTACAGACCGTTTCACAGAAGTAAAAAATTTACGAAATCTTTCAACAGAAAATCCAAACAGTTCTAAATTACATCGACAAGCTTCAACTCCATCACCTACATCTTTAGAAGTTACAATGAAAATGCGAAATTTGAATTTAGAAGATAGAGTGCAAAGTGAATTGGCTGATATAATTAATGATTTTAAAAACAATGTATTCACAATTCAAGAAGTAGAAAAATTAGTAGACAATTGGAAAAATCGAAATGATGTGCAACAGTCTTTTAAAGAAAAACAGGAAGCATTGATAAAAATGAGGGAAGAATACGACAGAATACAAAAAATGATGAAAGATGATATTAAAGTAACTGCTTTTGAGAGATTTAAAAGTTTTTTTTCTAGAAACAAATCAAAAAACTGCGATGAAACAGTGAAAGGAAAAATTATATCACAGCCTTTTGAAAATCCACAAGATAAAACAATGCCTGATCAACTTCCTCTTTGTCCTATCCATAGGCCAATAAGTAGTTTAAGCTGCAGAAGCACATCAAGTAAGTGTTAATAATTTATATATAATCATGTACATTATTTAAATATTTAATTATTTTAGGTTCATCATCTTCAGCACGAATGAGTACAGTGAGTGGATGTAGTGCAGCTAGTTTTGGTGACAGTGGAACACATTCAGACATTGATGATAGACGAGTAAGTGTGTGTATATGTGTGTGTGTGTGTATGTATGTACATATATAAATCTATTCATATTAATATTTTTAGAATACTTTACACAATTCAGACATGGAATCTCTATCAAATAAAAGTATGAATTTTAATTATTTAATTCCTCCAACTCCAAAACCTGTTCAGAATAAAACAACTTTACCAGGACGCACTTCACCTCGAAATTCATGGAAATTTACAACAATTGAGGTACTATATTTAAATAATCTACTAATAAACATATATAATATTTGTTACACATATGTAACTTCTAAATTTTTTCAGGAAAGGCCTCCTATACCAATTCCTAAACCAACTGATGCAAAAAATGATTCTTATTACATTAAATTTCCTCCATCTGGACTTCCTGTCAATGGTATGAGCTGAATTTATAAAATTAGATTAAAAATTCATACAAACTAGTTTAAGTAATATGAAATCTTGAAGTATGTTATTTTTTAAAATAAAAAGAATTTTAATGCAATCTTCACAAAATAAAATATTTTTCAGAACAATTTTTATAATTAGTAATAAATCTAGAATATATATGTATATATATTTTTAGGAAATTCTAACAAAATGACACAAAACATAAACACAGAAGGCAATCCTCCAGAATATTTAGAATTAAATCCTGCTTCATCAAATCAAAATAATTACACAGACAACAATAAACCAACAACAAACACAAACAATGAAGATACAACAGAAATGTTTCCTGAATACATGAATTATGTGCCTCCTGAAACAAAAAGATCAACACCACCGCCATTGTTACCTAAACGTTCTATATAAAGATTAAAAAAATAAAATTTATGTATGTAAGTATATGTGGAGATAAAAACACAACACAAAGTGAGGAAGAAAATGTGAAACATATAAAGTGAATCAGAAATAATTATTAATCAAGAATTTACTGCCTTTTTGTATATTTGGCATTTTATGACAATAAAACATAAAATACAAAAAATATAAATACAACGATCTCATTGTATTTTAGTCATTAAATTTATTATTCTTAATATAATAAAATATATACCACCAAATGGTTTATACATTTACTTTTTGTTTTGATTTCATCTACAAAGTTTCAAAATAAAACTTAAATAGTGATTGCCAACTACAATACATTATCTGGCATTATAGTTTAGCTAACATTAAGCATTTATAATAGTCAAATTATCACTATATGTAAACAACATAAATTAGAACGAAGCAATTGACTATATTTTTTCATTTTATAAAAAAACTTCAAAAACAATTTGTACACCTGGTATTTTGTACAAAATTATATAAAACACATTATATGGTTTAATAATTTTTATTAATAGAATTTTTTTTAGGACCTTAATATTTTTTGATAGTTTCTTGAAAATATTTCCACATTTTAATTACTTGTGTATATAAATTCACTAAATAAAAAAGCAGAACTACAGAAAATAAATTCACTAGAAAAAAAGCAAAACTATAGAAACCCCTCTAAATTCTCTACTTATTATGAAGGTATAATTCTCCATGTATAAAAAAAATGATTTTTCTTATAACATACTTTATTTTAAATGTTGATTATTTATTTAAGAACATTTTTGTATTTTGTTTAATTAAAAATCTACAAAAGACAAAGTAACATTATTACCCCAAAAACGAAATTCAATAAAACTAATTAACAAACTACTACAAATTATTAATTCTACAAACAGAAAGTACACAAATGATATAAAATATATTATTTAAGAATTATAATTTGAATAATGAATAAAAATATATGTTTTTATAAAATAGGATATTATAAATGATTAGCATTTAAAATTTCAATAGCTTTTCATTTATAATGTTTACTGTTGTATTTCCACAATTACTATCTTCAAGAAAATTCAATGACTTTTAATTATTTATTTTTAGAGTAAATTCAAAGCATCTACTTTGTGAATTACTAAGCAAGCAAACAAAATTACAATTCATTGTCTATAAATTGAATTTAATATAAATTGTCCAGGAAAATAATTTATATATTTAAAATACTACTTTTACTATACTTTTTGTTTGCTTGGAATGTGTGCTTGTGTATGAAAAGTGTGTTTGAGTACACATTGTTTACATTATATATATATATATATATATATATATATATATATATATATATATATATATATATATATATATATATATATATATATATATATAAATTGTACTACAAAATAAGTATTCCAAAAAATTCTCATTATAAATTTGGTTCATCTGCTCTGCACATTTATATATATTTTGTAATTTCATTACTATTATTATTATAATTACTTTGGTTTTATACATTGCATTTAGTGTCATTTGTATCAGCCTGTAGCAAATTAATATTTATCACATTATCTAGTACTACTAAAAAATAATTCATCTTCATGTATCTCTTTATAATTATATAATTGCAATATGATAGCAAATATACCATTTTTAGCATTATGCATTAAAATTTTTGTTATCTTTTTATATAAATTTGAAAATGTATGAATATTTTTCAAATTTAAATATTGTAATGATATAAAAATAATACTTTGACACAACCTGTTACAGTAATTATTTTTCAGCTATAATTCCTTTACATTCACTGATTATAATATATTACAAAGTGTACAAAGAAAATGAAGTATTGTTTCATTGTTTTATTTATATTTATTTTATGTATTAGCATGATAAGTCTTTGATATATGTGAATATTATAGCGTTTACACAATTGTTGAAAATCAATGTATTAAAATAAATAATTGTATAAACATTTTCAGCCTTTCAAAACACATTAATCACTTATCACCAAAAATATTAATACAAATTTGAGAACTGTCATATTACGTACTTATTTTTGAACCTAATGGTAAAGGCCTTATAATTTTTTGCTGCCTACGCTGTTGTTGATCCTTTAAACGTCTCTCCCGCTCTTGTTTCCTTTTCTCCCTTAACATTTGTTCAGAATCTAATTCATTTAATGTATCTTCTTCCCAACCACTTGATTCTTCCCATTCTCCAAGTTGGCCATTCTATAATGTAATATAAATTCAAAAATAATCATATACGTATATAAATATGAAAAGGTATTTGATATTTTTTTATTTAATATTTAGTTATAAATTTTTAAAATAAGATTTTTTTATATTATTATAAAGCTGTGCAGATATCAATATTTAAAATCCATTTTTTATATTTATTTTTTTTTATAAAAACATTTTCATTGCAATTGCATTTTTTTTAATTATGGAAATTGCTTAGTATTATGAGTTATTCATAATTATGTATGGTCATTTTTATACAAATATTTGTATACATAAAACCCAACATTTTATATAAAAAAAATGTATTAAAAGATAATATTTATGAATCATTATACAAATATTATAAATCAATATACAAAATACATACTAAAGATGGATAGTTTGGTTGTGGTGTCAAAGAAAACTTATTTGTTGTTGGATTCCCACTTTCATCAGGCTTATATATAAGTACTTTAGGTTGCCCAGTCAATTTAGGTGTCATATCTTCAAAGAAATTTTCTTTATCTTCGACTTTTTCAGATATTTTTGTAGCTAACAAAGCTGCTGCCTGTTGCTGTCTATAAAACTCAATATGTTCTTGAATACTACTAGGTTTCTGGGCTATACCAGAAACTGAAGATAGTTCATTGTTATCATCCCAATTATTCCAGTTCTGTAATTCTTGTTCTTTCTATAAATATTAATAAACTTAATTCAGAGAAATTAAACTAACCCAAAACAAAACCGTACCGGTAATGCATTGGTAGAAATATTTGATGTAGACGAGACAACGTCTACAGATGTTAGAGGAATTCCTTCACACGAACTTCGTCTTTTTCTTCGAAAACAACATAAAGCTCTTCTCCAAATTCCAACAATCATTAACAGAAATATTTTCAAACGTTGATATATAAACGTTAAAACCATTTTTGCACATTTAATAGATATACGTGTGGGTCTTACAAAATAAGGTTACATTTAACTTTTATTATTATTGTTGTGAAAACAAACTATTTATGCCATTTTATTTATTTTGCAATAAATTAAACGTGTCTAAGACATTGTTTAATTTATAATTATCACTTCATTAACAATTAAGATGTGTACAATAAAAAAAATAAACTATATTTAACACCGGTTACTTCTTTGACGTTTTAAGCAGTATTGCAAAAGTAGTATTGCCAATCCTACAAAATTTATAATATATTCAACTTTAGATTTAAAAAATACATTTGAAGTATATTTATAAATAAAATGGAAATATAAATAATATATCTTATCTTATATAAATATAAATTAAATAATTTATATATATATATATATATATATATATATAAATATATCTTAATTTTACCTCCTAATTTATTAAAACTGTAAATTTTATTATCAAATTAATTAAAACCATTTAATATCTTCAAAATGTACCTGCTTTTTATATTTGCAAATATATTTTAAAGTTGAATAATGAAAAATCTACTCATAAAAGTCATAGGAATAAATAAATGTTTCAAATGATTTCCATGGTTTTAATTGCTAAAATACTTTTTATTACTTTATTAAACTTTTTATAACATACATTCATTAAAGCATGAATATTTGAATAATATATAAATAATTAATATTCCCATTTTGATAACATTTTTTTTAGAAAAATCCCTTCTTAATTCCAATTTAATTAAAGACATATACAAACATTATACATTTATATTGAATATAGAATTATAATAAAAAATAAACATATGTTAAGTTCTTTTAAGCTCGAACACATTTCATTCTTTTTGTTGATTTATCAAGTTCACATTTTTCATAGGAATTGCATTTAACATTGTTACAATAAGTACCAGTAGCGGATGCTAGAAAATAAAGTTATTGTAATAATAATAATATTATATATATATACATATAATTTAAAAAAAAATTACGTACAACTTCCAGATTTATATCCACTGTTGGAATTTTTTGAATTAGATTCTGAACAAGATTTTGTATTACAAATATTTGGGCAACATTTTCTTCCAATTGAACAATCTGAGTCAGATATACATTTTGGGCTACAACTTGTCATTTTACTTGCCAAAGGACAATCAGCCAGCACTAAAATATCGTATAAATATACATATAAATAATTATACCTCAAATGATCAAATATTATCAATCAGGGAGAAAGTTTCATTTATTCGTATATCATAACATTTTATGAAAATTTCTAATAATCAATTATTGTTAATTTTTCATATAATCATAATCAAAGCTCTCTGTTATAAAAACTTGTATCTTATAAAATGTTCTTAAAAAGGGATATAGTAAAAAAAATGAAGAATAAGTGATTATTGACTATTTTTAATATCATTTTTTTCTTTTTATTCTATTCTACTAACTATTGTTTTCGTTTTATATGAGTTTTATTCGAATAATTTTATTTCAAACATTGCTGTAAATTTTCATTAATCAATATACATTTATTATTTCGGTTTAATTACAGAAGAGTGGATTGCCTTGATCTTTGTCTCTAAGCGATGTTCCACTTCTGTTCAATTTCAAAAAACAATAAATCATTAGCACTTCTTAGAATTTTATACAATTTAGTAATAATGTAGTATAATAAAATAAATATTACACGTATTAAATGACAAAATTTGTATTAAACTCAATTAAAATCATTGAAACACTTTAAAGAAAAAATAGTAAATCAATAAATTCAGAAAGATACCTCCCTCTGGACATACAATAAATATTTTATGATATTTTTATTAAATATTTTATTTCGTTAATTGCAATTAAAAGTAATTAAATAAAAATTATTTATTTTAAGTATAATTCCACTATTTTTTTCAATTAATAATAAAATGACTCATATATAAACGTAAGCATATAGTAAATAAATAATACTTACATGTATTTTGACCGATCACATCTAATAAGATGCAAACAGTCAGTATTGGCAAAATGATAAGAAGTTTAGCTAAAAATAGAAATGTAAAAAATGAAAATAAAGTTACATATTGTAGATTATTTTCATAATAATATTTTCATACAAAATGTATACATTTCTATATCTTATTGATATTATAACAATGAAAAACATAACTTACCCATTTTATGAGTATAATTTATAACTATTCTTTCCTCAAGAATACTAAACACTGTACACAATCTTACGAAAATATATTCAACATTCAGTGCGATAATTTTGCACCGGATCCTGTACTTGAATAGAACAATTATTGTTATGAAAATAATTGTAATATGTTCATAATTAATATATAAATTAAAAAAAAAATACAAAAATAAAACAACGATGAAAATGATTGTATTAGGTGTATAGAACTTTTTTATGGCATATGATACATTTTTATCAATTTAATATTTCACTTTCAAATTTATTAATTTTGTTTTTAAAAAATACATATAATATATTAACTTCAATCATAAACCTATTAATTATGCATTGTATTAAAGAATAATGGAATATTTCGATTTATTCGTTATTTGGGAATTTTTCTTAGTATGTGAGATGAAATCTTTATACGACATTAGTATTGACTATTAGCGAATCACAAAAAAATCCACTAAAATTTAAAAATGAGTCACTATGTTGTTTGTCGTTCCTTCAGAAAATATAAAATCAAATAAATCTCAAACATTCAAATTTAACTAAATTTAATAAAAAAATACATTAGCTAGTTTATTAAAACAAATTAAATGTAAATTGAAAAATAATTAAAACTGGCATTTTTACGTATTAATAATAATTAATAAAAATCTTAGCAAATGTAAAAAACGTTTGTTCCACAGAAGCAGAAGTCTGCACTGGAATTAAAAATTATCTAAGCACTAACTCCATTATAAATAATCCTTAATACAATCTAAATATTTTCTTTAATATCATCAAAACTTAAAAATATATTTTGTTTAATTTCTATCTATTAATAATTTCAAAAACAGATTTACGTAAATTTATGTTCAATATCATGAAAGTACTTTTAAAGGTAATATTGTATATTGATCATTTGTAAAGGATCTTAAATAATTACATAGATGGATGGTGGTGTCAAGGTGAACAGAAACTAGATTGGTGTGTCTATATGTAAGTGTATTTTTAATTTACTTACTTAATAAACTGATCTACAAATTATAAAATATACATCATCTTTTAATATAGATCGCTCTATTATTCTAATTCATATTTCGAAGAAATGTACGAAAAACAAACTTCCCATGTATTTTTATCATTTTTAAAAGTTATAAATATTTTTTTATAATAAATTATTGAGTTGTATAAATAAAATTAAAATTTGTTTATAAAATATACATTTTTGTATATGTTCAGGAAATTTTGTAACAGTATATGAATTATTAATAACATATAGAATTAATTAAAGAAGAATTAAACTTTAACATTTTCAATGAAAAATGTATTTATTTTTTTAAACAACAATACTTTTTTGAATTGAAGATATCTTGTATTCAAAGTACATATATAAAGTCGGCATTTTTGTATATATTACTAAAACTTTTTTATATTAATTCAAGGACTTGCAAAAAACTTATTCCATAAAAATGTCAATTGCACTGATGAGTACTATAAACTAATTATCAACACTCATTTATATTCCTAGACAAATAAATGTATTTGCATATAACTATGAATCACGTCGAATAAATAAAACATTTAAAATATAATCAGAATTATCTTTGCCAAGGTTGTTTCAAACGTCTAAAAATTTCGAAATATTATTTTTTACTTGTTAGAACTGTTGTTTAATTTGTAAATAATTCAGTAGTAAAAATTAAAATTCTAACAGTTATGTACAACTAATTTAGCATTGTATATTCATTTTTTAAATTAAAAAAATCTCTCCAGTACTAAAAGCTTTTATGTAAAACTAAAATAATCGTTTAGTGTTAACTTTTTCAATGGTCATATCTTTATATTTAAAACAAAGTATTATAAAATATAACCACTATTATTTATGTTAAATTTAATTTAATACCAAGAAGACATTGATATAAAAAAGTGATTCGAATACAAATCGTCAAATTTAAGTATTTATTTATATAAAAGTTACAAATTTATAATTCTTATTACAGAACACATTTTAAACATAAAAACAAGTTAATTTGTTATTTTACCTAATTTTCATTTCATCCAGCTAACTAATTTCAGAATATCAGGATTCATCTTAGTCTTCTTATGGTTTAACTAATCAGAATATTTTTTTCGTTTACAATATTTTTTTTACTTTAAAACCTTTCAGTCCAATTTATAAAAGTTGTCTTTATAAAAATTTTTTTCTTTATTGACAGTTTTGACAATCTCACAAGCTTTTTTTGTCGACTTAAAAGAAAAACGTCTAACTATCGATTTTCTTAAGCCGTAGTTTTCCTTTTCAACTTTGAATCTACTTCTCAATCATCTTAAAATCTTGAACCGTTTAACGCTTATTTAATAACGCATTTAGAATAATTAAATTTTCTTGTAAAGTTCGCTTTGAGATCAATTTTCAGACGATCTGACCTTTTTTAGTATCATCGAACTTTTTAAATTTTGAAATTATTTTCAAACAAAGGTATTAATTTGAAAAAAACACATACAATCTCTCTTTAGAACACAAATAAACATTTTTTCTTTCACAAACCTGAACTTGATTATTTAACAGAAACTGGTATATGATTATACACAAAGCAATTCATCCTCAAAGTATTTGATTTAGTCAGAGTCAATTTACAACAGATCAAAAAGTTTCACCACTTAAGCCATATTTAAAGAACATTAGAAATGTATAAATATTTAATAATTTTGACCAATCTGTATATCTATATAAATAAAATTTGTTTGTGCAGATATATATTCTTATTATTGAAAATGAGTTATGATTTACTACTCAATTATTTACCAATGCCATTAAATTCTTTATAAAATAAGAAAAAAAAACGATATTTAGTTATATATATAATTAATATAAATCATTAATAAAAATCAAAACTACATGTTAAAATTTAATTAATATATTTTATTATCAAAGATAAATTTCAATACAAACAAATATTGTATAGTTCTGGCTTATAACTAAAATATAAAAAAATATGCATTGCAAATACAAAAAATGCTGTAATTTAATTAATTAGTAGACGTGCTTAAAATATAAACGTATGTTAAATTATCTTTTTAATAATCTGTTAGATACGTATATCAACAATAAATAAATAATCAAATAAAAATCAAACAAACTATTCTGGTTTTTGACATTCTAAAGCTCCACAACGGTTTTTACAGCATTTAGTCGAACCACGACAATCACCATCATTTGCACATCTACTTGAACACACCCATGGTCCTTTCGGTGTTGCTGGACAATTTCCTGGTTTCACTAGAAGTAAATAAAACATCTAACTAGTAACTATTTGTATCTAACATTTTTTTCATCTTATAATAAAAATATAACAATACAGACAACTTTATACAATCTTAATATCAAAAAAAGAAAGAAGTAAAGATATAATTAAAAGTAAAGTATAAATTGTTGTTTAAATAAACATATATTTTGAATCCGTATCTTGAATTCGAGGAATACATAATATCAATTTACCTTTACTGTAATATTTCTGTTTATTACATTAGATTAAAATATTTACTTAAGATCACATCTATGTTCAAATCAATAAAGTCACGTAATTTTACATTATTTTCAGATGTAAATGCAAATCAGTATGTGAAGAAAAAATAAATATTTATATATGACTGATAATATGACAATAACACTTACATGACCTTAAATTTATAAATAATAAATAAAAGATGAATAAATAATAATTCCAAGTATTTGATAAATCATCGTCTATGCTTGGAAATAATTATATGTTTACTACATCAAATATTCTACGAATTTACCTTTACAAATCATTGTTGAAACATATTTCTAGTATGATACATAAAGTAACGTTTTTTTTTCAAGTTGACGTCAAAAAACTCATAAAGAATCCATGTAAAAAATTGATAGATTTTGTTTATTTGGTAATCTTATATTTTTAAATAACAAATATTTTATTTTAATCAAATATCTATTTTTCGAATATTAGAAATTAATTTCTATTTAAATATTTTAAAATTTCTTAATAGTAATTACAAAGTAATTTGCATGATGTTACAGGTCATGGAATTAACATACAAGCTTGTTTTTAAAAAAATAAATTTCACAGTCAAGTAACTACAGTACTGGTTTAACATGAAGTGAAAAAAAAATATCTTACTAAGAAACACAACTAAAAAGAAAAATGACGTTAAAAAGATCATCAACCATAAATAGTAAAAAATGAATAGTTTGTAATATACAAGTTTCTTGATAATAAAAAATCAGCAATGATTTATAAATAATTAATATTTTGCAGAAACACAAAATCAAAAATTTCAAATGAGTAAATTAAGAAAATATTTTGGAATATGATGTCAGAATACAAGTATATTTATGTGAATCTATACAAGTACTTAATTAAAATTTTAACAAAAGAATCTGCTTCAAGTTTATATTTTAAGAAACGTTGAATACTTTAAATTAAACATAAAAAATAATTTTTTTTCAGTCTTTCATATACAGTAAATTAAAAATGCATGATCAATTTATTTATTAAAATTCGAAAACATACAAAAATAAAACGAAATATAAAAAACTAACCAAACAAGACATAATTAAATCGTTAGTTTCTTAATATCAACAATAATATAATTAATTAATGTTAATAAGATGCTTCGATTTGATTGCTAATGAGACAAATTACTTATTATAAATCTTATATATCAACTTGTGTCTTTTTCAACAAATATGCAAATCGAATTTACAACGATTACGTAATTTCCATATACATATCCAATTTACCTTGCTTGTCTCCTGTATGTGAATATTTCTTCTATAAATTAACAAAACCGCAAGAATATGAATTAGTTGTAAACATATTGTGTCAAGGTTTTGTTTTCAGATTTCATTCTTGAAATATTCGAAATTTCAATGTGTAATATACATAAGTTACACATATTCAAAAATATAGAAATATTAGAAAAACAAGAAATACAATAAATCATAATTTACATATATGCATATATATATATATATATATATATATATATATATATATATATATATATATATATATGTTTAAAGACAACATGCCTAAAAGAGTAAACCCTAAATAAAAATTTTCACCAACTTACTTAATTAGCGTCATAAATATGATTAAGTATCAACGAATGGTAACATTCAAAGAAGCTTTTACTCAACAGTGGACTGATATGAGCTTATATGACGACGATGGGTATATACGAGGGTCGTTTGATAAGTATGGTAAAAAAGTAAGAAAAACTAAATTGAAAAATTTAATTAAATTAATTAATTAAATGAATTAAACAATAAATAAATTTACCATACTTATCAAATGACCCTCGTATGTATATATATATGAATTATATTGAATAATAAAACTCCACATACATATAAATCAATAAATATAATAAAAAGTATAATTATTTAATATTTTTATAAATAAAATAATTCAATAATTTAGATTCATATATTTTTTAAGAAATTTAAATTTAAAGAATTGAATTGAATTAAAAATTGTTGTAAATTATTTAATACCAATTGAACTATGTACAAAATAAAATATATGGTTCTTTTGATTTTAATATAACATAATAATTAAGCACAAAAAATATCATTTAATAATCTATTACTACATTTTATTTTTTACTGAGATTTTAAGTCAATAGCTAATTTTTTCATTTTTTCCAAATTCAATAATTATTATAAATACATAAATCAAGCCTTTTTATTAAATAAAAATTAATTCCATTCGTTATCAATATATATATTAAAAATTATATATACATTTTTTTTAAAAAAAATATTTTCACCTACCTCTAACTTTATTTTGTACTCGGGTTACAGGCCTTGTGCAGATCGTTCCTCCGCACATTGTCCTGCAGCATTTTGCAATTCCTGAACATTGTTGATCAGAATTGCACGTCATTGCACAAATTCCTACTTGTGTAGGAGGAGGACAATCGCCTTGTTTCTGAGCATGAACAACCGAAATCACAAAACAAATAGAAAAAACAAGAAATAGAATTTTGAGATCCATTATTCAAATATTAAGTTTAGTTTTCTAGACGAAAAATGAATTTGATAATAATCGAAATTGTAATAGACGTTTGAATTTACTTATATCAAGAAATTTGAATTTCTGAATGAATGTGTTCAATGAAGCAACGCCAATTTATACCATATCAAAACTCGTTACTGTACGCATACGTTTTACCTGAATAATACAGAGCTGTATTTAATGAATTTGATTGTTTAAATTATATGAAAAAATCAATGATCGTTTTATATGCTATACATGTTTCACTTTTTCTGTTTACAGATATGATTAATGATTCATTTGCTAGAACCACATTTTTACAATAAACACTATTTATCTTTTCACTAATGAATGATCTTTAAAGATGGTGAAATAGCCTTAAAAAATCAATATGGTGATTATTGAATATATACATGAAATTTCGTAGTGTTACAAATGAATTTCTTTATTAATACTAGATCTACGGAGCGAGTCAAATTGACTCATTTAAGACTTTATTGCTATATATATAGAAAACTTAAATATTATTTTTTTAAAACATATGCTGGTTTTTAATTACATAATGAAATATATACAAATATTAATTCATTCCCTCCGCCCACCCATTAATTTTGTATTTTCAAATGTGGTATACTTATTTTTACTGCTATGAGTCAAGTTGACTCATTAAATAATTTTATAGTTACACATAAAATTTATGTCTTGAATTGCTAAAAAAACTGATCCGAATAAAGAAAACCCAATCAGATAACGAATCTGATGCAGCTAACACGGAACTATGTGAAAACGAGGATGAAATAGAGAAAGAAGCAAATAGAATTGAATTTTCGAGCAATGAGGATGAAGATCTTTGTTATATAGCTCCTAGCAGAAAAAGAGCCCGTATTCTTTTTGATTCTGAAACTGAAAGTGAATTAGACGCTGCTGATACATCTGATAATGGAGAAATTTCAACCAAAGGAGATGCTGATGGGACTTTATGGGAAACATTGAAAGAAAGTGAAAATGTAGGTAGATCACTGGGTTATACCTTATTCAAAGACGTCTTAGGTCCAATTGCCTATGCTGAAAGAAATGTTATGTTTGGTATTGTAAGTAGCGCTTTTAATTTGATAATCGACGAAGGTATGATGGAATATATAAAATCATGCATGGAATTTTTGAAGCTGATAAAGTTTTGAAAAAGGAATGGACAATAACAAAATCGCAATTATGGACCTTTGTAGCAATTTTGTATGCCAGAGGAGCATATGAGACAAAAAAAATTAAGTGTTTATATTTGTGGTCTAAGAAGTGGGGACCTAGTTTTTTTTCCAGAGATAAATTTATAGAAATACTTTGGTTCATACGTTTCGATAAAAAAATGAACACAATTTAAATTGTTACTAAACATAAATTTTCAAGAAAACAATGTAGAAAAAATAACGCAATTAAAATTAAAATATATAAAAAATGTTTTACTTTTAAAAGGAATATTTTAGGCAAGTAAACTGTTCTGTATCTATTTTTAATTCGAACTATATGTTAAAAAAATATGTTTTAGTTGAAATTATTTACTGAAAAAAGTAAAATACAAGATAAAATATAAATGACATTAAATGAAAAAATATTGATTCAACAATAAACAATTATAAAAGAAGACAATTTCACATGTATGAAGAAAAAAACAATATTAACTTAAAGTAAATATTATTTTACATCAAAAACTGATGTAAAATTTTAAAGAAAAAATGATAGTCATTAGAATATATATATATATATATATATATATATATATATATATATATATATATATATATATATATATAATATAACAGAAAATGTTTTTTTGATTTCGAAAAATGTATATTAAAAGTAATATATTTTTGAAAAAGAAGTGTTGATTTCTTGATTTTTTTAAAAAAAATAAACACAATAAATGATTTATTTAATCCAATGTTTGATTTTATAGAAAATATAATAATACCAATAATAATGTGAACGTATACAATTTTTCATTATAATTATATTTTTGAATTACAAGATATTTTACACAATGTAAAAATATTGATCATTTTAATAATTTTTATTCAGGACAAAAACAGATTTTTAATGGCAAATAATTAATTGCTTGTTATTTATTTATAAAGATCATTACATAAATTAACTTTAGATTTGTAATAAAAAATAAATTGCGGGGATCTATGAAGATGATTATTAAAACATTTATTTTTATACACATTTCTTTAATAAAATTTAATATTTCTTTAATACGATAGAATATTTTAGCTTATAAGTATTATGCAGAGTAATATATATCTACAATAATATATTTATTTTATTTAGTTTTTAATTTTACAAAATACTAATTGAAATTAGAAATTGATTGAAATATATATTGAACAGATTTATTTTGATTTTTAAAGAATATGTCATTGTTTTCTAATTGATATGTGCACCGATTAAAAAACAATCTTTCATTATAAATCACTGGTGCTTTTTTTACTTTAATATTATTTAATAATGCGTGGGATGCTAAATACATATCTGCAATAGAATTATAAGGGAGGAAACCACATGTTCTAAAAATGTCAATTTACGTTACGTAGAGAAATAAATACACCGGTGACCGGAAGTGGTTTAAAATTAATCAACAATTGTTAAATCAGTATCTAAGAATCAGTCCACGCACAAAATATTTACTGAACTAAAACAGTAATTGAAATACCACAACTTCCGTAGATATAATTTTAATTACCAGAAAATAAAAGAGTCATATTAAGAAAAATAATAAATAAATAATTCCGATTTTAAATAGAAAATTATTATTATTTTTTTAAAATATATGAAATTCAAATTTTCCCGCAAAATATATCTAGTAAAGATTTTTGTCGTCGTAGCAGTAGTAAAGTCATCAAAACAATGATGGTGTTGAAATAGAAATCTTTTTACTTATGTTCTATTTAATTGCAACAGCATAAAAACGAAAATGTATTGGATATTTAACAATTATTGTCACTGATAAATTGCTCTAGAGTGAAGGTAATGTATTGCCACATTACGCTTTAAAAACATGTTATTTGTATTTAAAAAAAATCAGCTGATCAATTGACAATTAATCGAAAATATGTAAACATTTTTCAAAACTATGGTTTCATCTATTCTAAATATTTGCTTTTTTATCCATGACAGATATTTTATTGAATTGAATCCATTTCAAAGTCGAATTCTATATGAATTATGTTTAATTGTTTGGCCTATTTATTGACCTGAGGTGACAAGGGTGTCAGGTTATATAATGCTAATATATTTATGTCTGAATAGAAACATTTTATTTTGACAAAATCACATTTATTATTATATTATATTGTAATTTTATCGTCGATGCCTTCAAAATTATTTATAGAAATTTTTTTTTATGTGGATTGTATAATTAAGAAAACATTAGATATTGCCATTTATGAAGTTGTTAATCAAATTTAAAATATTTTTATTATTATTTAATACAATAAATTAGTTGCAAGTATTATACAAACAAAATTTCTTGTTTAAAATAAATGTTCATTAAAATATTTGATATTTAGATTGTATGAAAAAATTAAACAATAGAATGGAAGATATTGAATGTGCTGGGTTTACATTCTTATCTAATTTTGATTCTGGAAACTTGGCTCGAGTGGAATTATTAAAAAAACGGGAGAGTAAGTTAGATTTTATTATAATTTTTTTAAATAATATTGTTATCATAATATTCTTTCATCATGAAACATTCATAAACAATTAATGCATAAAATACAAAGAGTAATGAAATATAATCTAAATATTCATTTAAAAATATAAATACATTTCATCTAGTTGTATCTATTTTTCTATATACATATATATATATATATATATATATATATATATATATATATATATATATATATATATATATATAAAAGTAGGGTCGTTTGATAAGTATGATAAATTTATTTATTGTTTAATTTAATTAATTAAATAATTAATTAAATTTTTCAATATAGTTTTTCTTACTTTTTTACCATACTTATCAAATGACCTTATATATATATATATATATATATATATATATATATATATATATATATATATATATATATATTGTATAAATTCTCTAATGTTATTCTAGTAATGACAGTGAACACACTACCAACTAGAAATTTTAATACAGAAGAACCAGAATTTGAATTTAATATATGGACTAAGCCAGATTGTTATGGAACTGATTTTGTTAATGGAAATAGAACTTGGTTTTATTTTGGCATTAAAGGTAAATTGTGTTAATACTAATTGCAAAGAATAGTAGTGTTATTTAAATACTTTTTTCTTAGGAGGGGTGCCTTTTGCTATGATAAAATTAAATTTAGTTGATCTTAATAAGCAGGCTAAAATGTACAGCCAAGGTATGGCACCTGTTACCAAAACTATACCAGGTAGAGCACAGTGGGAACGAATTCGTGACAAAGTAACATATTCAGTAAGTTTAAATAAGCATTAAAAGTATTATAAATATGTTTTTAATAATATTTGATATGTGTACATGTAACTTTTAAATAAAGTAAAATTTAATTTTTTTTTTTTAGGTGGAGGATAATATTTTTACCTTAAGTTTTCGTTATTGCACACCAGAAAATCTTCGAACTATTACTTATTTTGCTTTTACATATCCATATTCTTATACTGATCTTCAAAACTATCTCACAAGTATAGACACTCGAATATTAAATCCAACTAAGGCCAAAAATCCTGATGATATCTATTATTTACGTGAATGTGTTTGTAAATCATTAGAAGATAGAAGAATAGACTTAATAACAGTGTCTTCTTACTTTAACATTACTACTGAAAGAGAAACAAAATTAAAAAATCTTTTTATAGATGAGAAAAAGTGCAGACCTTTTAAATTTAAAGATAAAAAGGTATTTTTTTATAAATCAATTGTTTTGAAATTGTCATTATGTCTGAATTAATATTTTAATTCAAAATTAGTGCTAACATATATATTTGTTTCAGATAATTTTTATAAGTGCTAGAGTTCATCCTGGAGAAACTCCTTCTAGTTTTGTATTTAATGGTTTTTTAAATTTTTTATTAAATCGTGACAATTCAGTAGCAATTGCTCTTCGTAGGCTTTATGTATTCAAGCTTATTCCATTTCTAAATCCAGACGGTGTGGCACAGGGTCATTATCGCACAGATACAAGAGGTGTTAATTTAAATCGTGTTTATTTAAACCCTTCTCAAGAATTTCATCCGTCAGTATATGCAGCTAGAGCATTAATAAGATATTACCATTATGGATTTGAAAAAGAAGATGAATATGAGAAATATGATATTTCATTAACTGAGAAATCATCTTCAAATATAGATTTTCATTCTGATGACTCATTGACAAATACAAATTGTTCAACACCATCACAATTAAATAATACTTTAGCAAGAAAAGTTTCTGTTTTAACATTAAATGAAGATAATTTGTTTAACAATAAAATATTTTGTATTATTTGTAAAGCTCCTATTGATTTAGGTGTATGTAATTCCTACTCTACTGAAGTAAACTTTCACAGTTCAGAATCAAATGTCTTGTGTGAAAGTTGTTATTCATTATATTCAAATAAAAATAAAAGCAACTGTGATAAAAAAGATATAAGAAATGAAATTAATAATGATAAAAATAATGACCCACCAGTTGAATCTGGTCTGTTTTTGTATATAGATTTACATGGGCATGCATCAAAAAAAGGTATTTTTATGTATGGAAATCATTTTGATGATATGGAAAGAAATGTTGAATGTATGATGCTTCCTAAGTTGATGTCTCTTAATAATCATAATTTTCATTACACTTCTTGTAATTTCACGGAAAGAAATATGTATTTACGGTATGTATAAATGTACTTTTTTTAAATGTTATCCATTCTGGTAAAGAAAAAATTAGGATTGATCTATTTTTATATATTTAATATGAATTTTATTTACTTGAAAGGTTTATTTATAATATCTGTAAATAATTAGGAAGTATTGTTTATTTACTTATAATTCTTTTTAATAAAGAGACCGGAGAGATGGTATGAGTCGTGAAGGATCTGGTCGAGTAGCTGTATTAAAATTAACTGGTTTGGTACGTAGTTACACTTTAGAGTGTAACTATAATACAGGACGTATAGTAAATATATTACCACCAACATGTCGAGAATCTTCAAAAATTTCACATATTTTGCCAATTCCTCCTAGATATACACCACATATTTTTGAAGAGGTAAATATTTATGAAAGTATTTAATTTTTATTAGATAATTCTAGTGACTGATTTTAACAACAGAAAGTACTTTGGCGTAACAAAAAAAAAATATTTTTTTTTCAATAATAGTAATTCAAAATTATATTAGAAACAAGAATGTTGTTCTTAATTTTAATTATTATTTTGCAACTTAATAAAAAATTCTAATATCAAAATGTATGTTACTTAGGCTGGAAAAGCACTAGGCCCATCAATTTTAGATTTGACAGGAAGTAATCCAAATTCCCGTCTTGGGAATTCAGAATTTCATACATTAAGTGGGTTACGAGACTGGCTAAGAATAAATTATCATAGAACTCGGGAACCACCTATATCACCTCAATCAAAAATAAATACACAGGTACGAAAATCTTCTCTATTGATATCTGATAAAAATGTATCAGATGAAATTATTATTAGACAATGCACTATTACTTGAAGTGCTACAGCTACCAATATACATTTTTTTTATGAAAAATCATGATTTATATGCAAAAATGTATAAGTTAAATTGTAATTAATTGAAAATTAAATATGTGTAAATAATATTATATGCTACATATTTTAGTGCAAGGACTGTAGAAAGATTTATGGATTGTAATAATTTAAATGTGTTTGTATGTTTATGTAAATTTGAATGTGTGTGTGTGTGTGTGTTTATATATATATATATATATATATATATATATATATATATATATATATATATATATATATATATATATATATATATATATATATATATATATATATATATATATATATATATATATGCATATGCATACATACTCACATACACACACGTGCATACATACACACATAAACACATTCATACGCACATACATAAATACATACACACAAAACATGTTGCATATCTCTTAGATTCCATGGTCTGTTTTATAAAATTATAATTTTTCTTTGAAAGAATAGCAGCAATCTGGTACTTTTTTTAAAAAGTGTGTGATGTGATTGTTAAAAATTATGAAGTACTGTTTATCTTTTTTTAATCTAGTGGTAGAAATAAAATTTTGTTTTGTATTTACTTGCAAATCATTGATCTGACAGAAGTATTATAATATGTCTGATTCTAATCAAGAGAATATATTTTTATAATGGAATAATAATATATAGTGACAGTTATTTTTTGACAATAATAAATTTAAACTATTCCAAAAATATAATGAATTTTAATCCAGAATTGTTGTAGAATTTTTATTAGCCAATTAGACAGTTCTCAAAATTATAATGGAATATAATTATATAAATTACGATAGATCAGAAAAATCTGTTAATAATTTGTAGTTACTTGACTATTAAAGTCGAATTGTACCATTGTATTCAAATAATTATTTAAATAATATATGAAATAACTGGATATAGTATGTATCATAAATTGAACAAATATATGTAACTAAATATATACTTTATAAATATGCATACAAATATTCGTATTTATATATTTTCTCATGAAACAATGTAATTGTATTCAAAATTTATAATTGTCTGCATAAATTATCAAGTGTATTTAAATTTAAAATGTTATATTAATATACATATATAAACGTAGAAAAAGTTATTAAAATATTTACACTTATTAATGTATCTGATTTATATAAAACAATATTAAATAAATAACATATTTTATATATATTTGAAAATATATACAAAAATTAAATATCTAATAGCATAAAATAAAGATGTTATCATAACATGTTTTTGTATAGAAATTTTTAAATTATTGATTTGATTTCATTATAACATTTATAAAATTGTAGGTATGGTACATTCATTTATTTTTATTTTTAAAATCAATAGATTAATTAAAAAAATGTTCACATATAATTATTGCCTAATGAACTGATATTGAATAAAAATATATGTAAAACAATTCATAAGAAATACTGCACTGAATAAATATAATAATCAAACAAGTTTTTATTACATTGTATACAATTTTGAAAGTGCTTCCTTTATTAGTAATTGGTCTTTCTTAATAAAATAATCCTAGTGGTAATCATTTTGAACAATTTACAAGTGAGCCTTTAAAATACTTATAATTCTAATCTTCATACATAGCACTTTCAAATTTAGGAAACACATTTTTTTGTACAAATTTATTTTATTAATATTAGTGGACCAAGATCTCAATGGTATTGTAAAAATAGTTATAATATTAATATTTAATTATTAGATAAGTATTTTTTTACTTTACAAGTATTAACAAAAGTTATTTACATTCTTTGTCTAATTTACCATTGAAATCATTTACAAATAACTGATTCAAATATTTCTTGCCATTTTATTTGCAATATCTAATTATAATTTATTTAATATATTTATACCATCTTTTGAATTATTCATTAAGATACTATATTTTATTCAATGTTTCTGGCTTTAAACAACAATTATTAGATAGTAATTTTTATGTTTCTTAAAAATTTTCAAAAATATTTTTTTTGAGTTTACATATAAATAAAATTACTCTCTAATAATGTGGGTTATTTCCAATAATAATTAAAAAGTTTCATAAAGGATATTTTTTTAAAAAATATGTTTTACTAATAAGACTGCAGGTAAAAATGTATCTACACCTGTGTAATATTGCCAGTAGTTATATGTAATTAATTACAAATATTATATATATTTTTGAAGGTTCTAAAATTGTTTTTTATTAGATTTGATTAAAAATTATAAAATTTTAGGTAGTTGTTGAAATTTCTTATGAAGATAATTTGAAATGTTTATTATATTTTCATTGTTTAGTTAAACCATTACTAAGCCATTAGTATTTTACAAAATTATTTGTATTGGAAACATTTTATAAACAATATAATTGTTTTCTTATTCCACTACAAAAAAATATTTTAACAAATGTGTCATATTATGTATTGATATCAAAACAAGTAGTTATTTAATTTATATATGCATATTTACATAATATCTATATATATATATATATATATATATATATATATATATATATATATATATATATATATATATATATATATATATATGTATATTTAAACTCTACTTAATAATAGTAAATATAGTGTAGTAAATATCTAATTCCAAATAATGTGCCCTTTAAGTATTTTTACAAGTAGAAATTGATTGTTAATAAATAAAAAACGTCTTTGTGAACATTTAGAAGTCAGCATAAAATTAATTTTAAAAAAAGGAAAGTTCTATTCAATGTAGATGAAATATTTAATATAAAAAGTGTGCTCTTTTTTGTTTGAATTGATTAGTAAAATTATTATAATTTGTTGTTGAAATTACATTGGCAGAATTGTTGTATTAGTTGTATGTTGGATTGTAATTGTATTTTATAACTGAATGTTATCAAATTATTACTGTTATTTTCAATATATTGATACATGGTAGTACTTGGAAAAGATGTATTCAGCGACAATAATTTTTGATATCTGCTTATTACTACCTTGGAACTGAACTGATAAATATATTATTTTCTCAGTTTTCTTAAATATAGTAATTAACAAGACAGCATAGATCAGTTTCATTGTAAAAATCAAATTGTATTATTGAAAAGACATTGTAATATTAGTCGTAGAAAATATTAAAAGTATTATTAACTATACGTATTTTTATTTTACTTTTATTTTGTCGCTGCATATACAAGTGTGAATAACAATTTTTTATATAGTTATATTTAAAATAAAAAAAATGTATAATAAATTTATACACTAACATAAAATATAAAAGATATTTTTTTTACATATTCTAACAGACTTACAAAAATCATTATTTTTGCAACAAAAATGACAAACCATTGGAGTATATTTTTAACAATTTATGGTATATTTTTACTAAATTTAAATAACCTAATGTTTATTGATTTTTTTTAATAAAAGTAATTTACTAAAGATAATTATTTCTTTTTTATTCCTACTTCAAATTAAAATTATAAACTGAAGTAATTATCTAATGTTTTCTTTTCTTTAATTTTAATTTTAGAACTAGATTAGAAAGTTAGAGATATAGAGTATTTTATAAAATATTTGTATAGCTTATTGAATATAATGTAATATATATAGGTGTGCACATGTATATATATATATATATATATATATATATATATATATATATATATATATATATATATATATATATATATATATATATATATGTACATACTTATATTCATATACTTATTTACATATGTATATATACATATTCACACATGTATGTACAAGTAATTAATTCAGAATATTTAATTAAATGTCTTAGAAACTTTCCACAATATTTATAATTCTTTTATGTAAAAAATAATTAGTATATTTGACCACAATTTCATTATCATTTGTAATAAGTTTAAAAGTTGGTATGTTATTGACATCTCTACCATATGTGAGATAAAATATTGTTACAGGTTTCTCGAGTTTCAAACCGTAAAATCAGTAAGTTACATACGAGACCTAATAAGTATTCTGGTAAATCAACGAAATGTTCAGACAGTTCTGGGAAAATTTTAAACGATCGGAAAGAAAACGTGGCAGTGAATTCGAAAACAATCCATATAAACCTTTCTCAACCCTGTTGTTCAAGATCTTTGTATAAACCAAATCTTAGTGGTACAAAACCACGTACTAAATTCTCATCTAGTATGAAAACTAAAGATTTTAGTATTAAGAAGAACAAAAAGGATGATATTAAATTCCCACCATGTTCAAATATGAAGTATAAAAGAGACATTTCTTTAAGATTAAAAGGTGGTAAAGGAGAGAGTGACAAATTGCAATATTCAAAAGAAACTGACAACAATACTTCCAGTGGAGAATACTGTGATATTTTAACATCGAAAAATATTATTAGTCAAGGATCAAAACGAATTAAAATTTCTTCTCTTAGACAGAAAAAAAGTAATATAAGTTCTCAACCACAAATGAAATTGAGTGAACTTAGTTTTATAACTGCTAGCAGCAGGACAAACCTGACTTCTGATAGCTCGAATTCATCAGATTCTCAACTAAGTGAACATGTTACTTCATGGAAATCTTGTAGCAATGCAGAAGTATCATCAGCCCAAGCACATTCTCATTCTGGTAATAAGGTCAAGTCAGTAGTAGGGTCTAAATTTAATATGAAAAAAAGGTTACTTTCAACACCAAAACCAATTTCCAAATCTTCAAATGTAAAAACTGTGCTCAAAAAGAAAAAAATTATAAAAAAAAATATCTTGAGGAAATTAACTACACCATTGGATGGTAATTTTAAAAGAGGGAAGAAAAGTAAAAAACAAAAAAAATAAAATTCGATAGTGTAATTATATATGTATGTATATTTATATGTATATGTATATACATGTAGACATATTTTATATATTTATAAAACTACACAACAATATATTCTCAAATTTATTTTAAAAAAATCATATGTATTAGTAGTGTACATATAGTTTCTTATGTTTTTAATGTATCTATTTATAATTTATATCAATTATTTCATATTTGCATTGTGATATTTATATATTTTGTTGAGCTTTATAAATTTTATAAAAGTTACATAATAATAATTTATATTAAATGTAAAAAAGAACTATCAAAATAATTTCAGCATGTACAGAATGGTGATGTAATTTATATAGGGTCATCCAAATGTGACGCCTAGATTTGTGTTTTATTAGAAAGAAACATGTGTATAGGTGGTGTGTAGGAAAACACGTGTATAATTTCTTTTGTATCTTTTTAATAGAACACAAATCAAGGCGCCACATTTGGATGACTATACTTTTTGAACAATATATCATTAAATATATTTAAAAATTTTCATAAATACAATTTCTACTAAAGATATTTCTCATTTATAATCTCTTTTCATATAAATTATATATTATTTTATATTTTCAATTTTTTAAATCATATAAGAAATACATATATAAATAACTCTGTCTATTTATTAGCATATATATATATATATATATATATATATATATATATATATATATATATATATATATATATATATATATATATATATGTATGTATGTATGTATGTATGTATTTCAAATAATATTGAGATTATTTTAAAAATTAGATTGATATAATTATATTGATGGAGTAATAAATATTTTTTTTACATTAAATCTTAAAAATGACTATTACTAATAATATTTGTTTAATAAAAGTCAATGTATTTAATTTATTTGGAAATTCAATCAGGCTTTAAACTATATTTATAAGCTTTAACTAATCATAAAATAATTTATGTATAATAAAAATAATAAAGGCAGCAATAGATGCATATTGTAACATAAACATACATATAAGTAACACTATAAATACTGTTACCATGTAGTTGTCATTTTATTAATTACTTTTAAGTAATTACTTGTAATTAACTAGATTATTTCTCAATATTAATAATTGTCATTTATATAATACTTTATCAAGTTAATAGTTTAACAACTTAGATATTAGCTATTGGTGTTGATGTTAAGTAAATGTTTACAGAACAGTATTTTTACCTTATTTTCAAAATTAGTTTATTGACATACGCACAAATACTATATAAATATGTATATATATATATATATATATATATATATATATATATATATATATATATGTATAAATATGTGTAGTATTTTTTTTACTCTAATAATATAAATAGAAAAAAGAGACATTCAAAATATTCGTTTTATAACCATTTAATATTAAAAAAATATTCCATGTTATAGAACTTTATTGAAGTAAATTTTAATATTTATTAGCAAACAATAAATTTATCGACATATCTATTATTTTTTCGGCATTTTTAAATGAAAATAATTTTAATTTTTAAACAAAAAAAATAATTTCATAATAAAATAGTTTATGAAAGTGTCTATAATTAATTAAATTTGCGTTTTGAAAATAAATATATAATATATATATATATATATATATATATATATATATATATATATATATATATATATATCGAATAGGAGCTTTTTGTACTTATGTTTTTACAAAAAAAATAATTACTCATAAAAATTTCAAATCAGTCAAATAAAAAACCTAATTGAAAGCAATAAGAAATAAAATAAAATCACTTTCTTGAAATGTGCAGAATTTTTAATTATTTGGTTGGGATTTTTCGGTAAAATATAATTGAATATTTTTTCTCTACATGTAAGAAATTTCATTGTTGTAAATGTGTCCATTATTCATAAAAATAAACTTTTGATATTAATATCTTGAAATACAGGTTCGATTAAATATATTTATAATTAAATACGTTTTTTCTAAAAAAAATAATCATGTACATTTATGTTAAACAAATTTTGTATATAATGTTGATTTGATATAGATATATACATCAAAAAGATTTTATTTGAAACAAACAACTGCATTTTATTTAGTGTCACCTTTATATCCAAAAAATACATTGTATTTTTTTGAAACAATCAGTATTAGAGTTAAAAAGAAATCAAGTTGATTTTCGCATTTAATCTAATTTTGTATTCAAAAAAATCTTAGTAATTTCAATTACGTTACAATTTTATAATAAAAAAATACACGTATTATTTGACTTTGAATGTTAATTCAACGTTATTTCATATTTTTATAATGTTATATATGAAAATTTAACTTAAAAATATTACCGAAATCTTCTTTCAGATTTTTTTAATAGTTCCTTATCAATTTTTCGTTTTCTGTAAAGATATATCGAATTAAATTTATTTCAAAAATAAGTACCAATAAAGATAATAATAAAATTACTTGATAAAAATTTAATACTTAGTTAAAGAATAAAGAAAATTTCAAATTGTAAATCAAGTTGAGAGATTAATTTTTTACATGAAATACTTGAGATTTATACCTCCATATGACACTAAAAATTATACTACACGATTTATTTTTCTCAGTCGTCATAATAAATGATTGTCATATATTTTCAAAAATAAATTAATTTTTTTGTTGCCTATCATTTTATAAAAAATAGTTTGTATTACTGTTTATCTTAAAATAATTCCAATAAAATAGTGTAATGAATAAATTAAAGAAAATAAGTGCGACTTAAATCCAATATAATATTTTTTATACATTTTTTTTAATTAATTTTTTTTATATACATATTTATCTAATATCAAATAATATATTAAATTTCTTTTTAACATACTATTTACAATACATTTATTGAAATATAGCATTTTTCGTGAAAATTATGTAGTGTAAAAGTGATAAAGATTGAAATATTATTCTATTTAGTTATTTTAAAATTTTTAACAAACAAATTTATTCAGAACATCAAAAAGTTGATATTTTTTATAAGTATTTTTTTTTTTTTTTGTAAGAAAATATAAAGGATATTAGTATACAGAATCCTAAAAGTTATTTCCGTTAAAATGGCCATGGAACTTATTATCATATTAAAAATAAATGTTTTAAGAACTGAATTTATATTAATCTCGAAATAATTCTAAATTTATAAGTATATCAAAAAACTCTTCTTATTTCTAAAATAATATAATTATTTTGTATTTTATCTCTATTATGTTATTAAATTGTAAACCAATCACAATTTTGTATCCACCCATAGAATAACGCAGCGAATTACACTCGATAATGTATAAGGTTATCCAAATGTGACGCCTAGATTTGTGTTTTATTAAAAAGAAACATGTGTATAGGGAAACATATGTATAGTTTATTTTTTTTGGAATAAAACAATTCTAGGCGTCGCATTTGGATGACCCTATATATTTATAATTTATTATTATTGTTAATTTAGAATGAATTCTCGTGTTTGTAAAAGGCAAATCAAATGATTCTATAGATTAAACGTAATATTTCTTTTGCATTAGAAATTTTTTTTAGCTATGTTAATTTATCAGATATTAAATTTCTTCTGTAATTATTTTTCATTGTATTTTTCTAAATTATTGTTTTATTTAATTAAATTGTTTATATATAAATGTAAATCTGAGAAGGTTTTTGGAATGCGAGTAGCAGAGATGAAATTAAAGAACTTTCACCTATTAGTAAGCATTGTTATTTCATTAAAAATAATGGATGTAAAAAATATCAATTATTTAAATTAGGAGGACATGGGAAATCAATCTGGTGTAGAATTTGTTAAGAAGCTATTATGGAGAGAAAATTCTCTAGATAAAATATATAAAGGAGAAATATAATTTATTGCTATAATAAATTCATGTTACTTTAATTAAGTAACTAATGTCGTTTTAGAAAAAAGTAGATTACTTGTTGCAGAAAGAAAATAAGATTGGTTGAATATTTGTTGAGATTTGATGTATTGTTTTGAGATTTAATTATGATAAATATTTTTCTGATGAAAACGAGATAATGAAGATTAAGAGAAAAGCTTCTAGAAATGTTAACGAAAAACGTTAATTAGACATTTCTTCGTGGTTGTAGCAACAAATCAAAGTTTTTTTTGAATGATTAAACTGATTGTATTTTAGTTTGAAATAACTATTTATTTTATACATAAAGTGTTTGTTGCAGACTTGAAAAAAAATTCTTTTTTTGATTGTTTCGATTGAAAATTCTTAAAGACGAATTGATGTTCGAATGATCGTAGCGTTTTGTATTTTTGCTATATTATTTTAAAAACGATAATGTGAGCTTTTTGAACCGACCGTTGAGAAATCGAACAGGCTCCATAGTTCTTCCGCATTTCGCGAGATGTCCTGTAGGATGTAAGTCAGTCGAACAAAGTTATTTTGCGCGATCGAGTGTGTGCTTTGGATGTTGACGACGGTGGCGGATGGGCGGACCCGTACGTCGATGCGCTGCGCGCTCATACCGACGCTACAGGCAAGCGCCCCGGCGGCTGATCGACTCGCTGTCAGTGGCTAAAGCGCAAGCGTCGAGTACTATATCCGACCCGCTGCGTATTTGTTACGCGCGTTCGACGCCTTTCGCATCTCTGTTTTCCCTGTACGAGGAGAGTGCTTTTGCGCTCCATTGTGCAGTTCCGGCGCTGGTTGAGAGGTGCGCGAAACGCAGTGCTCGGCGCCGACGACGTGTGTCAGAAGAACGTAATAGCAGGATGTTCGAACGTCGAGCGAGATGGAGTAACGTACGCTCGCCGACGTCCCGCTCGTTATTATCCTGCAGGAACCGAGTGTCCGTCTCTGTTGTCTGAGCGTCGTCTGAAAGCTCTTGCGCGAGTGCTGCCGCACGACTCGAGTGTCGATCGGCGACACCATACATTGTAGGCATCACGATGTAGTGAGCGTGCGAGACAAGGTGCAAGTGAACTCTGTGTTGTCCGGTGCGTTTGTCGCCGCAACGGCCGCACGATGTTTGTCGTTAGCTCGTACGGTTTCGAAATAACATAGCTGTAACTGTATCGGACATATAAAACAAGCAACTTCGTCGTGAAAACATTGTTTATTTAAATCGTATATATGTATTTTAATTGTTGTGTTCCGAGTGCTCGCTCGTCATTATGAGTATTATGATCTTTAGTTGGGCGGGTTTCTTAATCGCTAAGAACTCTGCTGTGTGCTTGAGTAGTGCAGGATTCTGCGATCGAATCGCTGCCACGAAGCCGAGGTGAAAGTCTGGCTTGACGGTCTAAGAGTCGGCGGGGATATCGAAATCATCATGGCTGCCCCGCCCGCTCATCATGGCCATACATTCGGCAAGAAAACCTTCCACAAGCCGACCTATTGCCACCATTGCAGCGACATGCTGTGGGGGCTCATACAGCAGGGGTTTATCTGCGAAGGTGAGTTTTGAGTGGACGTGCTGTCTAGTAGCACCTCTCATCTCAATGTCCTCACGTCCGCCATAACGCGCCTGCCGTAGGTACTCGTGATCGTTGAAAGATAGGTGATTCGGTTTTATCAGGGTGTTAAATGTTTTACAGTGCACCGGATTACACGTTCTATGCGGATTATTTTGCAATTTTGACGAATTTTTTTCGAACGATTCTAGATAAATATTGCTGGCTAGGAGGATATTTCCATTTTCTCTCTCAACACATACACACGCATATATATATATATATATATATATATATATATATATATATATATATATATATATATAATGCTAATATTTTCACATTATCTAACATTACTACACTAACAGCAACGATTTAAAATTGTTAAAAATAACTATTTCCAGATTGTCCTTATTTTTCAAAACTAACTAATTTTCAATACGATCTTTTTAAAATAAGAATATATATATATATATATATATATATATATATATAAAATTATTTAATATTTTTACGAAAATATCTATTTTAAATTAAGAATCTATACCCTTAAAATAATTGTATTTAATTAAGAAAACATCAACCTACAAAGAGATCAAATACGAAAATAGAGAGCATCGTATTGAAACTATCGGAGATTTCAGAGCTTTCAGAATCTTTTTCATACGCTATTGACTTCCTTATATATATATATATATATATATATATATATATATATATATATATATATATATATATATGCAGTAATATGATATTTTTAAATGTTATGTAAATTTATAAATTTTATATTCATTTCAAGTAAAAGTAACTCAAGTAATTACTTTTGAAATGAAAGTAAAATTATGAAAATTTCACACATGTACCAAATGTACGCTCACATACATTTATTAATGTACTATATACATACACACTCATATATATTTATATATATATATATATATATATATTTATATATATTTGAAAATATATAATAATACTTTATACTGTTTGTGATTTTCAGATATTTTTTTTTCAATTTAATACGAAAAAAATATTGTAATAATTTAGAATAATTAATTAACACTTTCTTTTGAATTATTATGTTATATTTAGTATTAAATATACAAAATATATAGTAAGGTCAAGATTATAAAGTTTATGACGTAGAACATTGAAAATTCAAATATATTTTTTGAACATATATATATATATATATATATATATATATATATATATATATATATATATATATATTGAGTAAAATGAAACATTAAGTGGAACAATAGATTCTAAAAGTAACTGCGTAATAACGAAATTATATTTTTAATATACCATGATAATTAAGCGAGGATATTTTTTAGTTTATCAACGGTCATCGTGAAAAAAAATCGACCCGAATAAAGATTTTTTTATAATTTAGAAAACTAGTATAAAAATCATTATGCGATCTTATAATTGATTTAATATGTTGTTTTTGAATAAAAAAGTTCACGAATCTAAATACGGCCCTCTCTGCAAATACCAAATGTGTTCGCTTTAATAATAACATATTTTTATTCTCATAAATATTATTGTAGAGTTAGCAATATTTGGATTCATTAAACTGTTTATTTACAATATTGCAAATAAAATTTGAACATTTTTTTCAAGTAAAGTAAATCAATCGAAAATTTTATATTCATAAATGAAAAATCTGCCCATCTCTTCATATATATACATACATACATACATACATATATATATATATATATATATATATATATATATATATATATATATATATAAAGTGTATGTATTAATAATTATACTATTTGTTATATAACATACAGATATATGTAAATTTTTGGCTACTGCAAAAATTAGGTCGAAATAACGTGTTTTAAGTTCATGGCAAAACATCACTTCTGAAAGTGATTCAATTCGTTTTTTGTCAGTTATAAATTTAAATAGTATTAAATATGACAACAAATATGTAAGTATGTAGATCTAACTTGAAATTTAGTTAACATTTCATAGTAATTTTGATAAATAGAATTTTATTTGAAAAATTGGTATTTTTAATAATAACTGTTATATTGAATATATATATATATATAACTTATATATTGAATTTAAATATCATAATTTTCAATTGTATTTGATTAAATTAAAAAACAAATCGAAAAATTTGTAATAGAAATGTAAGATTTCTTAAACAATCATATTATTTGAATAATCAATTTAAATAATTAAAATTATTTATATATACAGATTTAAAGTGATTTAAATTATCTTTTTATTATTAAATACAATAAAAATTACAATTTTTGACAAATTACTTCATTAAAAATGATACAAACTTCATAATATATAATTAATATTGTAAGAGTTATTTCTATTCCAAAATAAATATATTTTAACTAAATATAAATGTTTCTTAGTGTAAAAAAGTGTTTAAAATTCAATTTTATCAACTCTGTAGTAAATTTAATTCGATATTTAAATAACATACGATTAATCTAATATTTTGGCTGTTATAATTTTAATTTAAACTTGATATTTTTGGATTTAATAGGCATTAAATTTAATGAAAGTTCTGTTAGTGATCGATCGTCATTCAGACTAGAACATACATAGTTTTATTTTCGTTTCTTTTTTTTCAAAAAAGTCATTTTGTAGTAAACATGAAATTCCAAAATATAGATTTAAATGGAAAATTGACTTATACGAACATAGAATATATAATAAAATAATGATATTTAGAACGATTAAAATTGACAAGTCGACAATTGATGTATGTATATATGTATTAAGACAAGAATTTCATTTTTTAGAAAGATGAACTTTAGACAGTTTATATTAGAGAACGTCGCTGTGTGAAGTTTCATGTGGTCGATCTTTCTAGAAATTCATGTTATTGAAGATTCATCTTTTTGAGAGTCTCTGTATATAGGCGTGTGGGGATATACATGAATGTATATGGTAAAGATGATAAAAGTAAATATAAACAAATCAGATGACATGTTACAGCTTCATTCAATAATGAGGTTGGAGATCATCTTAACTATATATTTTGATTACATCATTGGCTAACATTTTTTTAACTAAACAAATCTGGCTTGAGTATGATATTTATTTTTAAAAATGTGTAGATTTTTACATTTTGTATTTGCTTATTATTTTACACACACACACACACACATATATATATATACAGTTAAATTTTCTTTAATATGTGAATAATATTTGTATTTTAAAAAATTATTTAATAATTAAATTTTCAACAAAAATGTCAATAAGTTATAATTTTTTTTAGAAAAAAAAAATTAATAATCTGTTAGAGATAGTGAAAATGAAACTCATATCTTTTTAAAAATATTACTTAATATTTATATATATATATATATATATATATATATATATGCATATGTATTTCGTATATACGTGTTGTAGAAAAAAATATTCTGCTTTTTTGTATCACATTATTGTCAACATTGTTTAAATGAAGTACAATGTTATTGATTTTTCCTATTTATAACAGTAATATTTCCCAAGTCACATATTATTTAAATATTTCTCATTTAATTACGGAATTATAATTATAATATTGTTGGTTTGTGCAATAAAACACTACATTCCACATATATATATATATATATATATATATATATATATATATATATATATATATATATATATATTAGTTTGAATTACCGTACGTTACGGAAAAGGTCAAAAAAATGCTTGTAAATTTTTTTATGAAACTGGATAAAAATAACGAAAAAAATACGCGTACACACACACAAATTAAGATGTTATCCAAACGTTATAATATTCAAATACATGACCTTCCGAAACTAAGCAACCTTTCAACTGCAACGAGTTGTGGAAGTTTCATCATAATCGATTACGCTTTTGATATTTGAACGAATCTAAATATATTGTATATATAAATATCTTACACAGAAATAATCCATTTTCCTAGTAAAGTGGCCTTTATAAATATTTGATAATATTTTTAATTTTCAACATGAGCTTGCGCAAATGTACAAATAGTATGTTTTTTTTAAAATTATGATAATAATAAATTTACTACACACATTCTAGTATATATATATATATATATATTATTTACTACACTTTTTTTGTACATAGCCGCGAAATTCTAGACAAAAAGGCGGAAGGGAGATATTTATATATATATATATATATATATATATATATATATATATATATATAAAATTATAAATACATTTGAAACAAATTCATAAATATTCAATCAATTAAATATGTTCAAACAATTATAATATCATTTAATAATAATTAATAAAGTACTTCTTAAAATTTCTACATATTTGATTTTTTTCAAATTCTATAAAAATGTTATTTAAAAAATTCTTCTTTCAATTACAAATTAAAAAAATAATAATTTATAACTAAAAGTTCTAATTGAAATTCAGTCTTCAATTCAGTTCTTCAATTCCTTGAAGGTGATTGTTTATCACTGAAATTTCTAAATATAAATTTATAAATTTGTATAAAAAAGAATAACTTTTATAATCATTATATATATATAATGTTGAAAATTTGTAACAAGCATATAATTTAAAATATCTTTTTCCTCATTACAAAACTTAACTTTGTCGTTCTAATCATAAAAGCTTGGAATTGTTCATATCCTCTGATTTCATTTTATCCATACTTGGTTTATCATTGTGGTTAATTCACTTACACATAAAGGAATTAATTTTCAAAACTATAAGAATTCTGAATATAGTTCAGTTTTCCTCCTCGATTATCTTATTTATTTTTTAAAAAAATTATTTATTTTAAAATATATTAGGTTGTCAAATATCTCCCTTCCGCCTTTTTGTCTTTTGAATTTCGAATTTTTGAATTTTTGAATTTTGAATTTTTTGAATTTGTCTTTTTTTTTGGAAAAGCGGAAGGGAGATACTTGACAACATAATAATATAGAAAAAAATGTAAATATAATATATAAATAAGTATATAGTTATTTGCATATTTTTTAATATTAAAAAACTTGAAAAATAAAGTACATTAATTAATCAGAAAGTTTTAAAATTAATTTTTGAAAATGTTCTTACAAACTATATATATTATGTTGTCAAGTATCTCCCTTCCGCTTTTCAAAAAAAAAGACAAATTCAAAAAATTCAAAAATTCGAAATTCAAAAGACAAAAAGGCGGAAGGGAGATATTTGACAACCTAATATATATATATATATATATATATATATATATATATATATATATATATATAATAATTCATTTTCATATTTTGTTCATACAATACTGGAAAGAATGAAAATTTAAATGCACGCTTTCAAGCATTTCAAACTTAAGTATTCGTAAGTTGAAGTAAACAAACTACTAATTAAAATTGAATCCATAGTGCAGTATTATGTTTACGTATGTAAATGCAAACAGAGATGCAGTAAAGGGTTGAAAAGTAAAAGAGTCATTAGAATATTCTTGAAAAATGTGCAAATATATAAATATACATATCAGTATATTCATTAATTCATCAGCTTGATCGAATATTAAAAAATGTTTTAATCAAATAACAGTTTATTATTTATTCAGAATCATTTTATTATCTATATTTTTTATTTGTTAACATAATGTTAATTGTTTATCTCTTATATATTTTATTCTGATGTACATAGGAGTCCTCTAAACATACTTTACAAACACAAATTAAGGGATGTAACATACACCAAATTATGTATATATATATATATATATATATATATATATATATATATATATTATTTAACCTTGTAGTTGTAAAATCCTAATAGTATATAATATTATTTTTTCAATTTATATTTTATTCTAAACATTAATTTTATAGACTTAAATTTCATAGTTCAGAAACATTCATTTTTGTAAAAGGAAAAATGTTTAATAAATCAGTAATAATCATTATTGTGTAAATTAAATAATATTTATTATTTATTTATATATATATATATATATATATATATATGTGTGTGTGTGTGTGTGTGTATGGTCATACATAGATTTTTTTATCATAAAAAAATAAGTAAACGGAAATGTAATTTGATAATATAATCGAGTAATTATGGTTTTAATTTATAATTACATTTGAAAGACTATTGCACTTATTTTATGATTACATATAAAAATAATAATAAATTCTTTAATATTTTTATTGTATATTATAATTCTTATTATTTTAATTATATTTTTAGTACGAACTTTAATAGTCAAATTTTTATTAAAATTGAAAGTAGATGACAATGAAAAAATTAATATTAATATTTAAAGAAAAAAAAACATTTGTAAATATTTAACCGTTTTGTTTATTGTATTTGTAACAATATATGATATTATTGAATATTTTAGTTAATTATTTAAAATAATATAAAGAAAATTTTATAACAGCTTTAATAAAGTAGGAAAAAATATGTTCAACAGTAAGATTATTGAAAAAAAGTATATAGATAATGTTAAGTAAAATTTAAATTATACTACTAATAATAAATAATGATGAAAAATAATAAAAAAAATATATATAAAAGGAATAGTATTTTTTTAAAGAAAATGAATACACTTAGATGAAAAAATGTATAGTTTTTCCATTTAGAATTAATCTGATTATGTGTAAACGTTTCATTATTTTCTAAGTGCTAGTATTTTGATGAAATAATACTAATTATATACTTTGCATTTAGACATTTGACTCTATTTTTATATTATCGAGGTTAAAATTAAATTTAGTACGACCTTGAGTATATAGAGAACATGATTGCGTTATAAACGTCAGAATTATACGTCAAAAACTGTTTTTCCATAAATATGGAAAAAGAATATATATATATATATATATATATATATATATATATATATATATATATGAATTGTAAAAATTCAGTTTTGATTTATCTGAAATTAACTTGACCTATTACTGAAATATTTTTTAAAGTTATATTATTTATTTTCATATCATAAACGAAAATTGGCCTAGCAATAATAGCATTGTTTAATTTTATATTATTTATGTTTTTATTACACATTTATATATATATATATAATTAGTATCAAATTATAAGATATATTAATTAATTATTTCAAAATTCATACAATATAATATTTAATGTTTTTATTTATATATTTTTTCTTTCTGAATTACTCATAGTTGACTTACAAATGGATATTTAATAAATTATTGATTTATTTTATTGGTTTTTTATATAAAAATACATTTTAAAAATATATAAAAAATTCAACTACTTTCATTTATGAATTTAAATTCATTGTTTATTACTTGATATTAATTGAAAATTCTTTACTTGTAAGTTATAAAATTCATAATTATAAAAATATCCACTTCTTTCAAAAGTAGATTGTTGGAAATTAAAGAAAAATTATTTGCAATAATATTATTCGAAGAAATTTTATAATAAAAAATACATAAAAATTCTAATATTTTAAAATAATCCTTGATTTCAGTTATATTTATTCCAATTTCATGGGTTTATATAAATGGATTTATCATGAAAGTTTAGTCTCACATTTTGAAATGATTTTCTTTTCTATTCGAAAGTAATTTATTTTAGTGTAATTTTAGTAGATATTTTTTTCATTATTTAATTATTGTAATATCGTCATCAAAAATCATAATTTTCTATTCTGTTCTTAAATTTTTTTTTCATTTATTGATATTTTTTAGTGTTACTATTTTGATTTATATTTTTGTTTAAATTTATATTAACAATCTAGAAAAAAAATATACAAAATATTTTACTAATACTTTTAATAATACTTTATTTCATTTTCATTAATTTTTTATTTCAGTTGTATCTGATGATATTTATATTAGTTTATAATTTCATATTATTTTTTTTACAGTATTTATACTCCACAGTAAATATACTCCTTACTTTGATATTTTAATTTAAAAAAAAATCCAAAAAAATCTTTTTCTCTGATAGAATAATATTTTGAATTCAAATCATTAAACTAGAAGAATAAAGTACACCGTATAATAAAAATTCTAATTTAAGAAATAATAATGAAATTTAATAAAAAGATAAGTAATTAAATCAATAGAGACAGTTTTAGACTTATAACTAGAATCTATTAACTTATAGAGTATTTTTTCTAATAAAAAATATCGAAAAAAATAAATCTAACAGAAAACAATATTCCAAATAATTTCATTCAATATCTGGACTTTTTCAAAATATATTATTGTTTTTCATAGATGAAAAAAAAATTAGGACAAATAAAATCCCCAGAAATGAAACCTACTAACGACTAAAACACATGTTCTATTGTATTGTTGGACTGTCGTTATATAGAAGTCTTATCGATCGCTAAGATGTTACCATTCAGGTAGTTCTGCGTCGTTCAAACGATGCTGTGCTAGTGTTATTTAACCTGAAATTTGACAAATGTTTTTCATCTACACCAATTATTACACAATGTCTTTTAATAAAATGTAGATTTTAAAAAAATATTCAGAAAATATATACGTTAGGTATATGTAAAAAATTAGTATAGGGTTTATAAGAAGTCAATCGTTTCTTTAATTCATATAAAAAGTAATCGATCAATAACAATTATTATTATTAATATGAAGTTCAATTATTCGTAATAATTAAATATATCTGTTCAGTTATATTTGTACATTTATTTAAAGAACATTAATAAATATTATTTTAGGGAAAAAATCGTAAAGATCATCGTTTTATTTTCAGCAACATATATTTATTTAAAATTTAAGTAAATATTGAATTATTATTCTAAATATTATAAAAAATGTACATTGTAAGATGTTTTCATTTTGAGTATTAAAAGTATAAAATCAATTATGAAAATTATTATATATATATATATATATATATATATATATATATATATATATATATAATATGTATGTATGTATAATTAAACAGTATTTATGGCCCGTAATAAAGTTTTGAGTGTAATATTGAAAAATAAGTATCTTTTCAAACTGTTGAAATTATTTAAGAAGAGCAATTATATATATATATATATATATAAATTATGATTTTTTTTTATTATTTTTAAGTCAAGAAAAATAGATTAAAACATTTAATTGTTTAAAAATTACTTTTATAAATATTGAACAATTATGCATTATCTTTCTGTTAATATATAGGATTATCCAAATGTGACGCCTAAATGTGTGTTTTATTAAAAAGAAACATGTAGGGTGGTGTATAATGTGTATAGTTTCTTTTTAATAAAACACAAATCTAGGTGTCACATTTAGATGATCCTATATATTTGATGATCATGTTATCATTTTTAAAGTACTAGAATTTGATAGTACAGCGATTAAAGAACAATAATTAATAATGATTACTACATACTTTAAAAAATCTTGTATCGTTAGAGAGCAATTCTTTGGTTAACCCTTTGAACTTCACTCTTTGCATTCTACAAGATAAATTTATTGTTTCGCTGTGTTCATTTAAAAAGTTAACAATAAGGGGTCGTTGAATAATCTTATAAAGATGAAAAGTCATTTATGGAAAAGTGAAAAAATAATCTGATTTTAATTGTAATAAATTTAAAATTAATATTTATATATCCAAAATTTAGTTAATAGATTTTAAACATTTTTAATTTTCATACGAGTTGAGTGGATGTCACTGAAAATTTGTATCAAGACTTTTTCCCAAAATAGAAAAATTAAAATACCAATTCATCAAATTAATTTTAGTGACATGTTTTCATGATTCTATGTTACAGAAATAATTAATAAACATTTATGTTTCAATATGTTTATCACAAATTGGAAAATGAAAAATTGCATTTGTATTTTCAACAGTTGAACAAATGATATAAAGTTTCATACAATCAATCAGTCGATATTTTTAAATGGCAAGGAATAATTAAAATAATCTCCACAGATAAAAAATCCTGTAAAGTTTATTCTTACTTACATGAAATTAAAATGTATTTGAGAGATTATTTGTATTTTTAATGCATTAGATTTTTTATTTCTAACATGTCTGAACATCAATTAATTTTATTTTAGAAGTAGAATAATATCTGAGTGATGAAATATTACACTTTTTTTAAAATAAAAAGTGTAATAAGATTTTTTATTGCAAACAAGGCAATTATTTTTTTTATTTCTAACACATTTAATTTTTTATATCAACAAATAGTTGTCAATTTCAACAAATAAATTGAACTTTCAAATGTAGTTATTTATCATTTGATCAAAAAACGATTGATAAGTTAATAGATTGTCTTGATGCAGAATTTATTCATTTGATTTTTTTTTATTTTTCATCCTCTTAGATTTAATTACTACAAACGTTTTTTTTATTAACTTTATTTATATCTACTTTTAATGATTATTTTATATCAATAGAACATTTTTTTGTACGAGATATACAAGAAACTATCTGTAATTAACAAAAAATGTTTTTTTACAAACAACTTTCCTTTTTAACTTATTTGTACATTGTATACATTTCAATATTTATATTATTTATATTAAATTCTGAAATAAATATTAAGCATGAAAGTGCTGATTGCTCTTTATATCCAAGGAAAATAGATTTGAGTTTTCATTTGATCAAATTTTCATTTAATTAAGAATCAATAATTGTGTTCATATTACATTTCATACAACTTGAGCATCTTCTCATTTTCCTAATAACACTACTAACCCACAACAGAAAATCTTCATTTTAATTTTTTTATTGTTGTTTTAGTTTCGAATCAAATAAAGAGCTGATTCTGATTTTTTATTGATTATAAGCTAGATATGAAATAAATTTAAAGACTAATAACAAACTTATTTTACATAGATAACAAAAATGAAATTCTTTATAGATTACATCTCTAGGACTACTCTTATATCTTCATATAACTCTTTATTGATTGGAATTCATTATTTATTTTCTAATATAGTATTAACCAATTTTCTCACTTGTCTTATCAACAAGTAGACTTAAACAAATTGAATTACATGAAATATAAAATAATGTTATCTAGAACAACAGTCTTAAAAAAACCTTGTCTTACAGGATTCTAAACTGGAAAAATTTGATTGTATTTGAATAGAAATAGTTATCATTGAACTTGATATAACAATAAATAAAATAAATATATACTTGTACATACATACATACATACATACATATATATATATATATATATATATATATATATATATATATATATATCGAGAAAAACCGGTAATACAGCAGCGCGTTATTTGCTTTCAAACTGCGAGGTGTGATCGATCTGGCAGCTTATCCCGTTCTCTGCATAGGAGGACGCCAGTGAGCGTCCGCAGTTTCACTCTGTTCAGAGAGAAAAGCGGCGGCGGCGGTTGACCTGCCGTTCTGACGTCATACGAATGACGTAGACGTGTCTTTGCGCGTTAGGGAGCGGCAAGACAACGCTCTGAGAGAATACCTTTTCTGTAGTGAATTATAAATATGTACATACATACATAAATGCATATATATATATATATATATATATATATATAATGAAAAAACATAAAAATTGATTTAGTATTTATATGTAAAATCAATTAGAAAATGAACATAATTTAGACATTTTAGAGATTTATTTATAAAAATAGATCACATTTGCAATTAGCAATTAATCAGATATTAAATAAAAATTGAATTTCTGTAAACATGTAGATATGTCATTATATATTTATTAAAAACATTTTTTTAGATATTTCTTTTGCTTGTACAATACTAATAATTTTATTTATATATAGTTTAATATTTCTTGATTAAAATACTCAAGTGTTTCTTCTATCTGCACTTTTCAATGAATTTCTTAATATTTTAATTACACTTATAGAATCTTCCAACAAATGTTTACCCTTAATTAATAATATATATTATTCAAAAACAACTTTTACTTTTTATAATATACTCCATCTATTTTTATTCATAAAATAGACATCTTCAAAACCTAAAAGTTTTCCTTACACTTTAGATTATAAATATTTACTAACAGTTATATATCATTATTGAAAAAATATATTTAAAAACCACGATATTATTATTGATCAGTAATTTTAGAAATTGTTCATTCATTTATTAGAATTTTTTATTGTATATTTTTAATCAGAATGTTACATTTATTTATATAATACTATTTTATACTTAAAATCATGTTTTGAAATTTAATATATATTTAGTAACTAAGAAAATAAAAACATCTCTTTTTATTTTAAAAAAGGACTAAATAATTATCAGCAATTCTTATAGAAATATATAACATATATTATTAGAATATTAATGCCTATATATCTATTAGTTCTTTATTTATTTTTTTAAAAAAAAGTTTATATTATATTTTTTATTCTCTATACTGTGAAATTTCTTTTCTATGTCAAACTTTTATAATTTAAATTTTTCTTAAAGTTGATCTTTTTTATGTAGCAATTTCATGTAATTTTTTTTTATAATTAGTGATTCGATTAAAGGAAATTTAACTGTATATATATATATATATATAATTGTGTGTGTGTATATATATTTTGTAAGTAGTGTCACCATTGAGTATTTTATAATTCAATATAGAAAATATTTAAGATACTTGAACTTAGTAAGTAACAAAAGATCAAATTAAAAATACAGAAATGTAAGAAGAGATTTTATTTGAACTATATATAAAATAAATGATTATAATAAACTGAATGGCAATATTTAACATTTTTGTTCACTAATATATTCAAATGATTTGTTTTAGTTTGCAACTTCGTAGTTCATGACCGCTGTCTGAAAACCGTGGTATCACCCTGTTCTAGCATTGCAGCCAGCCTCATTAAGGTACCAAACAAATAATTTTTAACTGTACAGTATCTTCAGTTAAGAATGTATGATAATATATTTTTATATAGAATCCTGTCGCTCATTGTTGGTCCGAACAAGTCCATCATAAACGAAGATTTTGCAATGTTTGTCGGAAAAGACTTGATGACAGCTTATCTATACATTGCGAAAGTAAGAATAATTTCCATATAGCATATCAATGAATCTCTAGTATTTTAAATGTTGATTAAAAACCCGTGTCGTATGTTTCAGTTTGTGACTATTTTGTCCATGTTGAGTGTCAGGATTTCGCAGTGGCTGACTGCAAAGAAAATGCTACGTATTTGCCGGGCAAAGAACTTTCATGTGTACGGCATCAACATCACTGGCGGGAAGGCAATTTACCAACAAATTCCAAATGCGCCGTTTGTAAGAAGACCTGTTGGGCAAATGAATGCCTCACCGGTTTTCGTTGCGAATGGTGCGGAATTACAGTACGTATTTCTAACAGTATTAGTCCTTTTTTTATCTCATCATTTTTATAGATCCATTCATCTGATTAACATCCGTTTAATTCTGTACTCGATTTCCTTTCTCGACAGTCACATGCTATTTGCCGAAGTAGCATTCCGACGGAGTGTACTTTTGGTAATCTAGAACCAATTTATTTACCACCACATGCAGTCAGTATCCCACGAACAGAGGTTCCCATGGAGGCTATTATTGGTGTGCAGGTTCGGCGTAAAGACACCATGTCGCGTGAGTATTCATGCCGTAAGTGTCCATTAGTTGCACTCTAATTAATTTGTTTTAATTTAAGATACTAAATGAATTATAGTAATACAAAACTTGTATATTAATTAGGAAATAAATAATAGGACTTCATATTTAAATTATATATCTTTATCGATAGAAATTTATTATAAGAAATATGTATAAACACTGAACAAATTGTTCTATACATATATTCTTTTATTATTGTAATATAGAATTGTTAAGACATTTCTAAATGATGTACTTTGTTTAGCTACAATTGTTAAGGAAATGTGACTACAATAATCATCGTCAGTTAGTACAAATCACATTATTTCAACAAAATCATAAAATGAATAGATTGAATATACTTATTGTTATTTGTTAAATATATTTAGATATACAATACAGTTATTCTTCATAAGATATCAAATCAATATTTATATGAGGTAAAACAAGAACAATAAAAATCATTACATATTAATATGAATTTGAAAACGAATGGTTTCTGGAAAACATCAAATAGAGTAGTAGAAATGTATTGATTGTGTAAAAACGTTATTATTATTATTATTATTTACATTAGCAACATTTTTCAGTTTATTTCTTACTATTTTGTTAAAACATCCTTCATAAAAGTTGTATGGCAGCAATGCAAAATTATCTTTCCAGTGCATGTCTTTTAATTGCACGTTAATATTTTATTTCCTAGATGTTAAATAAAACGTATTCAATTTTTCAAATAGACATTAACTGAATCCATGTCATTACATTGTGTAATTAATGAACTTGTTTTAAATATAAATCATGTTTTCTTTTGGAATTTAATTACAGTAAAAGTTGCATGTAAATGTATTGTATGTTACTTAGTTTCATTGTTTTTATTTTTAATTCAAGATATAAATGAGGCGATGATTTTGCAGTCAACGGCCAAGATGTCGATAGTTCGCGTAATCGGCTTACTTCTGTTATGAAGCATCTTTCTATTGTTTTGCCGAATACCTGTCGAGGCACTTGCCAACTCAACTCTCCCCCTTATCTGCGAGGTACATTATGAAATCCCCATCCAGTGATAAAACACATGATTGTTTGTAATTTGCTTTGCATCTTGTTTCTTTTCATTTGCTTGCATGAGTTTTTTTATTATTTTGTGTGCTATTTTTTGATATTATCTACATTATTTCAACTATAATATGAATTATATATAAACAATCATCAAAAGAGTACAGATTTTATTATCCTAGTTATCATACAGACGCATTTCGAAATTATATTAAGCATATATATATATATATATATATATATATATATATATATATATATATATATATAAAATGGAGCCCGCACATGTTTTCTTCAATTTAAAACCAGTTAAATTTTTATATTTTTCAGAATTAATATGTAATGATTTCAGTAATTTACTAATTGATTTTGAAAATAACTTTTAGTTATGAATACTATATTCCATAAACAACGCATTATAATTTATTCTATTAATAATATAAAACGTATCATAATAATCACCTATATGTTAATACCTCAACAGAAAATTAAAACATTTAATATTTTTTAATTTCAATTTAATTTAATTCATAATAAAAATATCTTACTTATAAATAAATACTAAATAAATTAGGTAATAGTGTTTAATATTTTAATTATCAATCATACATATAAACATTTTTATTAATCTTATCAAATGTTAAATAAAAAATATATAAATATTGATTAATATAGACATTCGTTTATGTGTTAGAATCTATAAAATTTACACAAGCAATAAACTAGCCAATAAAATTTATTTCTGAAATGAGTTGCAGCTCTAATAACCTGAAAGTAAGTCAATTATATATTTCTGATAATTTTGATGCACTGGAAATTAATATTCACTGAAAAATCTGAGTAATTAATATATATTACAATTATAATCAATTTTTAAATTGATAGTAATTTTTTTAAAAAAAATCAAAACTTGAAGTTCACCATTTCAGTGTATAATAAAGAATTGTTGAGTTGCCGTGGAATTATTTAATTCTATTCTTTAATTTACTCTGTGAAAATATAAAATTAAAATAATAAATCGAATATGTATTTGTTTGATATTAAATGTCTTTTGAATATTGTCTGAATAAAAGTATATTCATAAAACACACTTAACTCTTTCACATGTGGTTTTTTGCACTTATAAGCATGCTTGACTTTTTACAGCTTAACAACAGTATTAAAATCCTAATTAATTTAATCATTTTTTTAAAAAAAATTAGAAATAAAATATATAGATCTAGAATATTTCATAGTAAATAAATATAAATTAACTGTAAGTAAAAAACAATAATCTGGTTTACTAGTGAAAGAGTTAATACGACGATAGTTATCTGAACTACAAAGAACGTTTTCATTTTTTTGATAATATTTTTCTTATATAAAATATTTTCAATGTACCTATAATTTATTTCAAAACTGAAAAATGTTATAAGTTGAAATTTTTCAAAATATTTTAGACGAATTGTTTGATTAATTCAAATATTGATTATCATTTTCTGTTATATATTTTTAAATAATAAAGTTATTGGTACAAAAATTGACTACTGTTGTATGAAAACATTATACAAGTTTGAAAAGAAAATCATAAACAAGTTTTATTTTTTTAATAGTTATTATTTCAATTGTGTTTAATTATAAATGTAAGTCATGAATGAATTTTTTTATCCAGCGCGAAGTATTTCTGAAGAATTCAGCAGCGGAGATACAGCACGTTATCGTGATAACGATGAAAGTTCTCACAGTCGTACTGACAAACAAGATAAACAACGTGAAAAAGATGATCGAGATGAAGGTAAAATTATTTCTACTCGATTCATTTCACACCATTTCACATACTGATTATTATTCTTAAACAGATACATAAACATTTTTTAAAAAAATTACGATCTTTTAACAACATTTATCATTTACAGAAGTAATAAAAGTTTATGATGGGAACAATTCCTTACGAAGACGTATTTTTCGTACTGTATCAGTTTCGAGAACAGCTACTCTTGAGCAACTGCTTACACAAGCCTTACGAGCATTTCACATTACTAAAGATCCAGCTTCTTTCTATTTAACAGATCTTTATGCTGCTGATGAAATGCCTCTAAGTGACCCGCAACCAGTAATGAACCTTGCAAGAAAAGAAGGAAAACGGCCCGCAGTGTTTCTCCGTTTTAGGCAAGTTTAAATCAACTTATAAATTGTATGATTATTTTACATAAACATATCGATAATCATATTTATATTCGTATAGGGACAAAGATAATGATAGTGGAGAAGTTCGAGTATATCCTGGGAAGCTACAAGTATCGCAACCATTTTGTCTTGTAAATGTTGATAATGAGACATCAGTAGCAGATTTAATACAAGAAGCTCTTGTACGTTTCGGTCTTCAAGATTTTAAATGTGAAGATTATAGATGTAGTGAAATTCTTCTTGATAGAGGAGGTAATATTATATCTTTGTAGAAATATTATAATATCTTCACAATTCTTATAAATATAATATATTTTTTCCTGTTAAAATTGATATAACCCTTTATGTTCTTGTAAATAAACAGATGGTAAAGAATTGTAATCTTAATTTTAGTAACTGAAAGAGTTTTATCATGGAATGAAAGGCCATGGGAAATTATGAAACAGCTTGGAAAAGATTCAATTAGACAAATGGAATTGATGCGATTTTACTTACAATTGAAACAAGACCCACATGGGCCGAATCTAGCATTGTTTGTAGGTAATTTACCACCGGGTCTCTCAGAAAGGAATTATGAAAATATGCTTACTGAATTTCTAGGGAAAGGTAACTATTTTATTCCATTAATATCATTTTGATATTGATTTAAACTCGATTCTATTTTAGAGAATAAATTTTCATCGATTGGACCTATTTACTATGAATATGGATCAATGGTAATTATTTATGAAGATTCAAATAAAGCAGTGCGGGCACTGTACACTTTGAGAGAGTCTCGATATGAAGATAAGCACTTATTAGGTATTTTTGATTTTTTTTAAAAAAATTAATTTATACAATTTTACCGTTTTGTCGAACTGTACTAAAAAAAAAATTATTTTCAGTGATGTTATTACCTAATATTGAACCAAGCATGGTACCTGCAGGTGTACAACCATTACTAGTATTCGTTAATGTTAAATCAGGAGGCTGTCAAGGTCTGGAATTAATTTCAAGTTTTCGAAAATTACTCAATCCATATCAAGTATTTGATCTTGATAATGGAGGACCTTTGCCTGGGTAAACAAACTATTTCAATTGATAAAAAAAGTCATCCAAGTTTAATAAGAATTTTTTTCAAATTCATTTCTTGTTACAGACTGTACGTGTTCCGACATATTAAAAATTACAAGATATTAGTATGTGGTGGAGATGGAACCATTGGTTGGGTATTGCAATGTTTAGATAATGTCGGTCAGGATTCTGAATGTTCATCTCCCGCTTGTGCAATTGTACCTCTTGGCACAGGTATAAAATATTCGTATGTGTTCTATACTCTTATTCTTAATTTTAATTATATTTTTAGGTAATGATTTAGCTCGAGTGTTACGTTGGGGACCAGGGTATACAGGCGGAGAAGATCCACTGAACCTTTTACGAGACGTAATCGATGCAGAAGAAATCCGTTTAGATAGATGGACAGTCGTATTTCATCCCGAAGACAAGGCGAGCGATACGGACGCCGGAAACGTCAAGCAGGTCTCTAACTCCACCGGTAAGAAGAGGCAAAAACTGTCCAAAATCAAAGTGACCAATGAGAATATTAAAAAAACAGGTCAATCCCATTAATGTAACGTAACGTAATTGAATGTTGATGTCGGTGTTGTTTTCATTTCTTTTTCTGTTATATTTTTTACTTAATTATAATTTCTATAGATTTCCAATCAGAAATCATAATAGTTAGGGACTTGATGTTTATTTATTACATTTATACTTTAAATGTTTTATTTTTTAGATGAAATGATGAATAACTCCATTCATTGTTATGACAAATCTCGAATGCGAGATTATTAAAATAATTGATTTGAAAATCGGTAACTTTATTAATTGAAAATTATTTCCGATTTGTTTCTCGTTAAAACATTATTACTTACAAAATCATTTAATATATTCAACTTAAATTTTTTACTAAAGTTTCATTAATTTTATTAGTTTCTATTAAATATGTTTTTCATTTAATAAAAGGTAATTTTCATTTTAACATTCAAAAACAAAAACAAATAAATAAACAAAGACCCTTTTAACAACCATTGATTCCTCTGTATATTAATAAATGAAATATTTTTACTCTATATAATACCCCATAGCCTTTAACTTAAGATTCAAATAACTATAAAAAATAGCATATCTTATGTATATAGTTACAGTTAGTAAACAAAATATATAGATGAGAAATGTGTTCTTTAACAGTTACAGCAGGTTCAACAAGTGAAGATAATTCTCAGATATTTGTGATGAACAACTATTTTGGAATCGGAATCGATGCAGATTTGTGTTTGGATTTTCACAATGCAAGAGAAGAAAATCCAAATAAATTCAATAGTCGTTTGCACAATAAGGGAGTTTACGTGAAAATGGGATTAAGGAAAATGGTCGGCCGTAAAATGTGTAAAGATCTTCATAAGGAAATACGATTGGAAGTCGATGGAAAATTAGTGGAACTACCACAAGTTGAAGGCATTATTATTTTAAATATTTTAAGGTAAAATGCAACTTGAAAAAACTAGTGATATTTTTTATGTGATTTTAAATTTTTTTATTGCATTTAGTTGGGGCTCTGGAGCAAACCCATGGGGCCCAGAAAAAGAGGACCACTTTAGTAAACCAAATCATTGGGATGGAATGCTGGAAGTTGTCGGTGTTACAGGTGTTGTTCATTTAGGTCAAATACAATCAGGTCTACGGTCAGCTATGAGAATTGCACAGGTCTGTTTATATTATAAGTATTTATTTTTGAATGACATCATTTTCTGTTCGTGTAAAATATTTATCGATTTGACGATTATAATTTTTGATTACGTATTAATTTTTACAGGGTGGCCACATTAAAATACATTTGCACTCTGATATCCCTGTTCAAGTTGATGGAGAACCATGGGTTCAAAGTCCTGGGGATGTTGTTGTTTTAAAGTCAGCATTGAAGGTTTGTAAATCCGATTTTATTTTCAATTCTTTGCTTGGTTATTCTCTTAAAATGTTAATTTATGTTTGATATGCTACTAAAACGAAGCACTTTGTAATTTTATTACATACAGTTCTTCAAAATAATACTGATAGTTTGTTAATTATCTAATTCAGCATATCTAACATGAGAAATTTTTTTATTAGTTATTTATGTACTTTTGAAAATGTGTTTTATTTCTTCATTTAAATAATTTTGACACATTGATGGTATGGAGAGTTTATAACATTGTTTAGTATATTTCCTGCCCTGAAACCTTCACCTTGATCATTAAAGATAGTATTTTTTCACGTTCATTAGATACCCTATTAGTACATCTCATTACACAGTATTGTCTTTAGAATATTTCTTTTTTGTTTTCACTATCAAACAAAAAATAATATAAAACATCACAATATTATTGAAAAAAATAATTTATATAAATTATTTTGAAAGTATAGAATTGATATAAAACAATTATTTTAAATTAAAATAATTTTCGAAACGATTTTTCCGAATAAAATCAGTAATATGATCTTATGTAAATATATTTTTTGAATATTGATAACAATATATATTGACACACAGGCAACAATGTTGAAGAAAAATAAAATCAAGCGTCGACTCACAGAGCCAAACATCCACCCCGCTAATGGGGAAGGAGTCAAAAGTGTCCCGGACGAGTGATTGAATTTTCCTTTCCAGTTTTGTACTTTATCCATTCTTTTTAGTCCTTTCATCATTATTTGAAGATGTAAAAATCTGCTTGTCCATATGTCATTTGTATTTGAGTGAAATGAGCTATGTAATTGCATATATGTGTGCCTATGATTATATATATACATATAGGCATACATTGTTTGAATTATTTAATGAATATTTTTGTAAGAATTTTAAGTATGTACTCGTTATATATATATATATATATACATATATATATATAAAGTTTATATTTAGAAATAATACACAACAATATGAATAGCACATGGCATATGTATTTGTTGTGATATTCATTAGTAAAGCACAAAATGTGTTATACACATTTCATTGTAATTTGTTATTTTTTAATTTGGGACTAATAGCATTTTGCAGATAATAACAAAATACACAACGTTATATACTTTAATTATTACATTTAAAAAAGTGCACAAAGATGAAACTGTTTTTTTCTTGTTTGTATTTATTAAAACATTTCAGTACATTACATACAATTATTTTTACTTAACATTACTTAAATTTTAAAATTAGATTAAGAATATTTCTTTATATTTTGTTACATATTTTTTTTAAAAAAAATATACATTAGAACATTTTAAAAGTACAAGTTTAGATTCATATATACACATATAGATTAGAAACATAGATTTATTGACGAATGGATGTAAAGTGAACAAAAGTAGAAAAACTGAAAATATTTATTGGATAACAGTAGAGAAAATGGAATTTTCTGTGTCTTCTTTAATGAATTCATCTCATAATATATCCTTTTCATTACACTCTCCTTACCATTTACTTAAACCAATTCTGGGCATGCAATTTGTTTTGCTTATATGTTGTTACTGTCAGTGATGCATTCATCGTATTATTGCTGGCTTTGTTTGTTGGGTATCAATCTTATAATTTTATTCTATAGTTAATTATTCATTAATTCGAACATTTTATTGTTCAATAAGAAATTTTGTTGAAAATGTTTGATTTATTATTATTTGCTACAGAAATAATAAAATTAGCTTTTTAATTATTTTAATGCTATAATATTTGAGTCTAAATAGGAGTATTGAGTGAATTAAATCCTATGTACGAATATAATATATTCATATATATATATATATATATATATATATATATATATATATATATATATTTAAAAAAATAAAATTAGTTTTTCTATTTTATGTAGATTTAAATAAGATTAATAATTAAATTAAAGTTTGTTCTTTTTGTATATGCATGTTTCAGTTATATATTTATATATATTCATATCATACTTTGAAAAATATTGCATTGTTAATGAAATTCCTTTATCATATTTAATTAACATAAAGTGAAATTTTTCATATATTTCTAATAGAGAGTAAATAAAAAAATATTATTTTAAAGATATGAACTCCTTGCACTTTTATCAATCTGAAAGAAAATTATAATGGAAGTTTTTCTTGCAATAAAAATATTTACTTCATTATCTACTATATTATATTTATTTTAATATTTGTATATTAGCAATCAGAGTTTAATATAATAAATTTAATTTCGATTTTTTTTTGTTCATATCATGTATTTATATACATGTATATATATATATATATATATATATATATATATATATATATATATATATATAACGTATTTAAATAATTGATTATAATTTTTAAAGATATGTTTATAGATTCCTATTTGTCTGTATATTCACTAAATAAGTATGAATAGAAAAGGTGAATGGTGAATAATTCTCTAAGAACATTGACCTTTTTCTTCAAAAACACGAATATATTTAAGTAAAGTTCAAAAGTTTTCAGATTGATTCTATAATATTTTTTTATATTGAAATGTAAAATAAATGATAAATCATAGTTCCCATGCATTGCCCAGCAATGTTCCTTCAATTATCCATTAAATGTTACCATATGTCCATTCATGTTCCATCTATGTTCCCCTCTCAGGCGACCATGCTGAAGAAAATGAAAGGAAAAATGAAGAGACGTAATACTGAACCAATGATGTTAGTGTCGCCTGGTGCACAACAACAGTTTTCAGTGCATACATCCGACACTGCATCTGGAGGAGACACTTCACCTGCGAATCACAACGATACTGTGTTCTAGTTGTTCAAATGGTGTTACAAGTAAGATTACGGAATCTTTCAGTAATGTTATGGAATCTTTCAGTAAGATTATGTGTCCCATGCAAGTTTTAGTTCATCACGAAAAAATAACAAACAGACAATTACAATATACAAAGATTATGTACATAAAAATCAAAAAACACAAATAGTGACTTTAGTGTGCCAATTAGAGAAGTGACATTTTACAATTTTCAAAATTTTGGTCTTTTTATATTTGTTTTGAATATTATATTAATTTTAGATATTTATCTTCGCATTCAATATCTGTATTACAGAATATTGTTATTGGTTCAAATTATTTACATTATATATATATATATATATATATATATATATATATATATATATATATACACGTGTACTATATATAGTTAAAAATATAACAAAACTTTAAAGGACATGGTGCAATATTAGTTTTGTAAACAAAGAAATACTTAAAATTCTAAAAGTACTTTTGATTATATTTTCTTACTTATATAGTCACTGAGGATATTTTATTCTAGTCAGATAGGCTGATAATTTATTTGTTGTAAACTACAGAAAACTTGCATAATATAAACCAATATATTTCCAAATGGCCTCATAACGCAAATACATATGAACAATATCACTATGTGTGCAGCATTTGTGGATGTATTAAACAAACATTTTATTCTTTTTGTTTCAATCAAAAAGAGAAAAATAAAAAAAACTCGAGTGCAAATAATGTTTAGGATGCCAATTTAACATTAAGATGAGAAGAAATGTGAAACACATTTATTATGTTTAAATATTTAAATAGTTAGTGATGCCATATTGTTTATTAATTTTTATTATTATTATGTTAACAATGAAAATTGTTATTTATTTTTTATGTTAACTTAGATGTTAGAATCTATTTTTAAAATGTAATATGAACTATATTTGCAATATTTTGAACAGATAAATACAGTTTATAGTTTATATTTTTATATATCATAAAAACAATAATAGATATCTCCAAAAAAAAAAAAAAAATGTCTCGAACGACATATTTTTTCTTTACACTATACTCATTTAACGTTTATATATTTTCTATACAATCTGTTTAAAATAATCAAATTTGCTCATTTGAAATGAGATAGTCTGCGTGTGATGCTTTTAAATTAAAACAAATCTTTATTGCGTTCTGAAAGAGAAGCTTATGTTCAGACTATCTAAATTCAAAATGTACTGTAGATAGATCTCATATTTATGAGTCAAATGACTCAGTGTTGTATTTTTTCATTGTCAGTATCAGGTTTATGATAGGATCATTTCTATCGAACCATCATGGTCATGGGCGTGGGTTTACATAATTATCATAATTGTATTTTATTAATAGATTAGATTCTAGAGAGTTCTTTTAGAATGTGCAGATGTGTGTACTTACGCTTAATATTTTTACATTTATCGTACGTACATATGTCATTGATGATAATTATAACAAATTAATTATATACTTTAAAATGTACACTGTAATGATGAATATTACGTTATAGTATGGTATTTTACCAAAAAGAAAATATTTCATTTAAGTCAATGTATTTAAAACTTATTTTAAATGATTATAAACCATATTTACTAGTGACTGATATTTGCTGTATGAAGCAATATAAGTCACAAATGTATTTGGTTTTTATTTTAGTTCTATATTAATATAACATTTATAGTGATTATATCAAATAAGTAAAGTTGAAATGATCACTATAAATGTATATATATATATATATATATATATATATATATATATATATATATATATATGAAATTACAGTAAAAAATATTTCTGTGGGTTATTGAAATACCACAATTGATAGTACAATAGTACATAAATTTAATACATACCTAATAGTTAAATTATAAATAATTACCAAACGTACTTATTTATTATAATGTTGAAAATATTTCATCTCTTGTTGTGATATTTCTTAACATCACAACTTTTACAGATTTTACGATATTGTATAGATCTAATATTAAATATAATAAGAATAAAAAATATTACATCTTCTCGATAAAGTCGCAACTTTAAATAAAATTTTAAAAAAAACTAAGAAAATAATTATATATTTAAAAATTGTGAAAAGTGAAATTGTAATAAAATCTTACAAACTAAAAAATCGAGCATTATACAATGTGTTAAAAACAATTAACTAATTAATTAATGCTGTGAAATACGAGAATATTGTTTTCGAAATATTCGATTCAAAAAATCATAAATGTTGACTTCCGGACTACAAAAAATTCGATATTCATAATATTCTATCTAGAATATTCTTCTAGGTTGAACATTCCATAATAAATATTCTATGATCATTTTATAGATTATAAAATTGAATTTTTTGTAGTCCAATTACTCAGTCTATTTCTTGTTAACAACAAAAAATATTTTCATTCAAAAGTTATATATATATATACACGTATATGTTAACAAGAACATAGACTTAATTAAGAAAAAAAAAATTGATTCGACGTTGACTCGACTCTCTCGGCATGTCGTTTGGAGAATATTGAATGTTAAGTTCCCTGATGTATATGAATTCGAATGCAGATTAGAATAGAAATTTAGGTGTGGCTAAATCAGTCTGTTATAAAGTATATTTGAAAGTGGTCAATTATTATGTAAATATTTCTTATAAAAAGAAAATAATGAAAGACTCATAGTTAAAAATGAAGAGACTACAGTGTTTGAATAGGATTGTGAGCAGTGTTTATCGTATTTAATGTTCAGAAAAGTAGGATTCAGAATTTTATAGAAAAGGTGGTCTCCAACATACATCCGAGGAAAGAGTCAACAGTTGCTCGCTTGGTCGAGTGACGCCTAACGTACATAAATAGATTATGCCAATTCTAGTCACCTCTTCCCTGTAGTGGCGAATCAGCCATAAAAGAAAACGTCATAATTATTCAGTTTTAGTTGACTGAATTGCGTGTTACCTTCTCCAATATACATTTTTAATTATGGAAAAAACACCTCGTTTATCCGGAAAATGATGTGTTTATTCCAGTGTCACTAATCCGCGCGACGGCAAGGGGCTCAGTTGCTTGTGGGTGTCCATCCGGATTAAACACCCGTAGGCAATATGCCGAAGTAGCGGATTTGTGAACTCACATTATTATGACCAACACAAACCATTATTATATTATAAAATTGTATTTGCTGTACTGTATTTAATGCATTAAGCTCTGTACAATCTACATATTATAAACTACATTATTGATGTGCTATGTTTGTATAATTACTTAACTATGTTATTATATATATTTTCCAAACCAAAAAATGTAAACTATCAGCAGCTTTAAATTATTAGTTCCGAATTTTATGCTATACATTTCAATATTTAACTGTTCAATTTTGCATTTCTTTAACTTTATATTATGTTTAACAAAATAATAAAAATTTCAAAATATTTTATGAACGTTCTGCATACATTTTTGCATGTGAGAAGGATATCAGTACTATGAATGTGAATATATGCGAACATGATTATTTTTCAGTTCATTTTATTTTATTTAAATAAAATACTATAATTTATTTTAATATCTATATATATACACATATGGCTTATAATGCTTATTGAAAGGTACAGAATATTTAATTTCCCTTCTTATAATAAAATATCATTTTATTTGATTTTATATTAAAGAAATATTATTAATTTGTTTAAATATTCAAATTTATTTATATCTTTAATTGTTTATCCACATTTAATTACGAAATATTCCAATTATTCAATAATTGTTAAACTAATTTATTCATTTTATTTATCCACCATATAAATAACGAATCTATAAATTACTTTCATTCGATGGATGGCGGAATTATTCAAAATATACATATTAATTTAAATTACGATTTGAAACTAAATAACAAAAATTTTTAAAACATTCCTTTATCTCTATAATATCAATTCGAAATTTTAATATTAGAATGAAGATAAAATCTGCGGTAGTTTATTTAAGTTTAATGAAAAGTTTAGGAAAGCTATTCTTATAGATGTTTATTTTTACCATTTTGCATTTATATTTTTTTAAAAAAATATAGTCTGTTTAACGTAAAATTAAGTAAGTATTATTTTTACGAATGACAAATACAATATTCTGTATTTTCTTAACAAAGGCATTAATATTATATTTCTACATAAACTATTGTGTTAATTTATTATCTTTTATTACACATACAAGCATATAAAACATTTTAGGATATTCAATTAAACAATATATATATATATATATATATATATATATATATATATATATATATACGTATATATTTATATTATATATATATATATATATATATATATATATATATATATATATATATATATATATATATATATATATATATATATATATATATATATATATATATATATATATATATATACACATACACATACACTTACACACACACACCCATATATCTATATTTTTTCATAATATTTAGTTTAAATTATTAATTTTGTTTTAACATATACAATGTATTTTTATTTTTTAATGCTGTTGTAATTTTAATATTTAGACATTTATTTTGTTTATAATGAAATGAAAATATTTATTCATGTGAGATATCAAAAATGGTAAGTATATTTTTTCTATATAATTTATTTAAATATACTTGTTTACACATTTATGTTTGTGATATTTTTCATTGAAATTTATTTATTGTTTATTTTGATATTCTTATTTATTTCGTGTATATATATATATATATATATATATATATATATATATATATATATATATATATATATATAATTTTATTTAAGTGTATATAATATATTTAAATTATTTTATGACGAAGTTAATATTACTATATTAAAATAAATTTATATAAAATAAATAATTAAATTATTATTTAAACAATATGTAATATTAAAGAATATAAATATATTTTTTAAATATTTCTTGGCGTACTATTTCCTTGCTTTGAAATGTTAAAGAGTTATATTTACTTTCTAAATCTATTATTTATATGTATAGATTAAAATATTAACTTTAAAATAATGCTATTAAGAAATAGTAGTATTATTTTAAAATTTAAATATAAATATTTATATAATATGTTTTCGTTTACATTTTATTTAACATGTTTATTTATTAAAACAATATGCTTATTAAAAGTTTAAAAAAATAAATTAATTAATTTAAGTATATTTTCGTTTATTATTGTTTAAAAATGTACGTATGTGAATTATTTCCTTTTTTTATTAGAAAATATATTGATGTCGTTTATAAATACTTATTAATTTAATATTACTGGACTGTTTGATTAATTATATTTATTTATTTTTTTAACTTAAAATTACACACATTTAAAAATATGGTAATATAAGTATTCAATGTTGGCTTCTTTTGGATTATCCTCTATACATATTTGTGTAACATTTCATTGTGTTTATAGGAGTGACAAGGTTATGTTAATATTGAACTTTATCGATACATAAATGTGTTATAATGGACATTTTAAAAGCAGAAATAGCAAAAAAGAGAAAATTATTAGAAGAAAATCAATTAGTGGTATGTATAGACTATTTGAATTCTGTAGAATGTTTTATTAAATTGGTTTTGTTTAAGGGTGAAAATAAAAAATTTTTCAAACGTGAAGAACTTGTCTCTAGAGAAGCAGAAGATTATTTTTCAAAATATGGAAAAACCACTGTTATATCAACTTCAAGTTCTAATGAAAAAACAAAAGGTTTGTTTAAAAGAAAACCATACAAATTGTTACTAAAAAATATGCATATGTAATATTAAAAATATTTATCTCTTATTAAGATAACGGTGACATGAGCGACACTAACGAACATACATCCTTACCTCGAGCAGAAGTAATTCGTCGATTGAGAGAACGTTGCGAACCTGTCTTATTGTTTGGCGAAACAGAAACAGAAGCGTTTAAAAGATTACGGCGATGCGAAATTCTTGAACCCGAAATGAATAAAGTAATTTTACTACTTGTTTTGTTTGGAATTTAATAATTTAAAATGTTTTTTTATTAATAGTTTATATAGTTGAATGTTTTTAATAAAATGTTTGTAAACATCAGGGATTTAGAAATGATTTTCAAGAGGCAATGGAAAAAGTGGATCAAGCATTTTTAGATGAAATTGTTTCATCGAGTGGTAACCGAACAGGAAATCAACAAGAAAATGATATCGAGAATGTAAAAGTTCAAGAAGATCCTGAAGTAAATTATGATGCTATTAAAGAAATGGCAAAATTAATGGGTAAAGGAGATAGAGATCTTGATATGAAAGTTATAATAAAATTTTTACAGGTGTGTATATAATTGAATTTTATTTTATAATATTATAAAGTTTAAATTAATTATTTTGCTTTTTTTAACTAATTTAAATACTTGAAGTAAAAGTCAAAATTTTATATATGTATAAGTATATATTTGTGTAAGTACAAAATATTTTTTTACATTTTCATATATAATCTTTATTAAAACATTTCGTAATAAGATAAAATAACATCTTCATTGTTATACACTTAATATAAAAAGTATACATAATGATATTATTTTTAATAATTGGAAAAACCCAAATTTTGGTTGTGCTGTGGATTTGGTTGGTATGTTGGTGGTGGTACATTCTGCTGGGTATTTGTGACTTCTGATGTAAAGTAAGAAGGAGGCGGTTGAATGTGTTGCATATGTTCATTTTGAGTTACTACTGTTATTTGTTGAGGTGGCATTGCTATAACACCTCTCTGATTTCCAACTTGAATTACACCAAAAGTATAACCTGGAAATACAAAAGATACATATATGCAATATACACATGTGCACTGTATATTTATATTGTTTTAATATAAATTGAAGTTTTCTGATTATGTAATTTTATTAATTTTTGAGACAAAACTTGTTTAAAAATATAAATATGCTTACATAAAATATAAATCATATATGAAATGAATATAGTATTGCAGGAAACAAATTTTAATTCAAAATATTAGTGTGAAATTTTATAATTTATATTTTAATAGTCTTGTTAAATTGAATATTTATTTCAACTATTTAAATATAGTTTATATAAAAATTTAGAGAAAAGTAACATTGTTTAGAACAATGCACTTACCTTGTTTTATCATTTCTTCTTGAATCTTTTTTTGTCTTTTAAGAGCAAAATAAAGTGATATGAAAAAAATCAAAAAAATAATTATAGGAGGAACTATAAAAATTGCTATTGAAGGATCAGACATTTTAAATTTATTTTTTTTTTGTTTAGTTTTTCAAAACTTGCACAAATATATTTAATTTAGAAAGATGACTGCTGTTATACATACAAGGTTTATAATAGGTAATATGTCAATAATTTGTTATCTATTTTGAGATAAACATACTATTATATATATATATATTTTCATTATCTTTTTTAAAAATGTTAAGTACGTAGTATTTTAATTCCCTTTGTTAATTGTTACTCATACTCTTCCAATAATTATTTTATGTAATTTTTATAATTGTAATATATGATTAAAATTTTCTCTGAAGTCTGAAAAGTGTACTTGTGTGCATGTAATCATCTCATAAATATATAAAGGAAATCATTTTTCATATTAACTTTTTTGTTTTATTCAGAGTAAATTTTATGTATAAGTGTATTAAAATATTCAATAATCAAAAATGTCTAATCTTTTAATTAATATTTGGAAAAAAATCATAAAAAATATATGAAAGAAAATATTTAAATGTTTTTTCAACTTAATATAAAATAAAAGTCTTGATGAGTTAATATTAGTATTTTTTAGTTTATTTTAAAAATGTGGGGAGATAAATTGAATAGTAGACCAGCTACTGAAAAAATGGGAACAAGAGGTAAAATGGCAGGAGCTACATATACACAAACTCAAGTATATTTAAAACCTTTGTTAAGAAAGTTAAAAACAAAGTCACTACCAGAAGACATATCAGATAGTTTAACTGATATTACAAGACATTTGTTGGATAGAAATTATTTACAGGTAATTATGCATATATACACACATATTGACTATTTTATTATACTTATAAGTAATTATGGATAATAAATGTAAAAATATAAATGATGTAACATGTGAAATTTTATTATAGGCAAGTGATGCATATTTACAAATGGCTATTGGAAATGCACCTTGGCCAATTGGTGTTACTATGGTTGGCATTCACGCACGTACAGGACGTGAAAAAATCTTTTCAAAGAATGTTGCACACGTAATGAATGATGAAACTCAACGTAAATATATTCAAGCGTTAAAACGACTAATGACTAAATGCCAAGAATATTTCCCTACAGATCCTTCCAAATGTGTTGAATATGCTGCATTTGGAGAAACTAAAAAAAATTAATTTCATTGATTTTAAGGGTAGGTAATTACAATTATAATAAAAGTGGGTAAAAAAATAACCATATAATATTTAAACAAATTTAATGTCAGTTTTTGTATTGACCAATGAAACATTTACAATTTTATCTTTTACTATAAATTATTCCATATTACATCCTAAAAATATTCAATAAACTTGATTGAAACAGAAACTGTAAATAATTGTACATATAATACTTTTGTATATTCCTATAGGTATATTTTGTATAAAAAATTATATAAATTTTATTTATTGCATTTAATTATATTACAAAAATTATATATGTCCAAGTCCAACCATATTTCTTATATATATATATATATATATATATATATATATATATATATATATATATATATATATATATATACATATGTGTGTATGTGTAGTATAAAAATTCAGTAGTGACAATTTTAATGTTTTTTTAAAAAATATAAATTTATTAAAAAATTTATTTAATTTTTATATAAATTAGATATTAACAATCAAGAATAGAAATAAAAACATTAATCAAGCACATAAGCATATTAATATACTTTAAGAGAGAAGTAATGAAATAATGACTAGTTTTGTTTTCTGATTAGATTGTTTTAATGAGTTTCATAAATTACTAAGAATTAAAACAATAAATATTACATTATCTTTATATAATACTTTTGTTAAATTAATTATAAATATAATTACAATACTAAAAAATACTCAAATATTTTTTGTTAAAAAAAGTAATTGTATTTTTTCTTAAAAAAATAAGTATATAAAAATCAGCTATAATTTTTTAAAAAATAATTTCAATATTTGCTAAAATAATGTTTTAATCCAAGCATCTTAAAAAATATATCTGCTGGGATCATTTTAAATGTATAAATATTGCGAATATTTGATATTGTCATTTTATTTAAGCACTGATTAATTGTTAAATTATTTCAAACTCAAATGATCTACATTTTATTGTCACAGTTTTCTTTTATACAAAAAATATTATAATTCTAGTGAAATTATTTAATATACAAAAAATTTAAAATAACTTCTGTGTACTCTATTTGAAAAATTATTACTTCTTATGACCCAATTCTCCAGCTCGTTTGGATGCTTGTTCTATAGCATCCATTAGTGCAGCCCTGTATACATATATATTCATATGTATTAGATAAACATAATAAGTAGTAATTTTAACTATATACCTTACTCCTCCTTTTTCAAGTGCATGCATTCCTACTATAGTTGTACCTCCAGGAGAACAAACTTCATCCTTTAATTGACCTGGATGTTTACCTGTTTCAAGTATCATTTTTGCAGCTCCAATTAATGTATGGGCAGCAAATTGAGTAGCCATTGCTCTTGGAATACCCATTTTTACTCCTCCATCTGATAAAGCTTCACATATTAAATATACCTACAATACAGTTATTTTTGGCATGAAAATCAATAACTTTAATATTTAAGATATTTAGGTAGATTATTTACTAACATATGCTGGACCGGAGCCTGCTAAAGCACCACATGCATTTATCATTGATTCAGGTACTAGAGTGCAAATACCTGTACTTTTAATAATTGAACAAACACTCTGAATATCTTCTTCAGTTGAATTTTGACCAGGACAATAAACTGAACAACCCTCACCAACCATTACTGGAGTATTAGGCATTACTCGTATTACTCTACTACCTTCAAATTGTGATAAAATCTAGATGTATAGAAAAATATTTTTAATAAAACCAACTTTAATTGCTAAAGGAAGTATGAAACATTTTAGGATATTTTTTTATAAAAATGATATTAATTACTAAGAGTTTTGTTTCTAGTATTATAAAGTAAACTTATTAAGCAAATGCATTATAAATTTATAATTTGATAAATATGATGATTAAATATGTATTATTCTTACACTTTCTAAAGTTTCTAATGAGACTCCAGCTAAAATTGAAACAAATAGCTTGTTGATGATTTTACTAGGGCTACTCATTGTATCTAACATATTTGCTATTGCAGGTGCAAGAATATGAGGTTTAATTGCTAAAAATATTATATTAGCTTCTTCTGCAACTAATCCATTTTTGTTTGTAACATGTACACCTAAATCCCTCCAAGAATTTAATTTTTCTAAATGTGGTGCAGAAACATACATTTGAGATGGTGAAACCAATCCTTAAATAAAATACCGAATGTAAATTACTTAGTATATTAAAAAATCTGGACTTTTTTATATTTTTAGATTTTTTTATAAACATAATTACTAAGTTTTCTTAATATAAATAAAGGAGGTCTTGTATTTAAAAGGTATTAAAATGTATGTATATTTTAATATGTGAAAGTTTAAATTTTTAATCGGAATATTTTTTTATTTCTTTTTTAATTAAAAATAGCATAACCCAGAACTGAGATTTCTATGTACCTTGACGAATTATTCCTTCACCTAAAGCTCGTGCCATATTTCCAGCACCGATAAACCCGATTTTGTAGTTTACTTTTGGGGTAGTTTTATTGTTCTCCATTTTTTAATACTTTATATGTATTTGGGAATAAATATGTCTAAATTTTATACAGTGTTTAACAACTAGGAAAGAGAATTCGAACATATGTATGAGTATAGTAATTAATTGAAGCCAACCAAAGAAAATATTCTTCATACAAAACGTAAATAAAGGTAAATGTGGTTTTTATAGTAGAAACGTGAAAATTTTATACAAAAGTTACAAGTATTTTTACTGTGTTCTGTGAATTTTACGAACTGTGATACGTGTTTTTGTAAATTGTTGTTTATTATTAATTTATATTTACAATATAGTAAAAATGTCTAACAAATTTGAAGCGTAAGTGTCAATTTTGAACATCTGGTTAGATATATAACCTAAGATAATGTAATCATGTTGTCTTATTATTTGTAGATTAAAGGATCACGGTGGTGACAGTACAGACAGTGCAGGCAGTGGAGATGATGGTGACTTAAATTCAATTAATATTGATTTAACACCTTTAGAAATACCCTCTAATGAACATAGGTTGCAACATACATACTGGCTTTGGTAAACAAAAAAAAAACATTAATTATTTACACTACATATATATTTTCCATTGATATTTAAAAATATGTTTTATTTTCTACATAATATATCTTAATTTATTTCCTAAGTGTTGTATCATATATGCATTGCTAAGTAACCGAGTAAGAATTCCATTTTCAATTACAGATATAGAACTAATAAAGACATTGATAATAATTTTAGTTTTACTAAGTATTTATGTGGTTGAATTTAAATATAATAATCGATTTTAAATTGTAAAATAAACTGTATTTTGTACTGAATTAAAGATATTGTTAATATTTTAGTTTTTTCATTATTAATTGTTGTTTTACATATATTTATTTCAGATGATTTCTTCAGTATTTATTTTTGATTATAGATTTTAATCCTTTCTCTTTATATATATATATATATATATATGTATTTAAAGAGATTGAGAAAGGAAAATATAAACATTTCAGTATTTATTAATTTTTGATTCTGTACAATGTATTTTTTTCATATATATATATATATATATATATATATATATATATATATATATATATATATATATATATATATATATATATATATATATTGTAATTAATAAAGTACGTTCTATTAAAGAATATTTATTTTATTTGTGTTATTAAATTATTTTAGTTTGTATATCATGTTCTAAAATATATTTAAAATCATTTTTGTTATAGAAATTATAAGTCCAGTTTATGTTACTATTTAAGTTTTGATTTTACTGTATAGCATATTTTTCTTATGTTTATTAATCTTTATATATGTACACACTTATATTTTTCAATATCATGTATATATTGTATAAAAAATAAAATTGGTACAAATGTAAATATAAAACTAAATTTTTAATAAAATGTTTCTTTAAATAGGTATTCTAGACGACCAGGTGCTGGTAACAGAGGCCCTCCACAATTAACACGGTATAGTCAAGCCTTACAACTTGTGGGGCGCATTGGTACTGTAGAGCAATGGTGGGCATTATACAGTCATATGGTTAGATTGAATGATATGCCACCACATACAGATTTACATTTGTTTAAAGAAGGTATACAACCTATGTGGGAAGACACAGCTAATGCCAAAGGGGGAAAATGGGTATGGTTTTTATTAAATTTTAAATGCATTTTTAGGTATACAAATTAATATAAAATTATTTTAAAACAATCATACTTTTAACAAATAAACTATAAAAATGATTTAAAGTCGAACATAAAAATGTATATTTTTTTTACAGGTAGTTAGACTTCGTAAAGGTCAAGTAGGTCGTGCCTGGGAAAATTTGTGTATGGCGATGTTAGGAGAACAATTTATGGTATAATTAAATATTTATAAACAGTATACCGTTCTACAGTGATAAATACATATTTTAGGTAGGAAATGAAATATGCGGTGTGGTCGTATCCGTAAGATATCCAGAAGATCTAGTTAGCGTATGGAACAGAACCGCTTCGGATCAAGCGTGTACTGCACGAATCAGAGACACGCTACGCCGTATTTTAAATTTACCACCAACAATACCAATGGAGTACAAAACACACGGGGATAGTTTAAAATATATTAAATGATAATAAAGTGTATGTTTAATAAAACATGTCTTTTATTCAATTGGAGCAGTTAATTAATACTGGATTTTATTTTAAAGGATTTTAAAGAAATTTATGATATTGAAGATGTACCTATAATGGACAGATTTCATAAATTATTCTACTTGTTACAAAATATTACAAATATACATTTTTTATGTTATATGTTAAATACTTTATTTCTGCCATCTAAGAACAATACAAAAAGAATAAAATATTCTATAAACAGTTGATTTTTTATATTTTTATTTATAAAAACAATCATATTAATTCGTTTTAATTCAATTTTTAATGACAGTAGCTGTTTCAATCAATTTTTTTATACAAGAAGTATGTAATAATAGTGTATTAAGTTCTTGTTATCATTTTTTATGTTTTAAATTTTTTCTTGTATGATATATTTTTAAAGATAATCATAATGTAATGATTCTGTTTTTAACAGTTAAATATAAAGTGACTTAATTTATTCTCCTAAAAATTATATTTATTTTAAAAAAATGATAAAATATTCTAACATCAACAATTTGTTTTTGTATTCTACCTAATTTAAAAGCAATTCATGATGAACATTCGATGATATATCTTAATGATTAAAGGAGCAGGTAAGGATGTAACATTTATTAACATTAATAATGGTAAGAGTAAGAAACATAAAAACTAACTAGACCAGTCGGCCTATAAAATTTGCCCTTATATCTTAGCGGTAATACTAGATATGCAGTAAATAAAACATGTTTAATTTATCTTTATGTATATTTTTTCTAAATTAATTCAGATATTTTAATTTCATTCTTGCATTATATCAATAAAAAATAGTAGGTATTTGATCTAGGATAAATCTAAACTAAATTTAAAGGAATAGAACCATGGATTTAAAATAATCTATTTTATTGGAAAATATTCGAAATTGTTTACAAAAAAAAAACTATTAAAAATATAATTTTGAAATTTTATATATGCTTTTTAGATATTATTTATTTTTTCAAATAAAAAAATTATATACTTTACAAGTAATAAACAATAAATGTGTAAAAAATTCCGTACAATTTGCTTGATTGCAGCCGTTTTATAATATTCTGAAATTAAAAAAATGAAAATGTTTATTAATCTGTGTAAGAGTAGCTATTATCAATACAATATTCATTATTATATGCTATTTTTCATTTTTAATGAGTTGAAACAATATAAACTATTTAAATTTAATTCGACTACTGATGATAGAGATATTTATTAAAGGTGCAAAAAAATTCAAGTGGATCAGACGTCTGGTTCTCCAGTTCTATAGTCACCAGCTCGAAAAAGTTTTCATAAAAATGCATTAAAGTTTATATTAAAGTTATACACCGTATAATTTACATGATTATATTTTAGCCGATTGTTAGAATTTTAACATAAAATTTTAAGAACCTATTATTGATACTCAATTTTCAAAAATTTAAAAACTGATCTCCCAATTATAACACCCCATTAATTTTTCTGTTACTGATTTTTCTTTTTATATAAATTGCATCGCACTAATTAATTTTAAAGAAAACCATTTTAAAAGTAGTAACTGTAAATCATGCTTAAACAATTAGATCATATATAAAATTTTCTACTTATCTCAGATTATATACGACTTGTTTTTATTTACTTTTTAGATCAAAATTGATGAAATAATCTCATGTTATAAAGTAGTTTGTAAAAAATAATTTATAGCGTTATTATTAAAAAATTCTAATATACACAGGCAAACATTTATATATATATATATATATATATATATATATATATATATATATATATATATAATATATGCGTATGCATTTATATGTCTGTTTCTTAGGCAATATTTGACTTTAATAAAAATTGTTTCAAAAAATTTTAGTTTCAAAATGTTCCATTAAATATTCTTTTACAAAAAAACAATAATCACCTTAAAGTTTAACGTTAAATATTAATTTTAAATTAAATTTAATTTATTTAATTACAAGACTTTTCTGTATTACAAAAAAGATTTTTTGAGTAATAAATAAATCATCAAAATGAATGATTACAACAATACAAATAATTTAAACCTATACATTAGATCCTACTAAATTCAAACAATTCATTTTCAAATACTTAGATAATTAAACTAAACAATATAAAGGACAATGGATTGATCCGTGTTTGAGATAAATACGTGAGTATTTCATATCTCGGCTGTACATACACTATACGAGTATTTACAAGCGATGTACATCTTTTAATTATTATTGATTAGTTTATGTGATTTTCTGTCAATACAAATCCAATAATAAATATTTGATAATTGCATTATGTATTCATATCGTGAATGTTTTTTTTTAATCTGACCTTGAAAGCCGGTACTAGATATACAATACTTTGAAATTAATCTTACTTAACAAGAAATTTGTTCGTTTTTTTTAGATTTGAGTAGATTATGAGAAATGAAAATCAGCAATCAAAATTAATAATGTAAAATATTTTCATACATAAACATAGATTTTTAAAATTCTGTAGTAGTTTTATTATTTAGAATGTCTATTTTGATAAATTAATAATTTATTTCATTTCTATTTTAGATCATACAAACAGAAATTATTATAAAAGAAACGAAAAAAAATTTATAATCTTTGCATCATTTTTGAGGATAACATTATTTGCAATGTAGTTAATTTAAATTTTGTAAAGATATCATAATTTAAATAGAATTATGATAATTAAGCTTTATAAATCAATTATAAAAAAGATTATTTGACATTATTCATAGAAAATGAAAACTACTTTTTCGAAATATTTTACCCAAGTACTTAAAGTATTTAATAACAAATAATATTTAATATTACACAATTGCAATTATAATAATTGTAATAAATGTATTTAATGTTAATATGAAAATAGAGATAGCTAAATTTTTCAAGGCAGTTCAGAATAATATGTATTTTAATTAATATATCTTTTATTCTTATTTAATTCTTCATTTTATTTTTATTATTTTATTTCAATTTAATATCAATTTCAAAAAATGTATTAGTTCTGTTAAGTTGTTTAGTATGGTTTTAAAAAAATTCTTCAAGTATTTTTTAAATAGAATAAATTTAATAGATATTATAATTTTCTGTGGAACCCTTTGTACCTCGTAATTTTTAATATGAGCAATTAACAACTCAAATACACTTTTTGATGTCACTTCTGAAAATTAAAAGTATTATTTTTCTAATAAAAAATGGTTATAATTTAATTGGTGCATATTTAAGTTAAAATTATAAAATAAAAACAGATATGTTTTTGCAAAAAAATAATATAGCATTAATTATAAAAGGATAAATGTATCATAAAAATAATACATAACCAAATTTGTTAACTTTTTTAACACATATAATTCATTTATAATTGAAATACTATTTTACAAATTTATCTTTAATTTTAAGTATTTTTCATTTGGATAAACTTCGTTATCCGACAAATATAATTTTATGTGCATGCATTTTAGTCATGAATTTGATGTAAATACAAATATCATTTAATAAGATTGAAATATATCAACTAAAAAGGAACCGATTCATTAATCACAATGTTGTATTTATCAAAAGAAAATGATAAATATTAATTTTGTGAGTATTGTATAAAAAAAGTACTTCAAATGACAATGATATCGATTATAACTTTTAGAATAAAAAATAATGAATTATGTATAGAAATTTTAATATGAGGAATTATTTCGATTGTTTAATAAAAATATGTAAATGTTGTTTGATGAGAATATGTTATATCCTTCTATTCAATCAAGGTGTGATTTACAATATTTATTTTTTATGCTATGTAGCTTACATTAATGTATATATTTATATAGGTATAAGTATAATTTAAAGATTTCTTTATTACTTTAAATAAAAATTATTATTAAATATTATGAATACATTACAAGATATCACTAAATTAAAATATATTAAAATTTAAAATTAGCAATAAAAATTATATTCTGACCTCTTAAATTTCCAACCCCTCTCGTAGACATACACCCCCATACCATAACATGACCGCTCTTATGTTTGACTGTAGAATGTAAGTGTTTTAAAAACATTTCTGTATTTGGTTTCTGTAACGTTACATGGCACAAACCATTGTGATCCAAATAAATTATATTTGCTTTCGTCCAAAATAAAACATATTTCAAATAATCAAAAGTTTATTAAAATGTTCCCAAATGAAGCTTTTAGAATGTTTGTTGAGATTATTTCTTTAGATCATTTCAATAGTTTTTTTCTTCCCGGCAATAGGAGCATGAAACCCATTTCGATTTTTATATTTGCATTGTTTGAAAGTTTACTTTTTTATTTATATACTTTTCTACTTCTACAGTCAAATTGGGAATTAATTTTCGGATCTTCTTTATTTTTCGTGAGAATCCAACCAATAGTCTGGCCGGAATTAATCAATCTTAAATGCGAATTTTTCTAAATTTTATTATCAACACTTTTGACGTGATATTTAAATCTTTTTGGATTACAGATTGCATTGTGGTGAGCTTCTCAATATAACTGTTACCCCCAATTTCTAGTATTTTTTTCCATTTTTGTAATGAAAAATCATTAGTTTTCGCTCGTAGGTCAAAAAAATGACTGTTTTTGTGCCGCCATTTGTCTACTCAAAGTGAAAATCCAAGGTTATATTTTTACAAAATGATTATAAACGACTTAACAATAGGTTGTTTTTATAACCGGAAGTGTCCAAACACATATTTGAAGAGTATACCTTTTTCTTAATACAGCAGTTTTCAGCCTGAGAGTAATTAGTTGTATGAGTTTCATTTTGATATATTTTTTTGTTAATTTTTCAGAAATGGTTATAAAAAATGATAGTAAAAGTATTAATTTACGATTGAAATTTTCCTAAAATTCGTACGTCTAGACTGATACCTTAATAAAAATAACTTTAATAAAGAAATTAAGCAGAAAAAATATAAAAAATTGTTATTATATTAAAATATTAAAACATAACTCTGTATGAGTTTCACATACTGTATGTATATATATATATATATATATATATATATATATATATATATATATATATATATATTTACATGGGATAAGATTTACGATTGTTTCGTCGAATTGTCAGTCAAATGATATATTTTTTTTAATGCCTGAATTTACAGGCCGAATGTACTATGTGATAGTTAATTCCAATATCGGATTATTTCTATTGTTAGTCTGTTACGAAAAAATACAATAATCCAATAAAATAAATAAAACAATAAGACATTTTAATAAACAATATTAATAACTGTAAATGTCTGAATAGATGGCAATTTTTACACATTTTCAGAACGTGCACAATTCGTTGATTTTTTTGATAAGTATTAAATAGTCTAGTATATCTAATAAACCTACGTCAATCTATTATCACGAATGTAGTTTAGTACATTTTTATCTATTAATCTACAAAAATTCATATAAAAACACATCAATTTCTCGGAGACGTTCAGTGAGTAGTTTGCTAACAAATTAAGGAAAATGAAATTCGCTTGTGCTCTTTTGGCTTTAGCGTTCGCTTCTTGCGCTCTAGCAGCATCAAATAGTAAGTCAAACAAGTTAAATGGTATAAATAACTTAATTAGAACAATTTGAAGAAATATAACGAGAAATTATTTGTAATTTCGAGTTAAAAATATAATATTTTTAATGAAATTATTTATAATTAATGTATTTATAAAGTAATCACTATAGGATTTTATTTGAGTTTATTTTTTTTACATATTTGATTCTTGTATGATTTTTTTCTTAATATAAAACAAGACATTTTATGTATTTGTATTTCAAAAATGATGTTATCATTTTAATCAAATGTATAAAAGAAGAAAAGGGAGAATAATAAATAATTGTTGAATAATTTAACAAAATTTCATAATAAGATAGAAATTATTCCTTCTTAAGTAATTGAGTAGTGTTAAGTTTATAATTTCATAGATTTTTTTATTTTATAATTAAAATTATTTATTTTCATATATGAGTAAATATTATATTTTTATTTTTGAATGTTCATCTTCAGTTTATTATTCACTTAACTCACTTGTTCGTCTAATGTAGTGAAAAAAAATAAAGGGAACTAATGTATAAATTAAATTATCTGGTAAATATTTTTTTAAAAGGAATTTTTTTGTAAATTTGTAATATGAATGATTTTTTTCAAATATTCGTTTACATTTTTTATGTTCAGTATGAATGAAAAACGATACTATTTCATTATTTATTTATTTTAGAAAAAGTTGTCTGCTATTACGGAAGTTGGGCAGTATATAGACAAGGAAATGGAAAATGTAACATTGAAGATTTAGATCCATTCGTTTGTACTCATTTGATTTACACTTTCGTCGGAATCACTGAAGACGGTGACGTCAGAGTCCTTGATCCATGGAATGACCTTCCTGACAATTGGGGCAAAGGTAGATTCAGTCTCAACTCTCGCGATTCAATTTATAGAAAATACACAAATAAATTATTAAATGTGATTCGATGTACATTTCAGACGGGTTCAGACGATTCAATGACTTGCGTAAAATCAACAAAGATTTGAAAACATTGATTGCTATCGGTGGATGGAATGAAGGATCTGAAAGATATTCCAACGTACGATCTTTTTTCTTATTTATAAATCCCGAAAATTTGATTTGAGTTAATAATTATTTCCGTATTGTAGGTTGTCAATAATCCAACACTCAGATCACGTTTCGTTAAGAATGCCGTTGACTTTACACTCAAACACGGTTTCGATGGTTTCGATCTTGATTGGGAATATCCTAACCAGAGAGGCGGCAAACCTTCTGATGTCCAAGCTTACAGTGAATTATTGAAAGAAATGAGAGTAGCATTCGACAAAGAAGGACTTTTATTGACTGCTGCAGTAGCTGCTGCTCAATCATCTGCTTCTCTGTCATATGAAATTCCCATGCTTGGAAAGTAAGCATTTTTTTTTTAAAAAAATCATTATTTTACGGAATGAAGAGTTGATTTCTTTAAGAGATCATTTTTAATCTAGATATTTAGATTTCATCAACGTTATGACCTACGATTTACATGGTGCTTGGGAAAGTTATACTGGCCACAATTCACCACTTTACTTGCGAAGCGATGAACCTGAAGCAGACAAATACAACTTGAACGTGAATGCTTGTATCAACTATTGGTTAGCTAACGGTGCTCCGGCTGAGAAAGTCATCCTCGGTATCCCATTATACGGACGTACTTTCACTTTACAATCAGCTTCGAATAATGGTCTCGGTGCACCCACATTCGGTGCTGGAGTTGGTGGACCTTACACAAGACAACGTGGATTCCTTGGTTACAATGAGGTAAAATTCGACGAAATAACTGCAAATAATTTTAAGAATACTATTGATTATTCAAATTGATATCGTAGATGTGCGAACTTGGTGTCGGCTGGACAACATACTACAATGATGAACAGAAAGTTCCATACGCTGTCAAAGGCACTGACTGGGTTGGTTATGATGATTCCGATTCCGTCCGTCAAAAAGTCGAATTCGCAAATCAAATGGGACTCGGCGGTGCTATGGTCTGGAGTATTGAGACTGACGATTTCCGTGGTATTTGTAACGATGGTAAATTCCCATTGATCAACACAATTAAATATACTTTGTCTGGAGAAGAACCGGTAAGTGTTTTATAATATTTAATCATGATGTTTTATATTATTTATTATGGATGTCTTTAATAATACTTTATAGCCATCGACTGTATCGACCAAAAGCACACCTACAGCATCAACAGACTCTACTACGAAAACAACAGAAGGATCTACCACAACGACAACATCTGGCCCGATCACTACTCCGCCACCATTCGAAGGTGAATGTGTTGCAGAAGGTTTCTTCAGAGATCCAAATGACTGCTCCAAATTCTATAACTGTGTACGAATTTCTGGCGACCTCTTCAAGAAATACGACTTCCAGTGCCCAGCTGGTACATTCTTCCATTCAGTACTTCATGTCTGTGTCAGCAAAGAACAAGCCGACTGTTAGATGAATAATATTGATTTTTAATTTTGATTACAATACGTTATATTATTGTTGATTCATATTTCTTGTATCTATTATGTAAAACAAATATTAAAATATATGTGTGATATTTAGCATTCAGGTCTTTAATTAAATCTAAAAAATATTATCAGAATTGATTTAGTATAGTGGATATAATTTATTTTTACAGAAATAAATCACCTACCTTAACATCACATGATTATGTTATATCTATTTACAAGTATTCAATAAACGTGTATTGTTTACATTTTTCGATAATTCGAATTTAAATTCTTATATCAAAATAATTCTTTAATTAAAATTGTTTACTTTCTTACCTATAAATTAATTCGTTGTTTTGATGTCTTTTTTTAAAAAAATATTTTTTGTATTTATTTATAACTGACTTCTCTTCTTAAAACTTACTTCAAATAAATTGATACTTTATCTATAATATTTAATGATATTTTTCTAATTTTGAGAAATATAAAAACAGTGATCCAAAAGATATATTTTTAAAATTATTTTCACACTATCTTTTTACTAATTTTAGTATCAATATATTTTTTTAATTAATAGCATGCTTTTAAACCAATTTCAAAAAGTATATTTTCACAGTAATTGATAAAAGTGCTATTCCCATTTCCTTCAATCAATTTTTTAGGAGATTTAAAACACGGTTCTAAATGACTTATGCAATAGTCTAGAACTATGATATATTAAATATTACTTTAATTATTGAACATAGTTTGTTGAATTATAAAGTTCAGAGTATTACTTTTGAAATTAAATTGATATTTGCAACAAAAAATATTTATTTTTAAAATTATTGTCCTTCATTAAAATTTTATTTACTCAACGTATAATTTATAGATACTTCTTAGATTCTTCGCCATTTTTTTAGATTTTACTATTAATTTTAAATTATAAAGAAACAAATTTAATTACAAATAAAATTTGTCAATTTTCTGTACTGTTTATAGAACTAAGAGGCTGAAAAATAATTGTATTGTTTTAAGACATAATTTTTTTAATCTTATAAAATGACAAAGTGTTTAAATATAGATAATTATTATTAATTTTCTTACTGTGGCGAACTCTTCATAATTATTTAATATAAATTACTTATCTCAATCTTAAGAGATTTTATATAATAATTATTGCTTATTTTACCAATTTTTGGATATTTGTTTGACTATGTAGATATTTCATTGTTGAATTACATATTAAATATCTTGTTTCTTAGTACATTAACGACTGACTTTGTGCTATCTCACTCAAGTACCAATTCCCAAGAAGAATAAAACTGCCTGTTAGAAAGCTGCATTGCAAAAAGCAGTATTGTCATCGAAATATACAAAAACGAATAAAATGATCATTAAATAATAAAAAAATAACTCTTTTATAAAATCTTGTGATATTGAGATGAGTGTTTTCAATTTTATTAATATTATTTTTATATTATACAAATTCTATTCTTCTAAAAGTTTATAATCAGCATTTATCTTCTAATTTAAGTTCTATTTTTGATAGAAATATTTTTTACAGTAAACACATATATTGGTTAAATAACACACACACACACACACTTATATATATATATATATATATATATATATATATATATATATATTAGTTTATCATTAGATAATACTATTTATCGCCAGTTATATTGTATTTAGTATTTTCAACTTTCCAAATCATGTTTAATATAATATACGAGTATATGCTGTGATTTCTGTAGATAATTTCAATCAAGTACTCATTTTAGTACTCTTGAAATAAGTATCACTTATATATAGTCACGAGTATATTTTTAAGATAAAATTCTATCAAATATCAGTTAATTCTACTATAAAAACTGCCCGAATTTGATAAAAATAGTAGTGATTGTTTTGTGTTTATACAAACAAAAATGAAATTTGTATTATTACTGTTTGCTTTAGCCTTAACTGCTACAAGTAGTTCTGCAGCATCAAGCAGTAAGTTTTCTATATCTTAATGAAATATTTAAACAAAAATAAATTTTATGAGTTTCCTTAAATGTTAGTCTATATCACTTTTTATTAATTGAGATGTATAGATTTTGATAAAACTCAATCATAAAGTAATAGAATATTTAAAAAATGTAATTATTATATTATTATTTAATAAGCTTACTTTATGAAAAATTTAATGTTATATTTCCTTTATAATTTAATTAAAAAAATATTATGTAGTTTTTATAATAACTGACATGTTTTAAATAAATAAAATGTTATTACTTGCAATGTATAAAATTTAATTTCAAATATCACTAAATTAAATAAAAATTCCACATTCAATAATTATTAAATACAATTGTACAGATCTAAAAAAATATTTTTTTTAAAAAAACAGCATGTTTTTTTATCACTATTTATATTTAGATAAAACTGTATTTATATGCTTTTATATAAACAAACATTAAACCAATTTTTTCTACGATAAACAATCATTTTTTAGAAAGAATTGTCTGTTATTATGGAAGCTGGGCTGTATATAGACCAGGAAAGGGAAAATGTAACATTGAAGATTTAGATCCATTCGCATGCACTCATTTAGTGTACACGTTTGTTGGAATTACTGAAGATGGAGAAATTGAAGTTCTTGATCCATGGAATGATTTACCTGATGACTATGGAAAAGGTATATATATATATATATATATATATATATATATATATATATATATATACAATATTAATTAATGTTTATTTTAGATGGATTTAGACGTTTCAACAAATTACGTAAGAAGAATAAAGAATTGAAAACTTTAATAGCTATTGGAGGATGGAATGAAGGATCTGAAAAATATTCAAAGGTTATATATATATATATATATATATATATATATATATAATTTATATTTTAATAACATATTTATTAATTCGTAGGTTGTAAATAACCCAACAATCCGTAAAAGATTCGTTCAGAATGCTGTTGCTTTCACTAAGAAATGGGGTTTCGATGGTTTTGATCTTGATTGGGAATATCCTAATCAGAGAGGTGGTATTCCTTCAGATGTACCAGCATACAGTCAACTCTTACAAGAAATGAGAGAAGCTTTCGATAAAGAAGGGCTATTATTGAGTGCTGCTGTCGCAGCTGCTGAATTCTCCGCATCTCAATCTTATGATATTCCAATGCTTGGAAAGTAAGCTATTTATTTTTCTATTATTTGAAAAAAATAAATGTTCATTTAATAAAATAATATGGTAATCAGTAAATTTGATATGTTTAATATTTATATTGATGTTAAAACAGCATTGACATGTTTTTGCAGATATTTACATTTCATTAACATAATGACATACGATTTACATGGTTCTTGGGACGAAAAGACCGGTCATAATTCCCCATTATACCCTCGTACTGGCGAAACTGAATTAGAAAAGAAAAACTTAAATGTGGATGCATGTATTAATTATTGGTTAAGTCATGGTGCTCCTGCTGAAAAAATTAATCTAGGTGTTCCACTTTATGGACGTTCATTTTCTTTAAGTAATGCGAATGATAACGGTCTTGGTGCAACTGCATATGGTGAAGGATTTGCTGGTCCTTACACAGAAGAAAGTGGTTATGTTGGTTACAACGAGGTAGAGAAAATCAATTATAATTTCAATAAAATATATACTGTTTACGAGTGAACAATGTAATAAATGTGTTAAAGATATGCGAGTTTGGTCGCAGCGGCTGGACTAAGTTCTATAATGAAGAACAGAAAATCCCATACGCTGCCAAAGGTACTAAATGGATTGGTTATGATGATGTCGATTCGATCCGTGATAAAATTGAATATGCTAATAAGATGGGACTCGGTGGTGCGATGGTGTGGAGTATCGACACAGACGATTTTCGCGGAGTTTGTAACGGTGGAAAATTCCCTCTAATCAATACAATAAAGTATACTTTTAATGGCGAAACACCGGTCAGTACTCGGAATATTTCTCTACAAAAATGTTTCCCTCTGATAATAAATATTTAAAATTTTAATATAGCCAACAACTCAATCGACAAAAAGTACACCAACAACTCAAAAGACTACCACAACTCCTGGACCAACCACAACTCCTGGACCGACCACTACACCGCCACCTTTCGAAGGCGAATGTGTTGCTGAAGGATTTTTCAGAGATCCAAACGATTGTTCTAAATTCTACAACTGTGTTCGTATCACCGGAGATATTTTCAAGAAATACGATTTTGATTGTCCTGAAGGTTTATATTTCCATTCCGTTCTCCATATTTGTGTTAACAAAGAAGAAGCTGATTGTTAGATAATAAACGAATCAATTTGATCATTTATATAAAAAAAGTGTTAATCAATGAAGTTTTTATAATAAAAAGAGGGAGAAATATTTTTTTAATAAATTAAATAAGTGTATAATTTCTATCATTATTTTTATGAAAAAAGACCAGATATAAATTTTTAATACTCTTAAAAATTAAGTCTCTTTTTTGATCTATCCTTTGTACTTTATGTTGTATTCCTGGTAAATGATTTTAGTAATTTTATTGAATGGTGATCCATTGGTATTAAATTAAATCAGAATGGCGCCTATATTTTTTTTATTCCTCTGTATCTTATTACATTATTACTGATTAGTCTTTTTTGATCATTCTGATCATAATATGAGGTCACGAGTTACTGATAGCTTTTTAAATCGTGTAACTAAATTAAAAGTTTTATATTAAATAATGTTTTAATTAAACATTATTTGAAATGTAATCTAGAGCTGTTCTCTTAATATCCAAAGATAAAATAACTTTGAGTATAAAATTAAATAAAATAAAATTTTGAAACCTATTTTATAAAATAGTAAATATGTGTAATTTTTTATATTTTCATAATTAATAGTATATTGTATATTTGTATGTTACACTATTAACTGTGTATTTGTACAAACAATTTGTATGTTTGTGTAAACTAAACTTTTTTGTCATTTCATTTTTATTAAATAATTAAATAACTTTTAATACATTCCATTTATTGTTGGTACTATAAAAACTAGTATAGTATAGCTATTGAAATACATATTAATAAAAAAATTCATAATATGTAATAATTGAATACTTTTATAACACTTTACGATTTTGTTGCAAATATAATCGGTTTGTATAAAAATGAATTAAAAATCAATATTAAATCAGTTATGAGAACTTGTTTTTTTTATTGATTGATTCTAATCAGATTAAAATGCAATTAAAAATATATTTTTTTAAACAAATTTAAGAAAATAAAATTAATGGTGATATTAATACAATTTTAATGATTCACATATGTAATCATATCAATTAATTCCGCGATAATTATGGCGTGTTTAATTTTTATGAATTATTTATGTAATGTATAAGATAATATTAAATTTATATATATATGTATTTTTTTTATTACTTTTCTTGATTAGATAAAAATAATTATTGTTTCTATTAAATTTTATTTAAAACAATCCATTTTTTAAACGCGTGCCAACAAATATTAATAAAAAAAGCAAAATTTGATTTAGATCATTTGAACATTAGTCAAGTACTTGCATAGATAATTTTCAAATAATTATTATAATAAGCACTTGAATTATATTTACTACGAATTTATTTAACATAAGGTATATGTTTTATCTTCAATCAGAGATGTATAAAAACTTCGCACTTACAAAGGATGTAATTTATAGTTGGCGAATATCGAAGGTACAATGAACGCAGCTTGCCTATTATTAGCTTTAGCTTTAATAGCAACCACTATTGCAGAACACTCAGACAGTAAGTATAAAATATATATATTTTAATATTGCTACCAAATACTCATTCAAAATATTTTTGACTTCAGAGTATTTATTTAGTATGTAATTGTTATATTTTAAAATGATTGAATTTATAATGTATTCTGAATAAGAACATTTTTAACAAAGGATCATCTTTCAAGGCATCATTTTTTACGTATTAAATTACAGCTATCAATTTCAATTGATTATGATAGTTATTTAATAAAAATCTGTTTCAAAATCATTATGACATTGTCGATAGAAAATATCGATTAAATTAAACATTACTCTATGCGTAAATAAATAATTAAATTTTAATTATTAACGAAAAACATATTTTTTAGAAAGAGTCGTCTGCTATTATGCAAGCTGGGCTGTGTACAGGCCTGGAAATGGTAAATGCGATATTGAAGATTTAGATCCGTTCGTTTGTACTCATTTGATATATGCTTTTGTTGGAATTGATAAACATGGTGATATTGTGGTTCTTGATCCATCGAGAGATTTACCTGATCATCACGGATTAGGTAAAGATATTATATATATATATATATATATATATATATATATATATATAATTTTTTTTTATATATTTCTATAGATGGATTCAGACGTTTCAATAAGTTACGTAAGCAGAATAAGAAATTGATAACATTAGTTTCTGTTGGAGGATGGAACGAAGGTTCAACTACATTTTCTCATGTATGATTCTTTTCTTCAAAAATAAATTAAATTTGGTTACACTTCCTAATTATAAAAAAATATAAGTAATAATATGTGAATGGCTTTATACGAAATTTTAGGTTGCGAACGATCATGATCTCAGAAAGAAGTTCGCGCATAACGCAGTAGATTTCGCTAAAAAATGGGACTTTGATGGTTTCGATCTTGATTGGGAGTATCCTAACCAAAGAGGTGGCGTACCGTCCGATGTCGAAGCTTTTAGTGAACTCGTGAAAGAAATGAGTAAGGAATTCGAAAAACATAAACTTATATTGAGTGCTGCAGTCGCCGCTACTGAATATTCTGCTTCTCAATCATACCACATTTCTAAGCTCGGAAAGTATGTTTGTGCATTGCGTTATAAACATAGAAATATTTTATATTACATTTGTTCGTTTTATAGTATTTTTTAAAATTAGTATAAGATTACAAAACATCATATTTATTACTTTTATAGACATTTGGACTTTATCAACATTATGACGTACGATTTGCACGGTTCTTGGGAATCGAAAACCGGTCACAATTCGCCATTGTACCCACGTACTGGTGAATCTGAACACGAGAAAAAAAATTTCAACGTTGATGCTTGCATTAGATATTGGTTGAAACATGATGCTCCAGCTAAAAAGATCAATCTTGGTATTCCACTCTACGGACGCTCATTTACTTTAAGTGATGCCAACAATAACGGTATTGGTGCACCTGCATCGGGTGATGGTTTCTCTGGACCTTACACAGAAACACCTGGTTACGTTGGTTATAACGAGGTAAATATTTTCAATGTAATTTTTTTTGATAAAATCTTTAATACTGATCGATTAAGAAAATGATAAATAAAACTTAATTTACTACATAAATAAATTTCACGTAAAAATAAATATATTTGGGATGACTAGTAAATTAAATAATGTATTTAAAGATTTGCGAATTCGATAACGACGACTGGACTAAATTTTACGACAAACAACAAAAAGTTCCATATGCAGCTAAAGGTACTAAATGGATTGGTTACGACGACGTTGATTCTGTTCGTGAAAAAGTCGAATACGCTAAAGAGATGAAACTCGGTGGAGCGATGGTGTGGAGTATTTGCACAGACGATTTTCGCGGAAATTGTAACCGTGGAAAATTTCCTCTAATCAATACAATTGATAATACTTTCAGGGGCGAAAAACCGGTCAGTATTCGGAATATTTCTTTTAAAAAGTATTTCCCTCCGATAATAAATATTTAAAATTTTAATATAGCCACCAACTGAATCAACACAATCGACAAAGACTACCACAACTCCTGAGCCGACCACAACTCCTGAGCCGACCACGACACCTGAGCCGACCACGACTTCTGAACCGACCACAACTCCTGAGCCTACCACAACTTCTGAACCTACCACAACTCCTGAGCCAACCACGACTTCAGAACCGACCACAACTCCTGAACCTACTACAACTGCTGAGCCGACCACAACTCCTGAACCTACTACAACTGCTGAACCAACCACGACTTCTGAGCCGACCACAACTCCTGAGCCTACTACAACTGCTGAGCCTACCACAACTCCTGAGCCAACCACAACTCCTGAGCCTACTACAACTCCTGAACCGACCACAACTTTTGAGCCGACCACAACTTCTGAGCCGACCACAACTTCTGACCCAACCACAACTCCTGAACCTACCACAACTCCTGAACCAACCACGACTTCTGAGCCGACTACAACTCCTGAGCCTACTACGACTTCTGAGCCGACCACAACTTCTGAGCCGACCACAACTTCTGACCCAACCACAACTCCTGAACCTACCACAACTCCTGAGCCAACCACGACTTCTGAGCCGACTACAACTCCTGAGCCGACCACAACTTCTGAGCCGACCACAACTTCTGACCCAACCACAACTCCTGAACCTACCACAACTCCTGAGCCAACCACGACTTCTGAGCCGACTACAACTCCTGAGCCTACTACGACTTCTGAGCCTACCACAACTTCTGAGCCGACCACAACTTCTGACCCAACCACAACTCCTGAACCTACCACAACTCCTGAGCCAACCACGACTTCTGAGCCGACTACAACTCCTGAGCCTACTACAACTTCTGAGCCTACCACAACTCCTGAGCCAACCACGACTTCTGAACCGATCACAACTCCTGAGTCAACCACAACTTCCGAGCCGACCACAACTCCTGAACCTACCACAACTCCTGAGCCGACCACAACTTCTGAGCCGACTACAACTCCTGAGCCTACTACAACTCCTAAGTCAACCACGACTTCTGAACCGATCACAACTCCTGATCCAACCACAACTTCTGAGCCAACCACAACTCCTGAATCGACTACAACTTCCGAGCCGACCACAACTCCCGAATCAACCACAACACCTGAACCGACCACAACTCCTGGATCGACTACAACTTTTGGATCAACCTTAACACCGCCACCTTTCAATGGCACTTGTGTTGAAGAAGGATTTTTCAGAGATCCAGACGATTGTGCTAAATTCTACAATTGTGTTCGTCTCTTCGGAGATGTTTTCAAGAAATACGAATTTGAATGTCCTGAAGGTTTATATTTCCATTCCGTTCTTCATATTTGTGTTTACAAAGAACAAGCTGACTGTTAAACAATAAATGATAAATTGATATATATGCTCTTTCACAGGAAATGTTTTAAATTATTTAATCATTTTGTAGTATGTTTTATAATAAAGCAGTTTTATATTTACTTTGTATTTTTTTTTGCAAGTTATAAAAATTATATTCTTTTTCTAATAATAATGCAGCATTAATTTGTCTTAAAAATCTAGATAAAATTATATAGTATTCGTATTTCGATATCTTTGAAATCAACATTTATTATTTAAATATTTTCAACTAATGAGTAATAGAAAAATAATGTTGTAACATATGTAATAATAAATACTGAATACGTCATAGAATCGCAATAAATGATATTGTCTACAAATATTTGAGTGAAATAATTTTATTTTTTTATATGTTATTAAGCATTTCATGTAAAAATAATAATAAAATTATATATAATAAAAAAGAAGGAGAAATATTTTTTTAATAAATAAAATAAATACATCATTCCTATCATTATTTTTGTAAAAAAGACTAGATATGAATTTTAAATACTCTTAAAAATTAAGTATATTTTTTTATCTATCCTTTGTACTTTATGTTGTATACCTGGTAAATGATTTTAGCAATTTTATTGAATTATGATCCATTGGTATTATATTAAATCAGGATGGCGCCTATATTTTTTTTATTCCTCTGTATCTTATTGCATTATTACTGATTAGTCTTTTTTGATCAATCTGATCATAATAAGAGGTCACGAGTTACTATTAGCTTTTTAAATCGTGTAACTAAATTAAAAGTTTTATAATAAATAATGTTTTAATTAAATATTATTTGAAATGTAATCTAGAGCTGTTCTCTTAATATCCAAAGATAAAATAACTTTGAGTATAAAATTAAATAAAATAAAATTTTGAAACCTATTTTATAAAATAGTAAAAATGTGTAATTTTTTATATTTTCGTAATTAATAGTATATTGTATATTTGTATGATACACTATTAACTATATATTTGTATAAACAATTTGTATGTTTGTGTAAACTAAACTTTTTATCATTTTATTTCTATTAAATAATTTTCAATAAAATTCTATTTTAACTATTCTTGATATTATAAAAACTATAGTATAGCTACAAGGGTCGTTTGATAAGTATGATAAAAAAATAAGAAAAACTAAATTAAAAAAATAATTTAATTAATTAATTATTCAAATTAAATAATAAATGAATTTACCATACTTATCAATCGACCTTCGTATTGAAATACCTATTAATAAAAAAATTCATAATATGTAATAATCAAACATTTTTATAAAACTTTTTTGTTGCAAAAATAGTTCGAATGTATAAAAGTGAATTAAAAATCAATATTAAATCAGTTATGAGAATTTGCTTTTTATTTATTGGTTCTGGTAAGATTAAAATGTAATCAAAGATGTATTTTTTAAAAAACTAAGGAAAATAGAAGTAATAAGTGTTATTAATTAAATTTTAATAATTCACATATGTATCAATATCAATTAATTCTTAGCTAATTTGAAAAAATCAAAAATTTAATATTTGTGCCTTGTTTAATTTTGATTAACTATTTATGTAATGTATAAGATAATATTATATATATATATATATGTTTTTTTTATTACTTTTCTTGATTAGATAAAAATAATTGTTTTTATTAAATTTTATTTAAAACAATCCATTTTTTAAGAACATGCTCATAAATATCAATGAAAAAAACCGAATTTTGATTTGGATGATAAACATTAATCAAGTGCTTGCATAGATAATTTTCAAATAAATATTATAATAAGCACTTGACTTATATTTATCAGAATCTATTTAACATAAAGTATATGTTTTATCTTCAATCAGTGATATATAAAAACTTCGCACTTACAAAGGATGTAGTGTATAGTCGGTGAATATCGAAGATACAATGAAGCTAGCTTGTGTATTGTTAGCTTTAGCTTTTATAGCAACTACTGTTGCGGCAGACTCAGGCAGTAAGTGTAAAATATATTTTTTTCTAATATTGCTACTAAATACTTATTTAAAATTTCTTTGACTTCAGCGTATTTGTTTAATATGTAATTGTTATATTTTAAAATGAAATAAATTTATAATGTATTCTAAATAACAATATTTATAACAAAGTAACCATCTTTCAAGACATCATTTTTTATGTATTAAATTACTCCTATCAATTACAATTGATTATGACAGTTATTTAATAAATTCTGTTTCAAAATCCTTATAACATTTTCGATAGAATATATCGATTAAATTAAATATCACTGTGTGTGCAAATAAATAATTAAATTTTAATTATTAACGAAAAACATATTTTTTAGAAAGAGTCGTCTGCTATTATGGTAGTTGGGCTGTGTACAGGTCTGGAAATGGTAAATGCAATATTGAAGATTTAGATCCGTTCGTTTGTACTCATTTGGTATATACTTTTGTTGGAATTAAAAATAATGGTGATATTGTGGTTCTTGATCCATGGAATGATTTACCTGATGATTACGGAAAAGGTTAAATTATTATATATATATATATATATATATATATATATATATATATATATATTTATATCTTAATATATTTCTATAGATGGATTCAGACGTTTCAATAAGTTACGTGAGAAGAATAAGGAATTGAAAACATTAATTGCTATTGGAGGATGGAACGAAGGATCAACTAAATATTCTCATGTATGATTCTTTTCTTAAAAAATTAGTCAAATATGGTTACATTACTTAAATACAAAAAATATAAGTAATAGTATATAAATGGCTTTATACGACATTTTAGGTTGTGAACGATCCAGCTATCAGAGCGAAATTCGTGCAGAACGCAGTAGCATTCACTAAGAAATGGGGCTTTGATGGTTTCGATCTTGATTGGGAGTATCCTAACCAAAGAGGTGGCAAACCGTCCGATGTCCAAGCTTATAGTGAACTCTTAAAAGAAATGAGAGAGGCATTCGACAAAGAAGGACTTCTATTGAGTGCTGCAGTCGCTGCTGCTGAATCTTCTGCTTCTCAATCATACGATATTGCTATGCTTGGAAAGTATGTTTATGCATTGCGTTATGAACATATAAATATTTTATATTACATTTATCCGTTTTATAGTATTTTTTTAAAATTAGTATAAGATTTTAAAACATTGCATTTATTACTTGTATAGATATTTACACTTTATCAACATTATGACGTACGATTTGCACGGTTCTTGGGATTCGAAAACCGGTCACAATTCGCCATTGTACCCACGTACCGGTGAATCTGAAGCTGAGAAGAAGAATTTGAACGTTGATGCTTGTATTAATTATTGGATAAAAAAAGGTGCTCCTGCTGAAAAGATCAATCTTGGTATTCCACTCTACGGACGTACATTTACTTTAAGTAATGCCCAAAATAACGGTCTTGGTGCACCTGCATGGGGTAATGGTTTCCCTGGACCTTACACAGAAGAACCTGGTTACGTTGGTTATAACGAGGTAAATATTTTCAACATAAAACTTTTTTGATAAAATCTTTAATACTGATCGATTAAGTAAATGATAAAATAAACTTAATTTACTATATAAATATATCTTAAGTAAAAATAAGCATATTTGAGTTGGTTAGTAAATTAAATAATGTATTGAAAGGTTTGCGAATTCGGTAACAATGGCTGGACTAAATTCTACAACGAGGAACAAAAGGTTCCATATGCAGCTAAAGATACTAAATGGATTGGTTACGATGATGTTGATTCTGTCCGTGAGAAAGTCGAATACGCTAAAAAGATGGGACTCGGTGGAGCGATGGTATGGAGTATTGAAACAGATGATTTCCGTGGAGTTTGTAACGGTGGAAAATTCCCTCTGATCAATACAATTAAATATACTTTCAGTGGCGAAACTCCGGTCAGTATTCGGAATATCTCTTATAAAAAGTATTTCCCTCTCATAATAAATATTTAATAAATTTTTATAGCCATCAACTGAATCAACACAATCGACAAAGAGTACACCAACAACTGAAAAGACTACCACAACTTCTGGACCGACAACAACACCGCCACCGTTCGAAGGCGAATGTGTTGCTGAAGGATTTTTCAGAGATCCAAACGATTGTTCTAAATTCTACAACTGTGTTCGTCTCACCGGAGATATTTTCAAGAAATACGATTTTGACTGTCCTGAAGGTTTATATTTCCATTCCGTTCTCCATATTTGTGTTACTAAAGAAGAAGCTGATTGTTAGATAATAAATGAATCAATTTGTTCATTTATATAAGAAAAGTTTTAATCAATGATGTTTTTATGTAACAACTTCCAAATTTGTTTAACAATAAAATAGTTTTATATTTTTCATTTTTTTCCTATTAATAAAAATGACATTTTTTTCAACATTTTATTTGTTTTAATATTTATTTATATTATATTTATTTTTAAATTTTTTTTTAAGATATAAAATGAAATGTTATTCATAGCAACATAATTTATAGACACATTTAAATTCTCCAACTCATTTTTTCATATTAAATTTAATAAAAATAGAATAAATAATATAATATTTTACTATTGAAAATACATTTATATTTTCCTAAAACTAATATGAATAATTACTGCGATATGAAATATTAATAAATTTTATTTCCTTATCAAACTTGAGAATTTCAAAGAAATGACTTTACTATTATTTTATATTTTGTACATACTTAAAAATATACACAAAAAATAGAAAATAAAATAGTCGTATATCAAACTTATTTATTTATTTGAATGTTAAATATTAAATCGAATTTGAAAAACTCGAGAAAGAAGATTATAAAAAATGAAATAATTTGACCAAACATTTTAAAAATTAATTTTCGTATTACACACAGCTGTGTTTTGAGGATTATTGAATACTATAGAAAATTTGTTGTTAAAACATTATTTTGCCATTAAATTTATAGTTAAATAGTCTTAATGTTGTGTTTTTAAGGGTTGTCATTTGCAATTCCTGTATTAAATTATATATTTTTTTAAAAAAATCCTGAACCCTCTCACCTATCCATGATTTAATGTATAAAAATTAAAGTGAAAATTGTTTCTCTTTTTAAATACGATCTCAATGTAGTACATTCTATTCTTCAAACTAATTATGGAAAGTTATAAAATCAGTCATCTAACTATTATATTGTCTGGATAATAGAAGATAATACATTAATTAGTTCATGAGTAAAAAAAAAATTTTTGATTTTAATCCTATTGTATACTAATTTGATTTACTCAAATCCAATTCGAGCAATATTAAGATATTATTATATATATGCACGTATTAGGATTTTTTTTAATATTTTAGAAGATAAACGAATACTTTCATGATCAATATAATATATAAAAATATTTTTGTGAACATAAAAAATATCAAGTAAAAGGAGATTATGTAATGACATTAAAAATTTATCAAATTTTTTTAAGGTTCGTATGAAAAGAGCTTCAAAATAATAAAATATGTAACAAATAAGTTTGAACATTAAACAAAACTCATATTTTTATAGAATCTATTCTTTTCTTAAAACCTTGGATTTTATCACAAATATCGAACATAAACCTATTATTATTATTTATAATTGGGTCATTTTAAAATATTATATATATATATATATATATATATATATATATATATATATATATATAATATGTGTGTGCGTAAGTACAAAATTGAACATATATAGATAAAAATATAATGGCACTTTAACAATATTGATGCATAGATAAAGACGATAATAACAATAAAAAAGTGATGATAAAAGTAAGAAGATGATAAAAATAATGAAGTTTAATTTAAGTAATGATTTCTTTTCAATAGTTTTTTTTGTTTAAATTTAAATAAGTTTTAAATATAACGAATAAAAAATATATGCGTTGTTAGAAAATAAAATAAGAATTACTTCGTTACTAAATAAAATTAGGTCAATGTAATATTTTTTTATTTTAACGAATAAGTAAAATTATTATTTTTTTAGATAAGAATAAATCTTTTTTATTAAAAAATGGGAATTGTGTGATATATAAATACATATGACACAGTTGAACACAAATTTTTATCCCCATCAACACAATGGTTATAAAATGTTCAATAATCACTTATTGTTTATAATTATATTGACTGATGCACATTTCGATGACGATGCCATCATCGTCAGAGCCTTTTTGTTTAAGGGGGTATTCTAGTCTAGAATTTCGAAAAAATCGATTTTTTGGCATATTTTCAAAGTTTAGACCTTTAAGAATATGTCCTTAAGAGGATTTTTCGAAATTCGAATTATTTTCGGAGTTATAGCTATTTTTGTGACGCACCAACCAATCCGGTCTGGCCGGAACGAATCAACTTTAAACGCGTTTTTCTCGAAACTACTTTTTTCGACACGGTTGACGTGATATCTCAAATTCTAATGGACCGATTTACTTGAAATTTGGTACAGAGCTTCTCAATATAACAGTAATTGTCCCTGCCTAGGATTTTTTGAAAATTTTGTTTTTTACTATTTTTAAAAAATTCCTAAAGTTGAAAAAATATGGGAAAAAATGACTGTTTTTTCACACTGCCGCCATTTTGCGAAAAAAAATTTTTTTAATTTTCCTAGACGGAAATACTACTACAACCTTCTTTTTCAATAATTTCAAAAAAAAATTTTGTTTCAAATGACCAGAAGGGTTGGAACCACATCAACCAGGAGACACCTTTTTTTCGAGCCCCCACTTTGTCAGCCTGTAACTTTTTCAATTTTGAATTTTTTGTTTTTAATAATACTTTTTTATACTTTTAAAATGTTAATAAATAACTGATAAAAATGGATAGTAAAAATATTTGTTGATTTTTTTTATAGCGCCCGAAAAAACACCTAAATTCGTGCGTCTAGACTAGAATACCCCCTTAAAAAAATGTGATGTTGGGGATAAAAATTCATATGTGTTAAAGTAAATCCGCCACAGTTCCAAAACAAACAATAACATATGACAGTTATTGAAGTTTGTAAAGAATTCAATGAAATATTATTTAAATAATTTTAATAACTAAAATTTAATTATTTATTTCCATGCTTTAAATGAGAATAATCAGAAATTCATAAACAACTACTAAGTTGTTGAACCTTTCTCAGGAAACAAGATCCTTAAATCATCTATGTTATGCCAAGAAAGACTCCAAGTAAATCTTTGACAATTGTTAGAATTTAATCTGCTGTTACTTTCGAGTAATAAATTTTTAATTAAGTTTTCGTGGACTTCTAACAATTCCTTTTTATAAAAATATAAAAGTATTTTTACCTTTAATATTCATTTTTTCTTTTATTGTTTTAAGAGCCTCAATTTTTATTTTTTTAAAACAGTTCTTTGTAAAGAAAAAGAGAATTATTTAATTTTATTAATATCATTATTAAAATTGTTCCAAGTCTTTAAAATTAATTTTTTTAATCAGAAATTTATACGTATACGTTTATTCCTATTTAGTCAATAAATTATGATGTATAATTATAGTGTTTTTTTTAAAATGTTATTTTCAAAAAGTCATATTTTATTTTTTTAAATTATATATATATATATATATATATATATATATATATTTGTGTACGTGCTTTCTTCAAAATTTAGTGATATATATTTATCAGATATTTTTGTACTTAAATGTTATCTAATAATTAACATTGCAATAGTCCCGTGTACAAAAATAATAAGGCGTGATTAAAATGATAATTATTAAAAAAAATACTTGTACGTATCTTTGAATCGATAAACAATTAAATAGGACATTATGGAACATATAATCACAAGATATGTTATCATTGATCAGTAAAATTATTATATAAAAACACAACTAGGTCATGATTGAATTAAGTAATTGGCTTGAATACGAATAGAATGAAGTTCGCTTGTGTGCTTTTGGCGTTAGCTTTAACAGCTACTTGTGCTTCTGCACTGTCAAGTAAGTTAATTATTTAATATTCAATGCTTTATTTGATATAATTTTTATTTACTTAATTTTTTTTACACATTAATTTCTTATACAATTTTTCGATACAACTTATTTTTTTAGAAATATTTTGTCATGTTTTAGTATGTCCACTAATCACTAATTGTTTGTAAAATAATAACTCTATTTCATTTATTTTTTAATAAAAGGAATATATGATATAAAAAGTCAATATAAATAATTAATTGGATGTATATTATTCTAGAACGTGTCGTATGTTATTACGGTAGTTGGGCAGTGTACAGACAAGGAAATGGCAAATGCAACATCGAAGATTTAGATCCAACAATTTGCACGCATATGATCTACACTTTTGTCGGTATCACTGAAGATGGCGATATTAAAGTACTCGATGAATGGAACGATCTTCCCGAAAACTGGGGAAAAGGCAAATATTCAAATTACATATATGACATTTAAACACTTTATTCGTTCGTTTCATTTTTTCCAGATGGATTCAGACGTTTCAACAAACTACGTGAAATCAATCCTGAAATGAAGACATTAATTGCTATTGGTGGATGGAACGAAGGATCTGAAAAATACTCTCACGTGCGTTTAGTTCTTAAATTATCAATTTATGTTCATACAGCGTAATTGAGTTTTATTTCCCTTGTTATTTCTCTAATATTAGGTCGTCAATAATCCAACAATCCGTAAGAGATTCGTAGAGAATGCAGTCGCTTTCACCCTCAAACACGGTTTTGATGGCTTTGATCTCGATTGGGAATATCCTAATCAAAGAGGCGGCGTTCCTTCAGATGTGGTAGCATACAGTCAACTTTTACAAGAAATGAGAGTAGCTTTCGATAAAGAAGGATTGTTATTGAGTGCTGCTGTTGCTGCTGCAGAATCATCTGCTTCTCTTTCTTATGAAATTCCGATGCTTGGCAAGTAAGTAGTTTCATTTACAAGAGATTGATTGAACTATATTATAATCACTAATAGATAATGTTTTTAAAAAATAATTATTATATCGTTTGAAAGTAATTAACAGCGAGTGATGTATTTTATTTTTAATTATAGATATTTAGATTTCATTAACGTCATGGCATACGATCTCCACGGTGCTTGGGAAACCAAAACTGGTCACAACTCGCCACTCTACATGCGTCAAGATGAACCCGAATTGGATAAATATAATTTGAATGTAAACGCTTGTATCAGTTATTGGTTAGCTAATGGTGCTCCAGCTGAAAAACTCAATCTCGGTATTCCTCTTTACGGTCGTACATTCACTCTCCAATCTGCATCGAACAACGGTCTCGGTGCACCCACATATGGTGCTGGAGTTGGAGGACCTTACACAAGACAACGTGGATTCCTTGGTTACAACGAGGTAACGATCTGAACATAATTTGAGTAGTTGTAAATCATTTTAAACAAATTATTGAATATTCAAATTGATATCCTAGATGTGTGAACTCGGTTCTGGATGGACAACTTACTTCAACGATGAACAGAAAGTCCCATATGCAGTCAGAGGTACCGACTGGGTTGGCTACGATGATGTTAACTCTGTTACACTTAAAGCTGATTTCGCTAAGAAAATGGGACTTGGTGGCGCTATGGTCTGGAGTGTTGAAACTGATGACTTCCGTGGAATTTGCGGTGGTGGAACGAATCCTCTAATCAACGCTATTAGAACCACTTTAACTGGAGAACTCCCAGTGAGTATTGAAAATTATATATATATATATATATATATATATATATATGTATAAATGTGTGTGTGTGTATTTATGATAGAAATAATTTTTATTACAGCCATCATCAACATCAAAGAAACCAACAGTTTCGACAGAAAAAACTACAACCACACCTGGTCCGACTGGTCCGACAACTGAACCACCACCGTTCGAAGGTGAATGTGTTGCAGAAGGTTTCTTCAGAGATCCAAATGACTGCTCTAAATTCTTTAACTGTGTCCGTATTAGCGGAGACATTTTCAAGAAATATGAATTCGACTGTCCAGAAGGTCTGTTCTTCCATTCGAAACTGCACATCTGCGTGCCAAAAGAAGATGCCGACTGTTAAATAAACGGCAAAAGAATTTTCTGTTTTAAGATAATTGTGATTATAAATAAATATTGTTTATTGTAAGAGACTAACTTTTTCAATAATAAAGTTCTAAATAGCATTCAGTTATGTTTTTCATTGTATTATAAGACTTCATATTCAAATTCAGATTAAAAAATACATGCCTATATAGGGTCGTCCAAATTTGACGCCTAGATTTGTATTTTATTAAAAAGAAACTATACATATATTTCCCTATACACTACCACATACATGTATTTATTTTTAATAAAACACCAATCTAGACGTCACATTTGGATTACCCTACAATATTTTTTAATTGATATAATCTAGAAAATTGATAAAATGGTAGTATATTTATATAAGGATTTTTTATTTTGATTCTGATAATATACATAAAAACGTATATTACATACATTTTATGTATATATAAAAAACATTTTTAAATTCAGATCAGTTTATATTGCTTTAGCTATAAGAGTCCACAACGTTTCTGTTTTTATGTAGACAGCGTTATATAATTTAGTATATCAGTGTTTAGTCGTTTATAGAAAATCTTTGATTTTATGATTATAGCTATATTCATATACTAGATATTTTATAACTTTTGTATAATTTTAACAAACCACATACTGTCAATATTTATTGTCTGTTAAATATAATTAATATTCTTTGGTGTTTTGTGAAATAAATAACACTGGTAAGTGTATAAACTAATTCATTATTATTTCTTTTATTTATATAAAAATACATTACAAAGGTGATAGAAAAATATGTTTAATTAAATGATTATTCATGAGATAAGAGTGGTGGTATTTTGAACTGGAAATATACATACATACATACATACATATATATATATATATATATATATATATATATATATATTACTGAAAATTGGTAATATTTATAAATTATTGTAATATAATTGATTAGGACTTTTAAATTCTTTAAATATCAATAAGTGTAATCTAAATATCTAATAGAAACATCACATCTAAAAACAAAGCTAAAATAATATTAATGTATTATTTTTTAAATTCTAGTATTTTTTAAAATTATTGTTTACTCTAATTATATTTTATGTAAATATTCAAATTGAATAATGTTTTATAAATTTATAGATTATATTTTAATGCTGTGACTAGTACTATGTCTTATATGTAAAACTACTATAAATTTAAATTATAATTTGTTTAAAAATTTCATTGAACTAATTTTAATTTTAAACTCGAAAATGAAAAACAATATAATAATTATTTATAAAACATTTGTGCATTTTAAGTGCTTGAATTTGTAGTGTTTTGAAATAAATTTCAATTATATTAAATTTTATCTTCTCAAAATCATATAATTGTAACAATTGTATGTATTTATCAATTTAGAAACAATATTTTCCTTCTATTGTATAATTTATGCCAGTTTTTTAATAATAATTGAAATCGTCATTAATATCTATTCAAATATATATATAATATGTCTACGTGATAATTTGTCATTCTATAAAGTTTATCAGTTTTCATTCATAGTGAAAAAATGTTTGACTATATGGTTGATTTATATTTTAAGAACAATAGAACATATTTATGGATGAGTATAATATAACATTTGAAATTATTTTTAAAATAAAATTAATATGTTTACTTTTTTTCTGATTTTCTATATATATAATTTAAATTTAAACTAAGTAACTAAAAATTAGCATGTCTTTCAAAATTAAAAATCTCATAGAAGAACGTAATTGAGGCTATTGTAATAATTTAAATATCGTGCACATTTTAAACATTTTACTTGAAAATAGATTTTTTACATTATAGTATGTTGATTTTCTTTTTTAAAAAATGATACAGAAAACAACCAATGTAACATTTTTATTTTATTTAGTTGTAATCAAATATTTGACTATTTATATTTATTTAGTATTATACATTTTGTGTTTTATTTTCAAATATTACACTAATTATATATAACGTCATAAAAGTTTATAAAACTATTAAAACTCTATTTGAAAGAAGTCGTCTGATTTACCTTTCAATATATTATTAAAAAATATAACTTGTTCAATAGGTTATTTATCTTTGTATATCATTTTTTTGAAAAGTGCCTGTGTTCACAATTAAGTGACTGGGAATGTCTATAAATGTTTCAAAAAATAAAACGCCAATATATCTACAATTAATTCACATATCAGGTAAATTCTAAGTTACTTAAAACCTCGGCCGTAAATTAATAGACATGGCATTGTTGCTCGGTTTCGTGTTATTGAAATTGAACTTTTGGGGCGATATCACTTCCGAATCCATTTTCGATAAATTTTTCTGAGCTTCGCCGACGTTTATAGTATTTGATACTTTTCTGTACTTGTACCACCAGTATTCGAATGCTAGTGTGATACAGGCCAAACCGATTCCTACAAAAATGACAATGAACACACCACCGATATTCTCAATACTAATACCGTCAGATTGATCATCTTGTTTGTCGCATTGTCTCGCTTCTCTGTTACCGCCCCACCATTTTTCTTTAAGCTTTTCTAGTTGTCGTTTATTCAATAAATTCAGTATCCTATAAAAAAATCGATGTATTATTCCGTAAATAATGTTATTTTATTTTATAATTGAAATCACGTGTTGAATAAAATATATATATATGTACTTAATTATTTATTTGAAACGTAATTTAATTCGAAAAAAAATCATATCTAATTTTATATATTTGTAACTGAGTCAATATTAAATTTCAATAATAAAAAACAATTATCTCTATAAACAATAAAATGAATCAATTTATGAAAAAAATTAAATTATGTAATTAATGATATTCCTTTTTATGAATAAGATATTAATACACTTGAAACAATAATTGATTTGTCAGTAAATATACAAAAAATTAAGTATCATATCATTAGTTGATAACAACGATATCATCTAAGGAAATTTTAAATTGTTTTAAACTTAATAGATTATACAATACTTGATTTTTGTAATCATAGATATTCAGTATTGAAACAAATATAAAATTAAAATTACTAATTTCTGATTTTATGTTTATAATGTCGTTATTTTGCGATAAATATTGATTTATTCAAGTTTTAAGATTACTCTTTATTTGTATTATCCTTCTATAATTGGTCATCATCAGATAATTGGATTGATATTCTTCAAATAGACACTTGATTATAACATATATTGTTAAAACCAGTTATAGAAAGATACTATATATAAAGAGATTCACTAAGTTCTCAACAATTAAAAATTATCAAATAAATAACAATGTAGAATAGCATGGAGCACTAGTTATCTTAAGCAAGATTGTTGATTACTGAAGAATACTGTTAAAGTAGTTCTATAAAGCAATATGATAGGAGAATTGAATCTAAAAGAGGCTTTTATTGTAAAAAAATCGATTGAAACATATTTACTTACGCAGTATTGAATTGATCTTTTAAAGGAGATCCTTGTTGAACGGCAATAGCGTACGGTTTCCTAGAAAACTCCTCTCCGACCATTTGTAGATCGCAATTGGTGAGTACCTGGTAACGAATATCAGTAGCGTCGCCAATAAATGCAAATCCTTCGCTCGAACTTTTCGATGCACGTACACGTGCGAGAGCTTCTTCAATAGTATTTGGTAATCCAGCTTCTTTCATTGCTTGCCACATTTTTGTGTATTTGTCACTTACTGGATAATCCCATACAGCTAGTTTCGATCGTTCCACTTCAGAAAGACTGTCATTTAGACTCATATCTTTCCAAATCCTTAAAAAAAATATTATATATATATATATATATATATATATATATCTGTATGTGTGTGTGTGTTATTAAATTTTAGACTTACTCGTAAAACCTTCCTTCAATATCTGCCATTCTTTGAAAGTACGTCATTGCTGCCGATCCATTCAGTGGTGCGTATTGGATCTTGTATTGTTTAGATAGATCGTCTAATGATTCTACTGCTGTATCTAAACGAGACACTGTTAGAAAAGCGGCCAGATTTGCAGTATAAGAAGCGATGATAATAAATCCAAATAACCACCAAGTGGCTGCTACTAATCGTCCCGATAAATTTTTCGGAGCTTCGCCACCACCTTGAGGTGTCAACGACGTCATACAAAACCATAAACATTCCTTTAAATTGAATTCTCGTTTCTCATCGTCTTCTTTATATTTTTCACGGTTATTCTGGTAACTGTACGGACTCCATCGGTCGAATACCCACATTAAAAAACTGCAAGTTTTGATTGAAATATGTATATATTTTTAATTGAAAGCATAGTTTTTTATGTTTATTTAAATAAAGATACCTCGTGAAAAAGTACGCGGCTAAAATACATAACCATACATCGTTTTCTAACACAGTTAAGAATTTAAATAGAGACGTTGGTGTTTTCGGCTGTTTCATTAATATTGTTACTCCAACTAAATCATAATATGGAACTGTAAAATCAATTACGTTCTCTCGTTCGGCCATAACAGACATAGATCCAAGACCGATATCAGCCTTTTTATCAATCAATTCTCTAACAATTCCATTCCATAATCCTTTTTCATCCATATTACCGAACTTTCCATCTGATACTGGTATAATATCGTAATCGAATTTTAAAATCGCTGCTATTTCGTTGATTAAGTCGATACAGTATCCTGAAAATCCTTTCGGAGACGTCTTATCTACTATGATAAAAGGATGTTGCTGTAAAATTAAAATTAATTATCGATTGTAGTTCTTTATTTGTTTAAAAAATATTTCATAAGATTTATTTAACTGATTCACTTAAGGGGTTATACGCACTTGCAAGGCGCAAAAACGACGTTTTTTTAGGAATTTTTTTTAGAAACAGTATTTATTTTGAAATTACAAATTATGGTTATTTGAATAGATCCTACTTTCAAGAATAAAATAACATGTCGATCATAAAAAAATATTGAAGTGCACCGCTCCTGCAGACGATGTCCCGAACGACCTCCAAAAAAAGGCGCTTGGCGGTGATCTCCATATCGGCGGTTTGGATTATTTGAAATCAAAAAATATGGTCAATTCTTTTAAAGAATAGATTAATGCAGGTATTGAACGAAGGAATAATAAAAATTTTCATTTTTGACAAAATGGCGTCTACTTGAAAAAAATTTTTCGTTTTTTACTAAAATTTTCGCTCCAAATTGTTTAAAAAAATAGTAATAATTTTTGTAAACCTTATTCCTTCGTTCAATACCTGAGGAATATATTTGAGAAGATTGTGTGAAAATTTGAGACCGATCGGTTCAGCCATTTCTGAGATATCGAGATCACCGACTATGAAAACACCGTTTTGAGATAAACGCGTTTGAAGTTTCGGAAGTAGTTTACACATAGTTAAAAATTTTTTTACAAGTTCAGGTGTATGTCCGAAAATATTTATCGGATTTACTTCAAATTTTCAGAGAATATACTCAAATATGTGCATTCCGAAAATGCAAAAAAAAATCGATTTTTTGAAATTTCTAATTGCGTATAACCCCTTAAAAAATATAATTTAGTATTAAATTTTAATTTCAAGCCAAATGTTGACGAGATTGATCAATTATTAATATTAATATACGTTTGAAAAAGTACCGGTACAATAACAACTCTATACACGACATTCGCTGTATAATTCGAGAATCCTGCACTGTCTAAGAGGTTCAAATCTGATGTTAATCCTGCTTTCCATGTACCTAATCCAATAGATTTATCGGATGATCCATCTCGTACACTAACTGCTGTTATTTGCATTGTGAATTCCATATGACTATGTCCGTTTGTCGATACATTAAATTTTCCATAAGTTGGGATTTCGCCAATATCCTGAAAAGAGAATCATACACTGTAGTTCAGTTCTTTTTAATTTTCCGGATCGTTTTCTTTATTTATTTCACATTACTTTCTTAATATATTTTTTCAGATCTAAACCATGTCGCGGTGGCGAATTTTTACCATCGTAATCGTCACAAGTGATATATGATAAATTTTTAGGCCAAGCACCTTCTGTTATCATATCTCTGAAAAGTCGATGTATATATAAGTTTACAATAATTTTTATACATATATACGTATGTGTGTATATATAAATGTAATATTTCGTACATTCTTCAAGTGTAATTTTTTACAATGTTTAAATTTTTATAAGATTTTATATTATGATAATTTTCTTAAAAACTTACTTAACACCAACAAACGTTTTCAAAGCCAGATCGAAATAAAACGCTGCCGCAATCTCAGGTTGTGCGTTTAATTGAAACGAAGTTTTTATATTTCCCAATCGATCTTGACTGTTGACATCAGGTAACGGTTTCAAATATAATACAGTTGCATTTTTGCAAGCGCATTTCAAATCATCTTTGTTTTGTGTAAGCGCATGCCACGAAAACTTTCTTCCGAAATAACCGATATCATTCGCGTTATCTAAAACTGTTTTAATCGAATTCAAACTGCCGGTTATGAAGAAATTCACAATGTCCAAGTTACGCAGATTCATTAACTGTTGTTTAATTTTTGTTGGTTCTTCGATGGTCACAATAACATGTCGAGTCGGTACGTTTTGTAATAAGGATTTAAATTTATGATCCATTACTGAAATGAATCGAATTGATATTTGATTATTATTTATACAGATTTAATGAAAAATTTAAATTAAAATGTAAAAAAATTTTCTCTCTGAATATCAAAACATATTTAATATCTATGAAATTTAAAAGAAAAACTTCTTTACCAAACGTCTCATCGTAAAGTATTGCAGCGTTTGCAATTTTTTGTTTAATAATAATACTGCGAATTGCTTCCGGTATAAGATCGGCCGGAGGCATTATTTGTACTAAAAAAAGTGTCTGATCATCATTGAGATTCCGCCATTGGCGAAGATCTCCTTCCTGGCCGAACGATGCTGAAACTGTAGGTAAAGATAACGCAGCAGAAAATGATTTCACGGTTTCAGATGCCATTCCAGTCATTGTGGTATCGAGTACGACATGCGGTGGCTTTTTTTCTTCCAATGCTGCCGTATAAGTCGTACATACTGTAAATTAAAAAAAATATATATGCATAAAAATTATCAGAAATCTAATATACATGAAGAAAATTTAAACATTTTCAAAAACAATTCTTAGTCTTTATCATTTTTATTTCTTCTTAAATCATTTTCTATTCTACGAGATATTTATCTTATTCTAAGAACTTCTTTTCTTGAATATTTTAAATATTACAATAAATATGATTCTACAATTTTTTCTTTTTTTCAAAATATACTATGTAAGATAAATAACTTTTAAGTAATTAAAAAGGCGTTTTAAAAAATATAAAAAAAATATTCATTCAATTTTTGAAAACCATTAAATATATTAATAATAGTATTAATTACCACTAGAAGAAAATATACAATAGATACATAGACAAGAAAATAATTTAATTTTATTATTATTTTTTATGAATCAATGTACATTTATATATTTTGAAAATATAAAATCACGTATTGATTTAAAACGAATTCGTTGAATTATTTCAAGTAACTTACAAGATTCGAGTAGTCCTTTTGCATCCGTTCTATTTCCCATAACACGTAATACATCCACTTTTACACCAAGGTGTGGACTTTTGGTTATATACAGCATTGCAGCTGCTAGAGATTTCTCTGCTACATCGTTCATTTCTTCATTGACGTATACTAAATTTTAAAAAGCTAGTAGTAATGAATTATATATATATATATATATATATATATATATATATATATATGAATAAAAAAATCGATAAATCTATTTTATTAGTTATACATTGATTCTTCACTCATTCGGCTAAAATAATAAGCTAGAATCACGCTACATAATTTATAAATTATAAGAAAAATTAATAAATATTGATTTGTGTTATACAAATTACTTTTTACTTTAACCGAATATTTCTTATCGTTTTTAAAAATTTATTATTTTACATTCATATTTCAATATGAGAGAAAATTAAATGGCATAACTTCTTTATAAGTAACACAAAACAAATACTGATCGAATAAGTTAGCATTAAAAATAATTCAAAGCTCAGAAGAGCATGAAAAAATAAATGTTTGTAAAGAGATACGAAGAGAATAAAATTGATTCTAAAATATACTCATTATAGGTATATATTTAGAAGATTCAAATGCTAATTGAAAATGAACAGATATTCCAAGAAGAGAATATAATTAATAACACAATAGAAATTATAAACTAAAAGTAAATAAATAAAGAGATAAAAAATGGGGAACAGGTGAAATAAAGGTGTTATTGATTTTATTAGAAATTTGGTAGTGGATCTTTCAACCTGTGAAAATTTTTAACAAGTTTTTATTCGGTTGTAATTTTACAAAATTTACACACACACACACACACTCACACACATATATATATGTATGTATATTCGTAGTTATTACTTAAATGATTTAATTGTTTAAATTAATTTTGATATGCGATTGATAATTTTTTATATAACATACATTTATATTTAAAAATAAGAATTTTCAATGGATTTATTGAAAATTCTATGTTTTATACTGTCAATAAAAACAAATTGATAAAATTATGATTCATTTTTTGATGTCGAGCAACATAAAATATACATTTTAGAATATATAAGACTGATTTTCAATGGCTATTTATTGTGTAAATATACATAAGTGATTTTTTAAAATATTGTATATTCATTTGGTAAGTTTTATTTGAATTATAATGAAGTCAAAAGAAATTTATCTTAATGAAATTTAATGAATTTTTTTTATTTTAATGAAGTTTAAGAAATTTAAACAAAATTTATCTAAAAATATAATAAAGTAGATTTGAAAATAAAAAAGAGTTATAGACAAAAATTCTGAAATGATAATAAACGAATATGTTGTAAAAAGGGAAATAATTGTTAAGTATTGGGGATATTAACGGATTTATCGAAAATTTATGGAAAAGAGAGATAATAATTTGTTTGAAGTGAGAAAATTTTAAATGGGTTTCTAATATTCCAAATATCCAATGTTAGGTTGATAAAAAATGAAAATAATACAGATATATATATATATATATATATATATATATATATATATATATATATATATATATGTGTGTGTGTGTGTGTGTGTGTGTGTGTGTGTGTGTGTGTGTGTATGTGCAGTAATAATAAAAATATAAGAAGTAATAAATATGTAGGTAGTAAGAAAACCCACGTACTTAAGGAATATTAAAAAATTCAAATTGACTTACAAACATTAATATTCTGAGTTGTTTGTTGTTGAGAAAAATCAAGTTGCGAATAAATTAGTACGAATAAAAACACATATTGAGTAAGCATTGTAACACCGTGTATTCATGTGATTTTCATAAAGAAAGCTCATCTATGATAGTTAAAGTTCGACTGTGTTTACACATATGTAGTTATGGAGATGACCTTTATTGTGATTGTACACATAAATAATATGTTATTCTATCGATAATTTTATTAATAAAAAATAGTCCAAATATTTTATAATTAAACTCTCATTATACAATAATACAAAGTATTTACGATTAATATCTTCTTCATTCTATCAGTTTATTGGCATGGATATATATATATATATATATATATATATATAATTTTGGAAATTAAACCGGTCAAAAAAAAAGTCAAATTCAAAAACATTTTTATGATTTTTTCTCAAAATGTTCACGGCACTCCCCTTTGAAATTTTTGCTTTTTTTGGCAGGATTTTTTTTTCTAAATCAGTAAATCTAACAATTGAATTCTATAAAATAGGGTCGAGATATACGACAGCAAATTGCGGCGCACGTCCCAGGTACGTTAAGTGCACCGGCGATCACCGTAAGGCGTCCTGCACTAAGATCGACTGCTCCACTCCAATCTCCTGATGTAATTACGGAGGTTCTCATCCGGCTAACTACAGGCAATATCCTTCCATCATCACCTTCCTGGACAAAGCGGCCAGCCGTCGTGCATTACTACAACCGAAATATATACCTGCGCCATTTCCGACCACTAACGCCTGGAATCATTACCAGATCGCCATCTATCGGAAAAACGAAACGGATTTTCTACCGCTCAGCTTCAGGTCAACACCCGCATCGAGAGTTCCTCCTGGAACAACTCCAACACCACCGACCAGCGGGACAACCCCGAAAGGGTAGCAATAGAAAAAATCAAACCGTCCTTGAGCGCATCAACTTGAACTTTTGAAATTTTTCCTGTCACTTATAAATATCGCCATAAAAATCCCTTAATCAACCGCCTCGATCGTCACCTATCCTAAAAGTCAAAAAAATCTAAATCCAACATTTTTTCTACTATGACCAAATGTTACCAACCACCTACCCCCGACCCCTATTCGGCACAGCGCCTCGGTTGCCCCAATAACATTGGATCGTCCTGAAGGATCAACAAGATGATACATCGTCGAGTTAGTTATAAGTGTTAGTTCTTGTGTTTGTTTTAGTTTTATATTATTGTATTTTTAGGATTAAGTTAGATAGGTTTTATATAAAATTAATATTCATAAACAGGTTTGGAAATTTTTTCCTGTAAATTAAATATCTGAACTTAAAATTACCACATCAAAAAGTAGTTACAATTCATACAGTATAATATTTATTGTAAATGGAAAATTACAAAATTACAAAACATTGTACAAACATTTTTATATCATAATATTCATATCAATAAATGTATCGTTATTCGTTATTATGCACTTATTCATTTTTTAAGATTTATACTGTTCAGAAACTTTGTGACCGATGAAAAAAATACAAATTTGCAAAATCTAAAAATATCATCCGATGTAGATATCCATGTCCTCTATGGATGCCTTTATACAAATTACTGTATCTGTCTTAAATTTGCAGGATATTGCATAAACTGTGAATTTTATTGACAAGAAGTACTTTTCTGACTGCTTAAAATTTCATCAAGATTTTGATTAAAAACTCATTACTTGTATATATGTTTATTAAGATATATATATATATATATATATATATATATATATATTTATATATATATATATATATATATATATATATATGTATATGAAACTGTGTACATGCAGAATTATTTTCCATTAATAATTCAGTTATTAAAAGAAAATCAATCTGCACGTACGTTGTTTTATTAAAATTACAGAAATAAAAAACCTTTATAAAGAAATACAACAAGGACTCAAATAATGGCAAAATACCCGACCAACTTAGTCGATTATTGGTGGAGGATCAGCTTACCCTCAAATATGACGATGGTGGAAGTGAATCGATCTGTTGTCAGCTACAGGATTTTTTAATATCAACTTTAATATCTTATTTCTTATGCATAATTGATGTCGTTTTAATAGAGTCCTGTTTTCAACCTTCACCACAAACTTGATGACTTTGTTCATTATAACTATGTTACTGCTACAGTAGGTATCCCATTTAGGTTCAATATATTGAATTAAAAAAATTCGCTGCAATAATGATAAATTTATAATTTATTGTTATTGCCATATATATATATATATATAGGTACTTATTTATATATACACCAATAAAGATATCTTTGAAAAAATAAGTTTTTTATCGAAAATTTGATGAATGTTTAACAAGTAGAAAAATACGTCCGTTTCCCAAAATTTCGCAGTATTTTCTAAATTCTGCGAAAACTATGATAGATACAGAAATTTGCATAGAAGTATTCATGGAGGACATGGGTACCTACATCGGATGACACTTTTATATTTTGCAAATTCGCACATTTTTTTTAGCGATCACGAAGTCTCTGGACTTTCAAAATTTAAAAAATGAATCCAATTTTCAAGTTATTAATATTGTATTTAATAAATCAATATTAATAAGGCGCCCGAGCTGTTCCCCTTATATTGAAATTTGTGGACTGCGCCATGATGGCAGACATGATAGAATATATCCCATTTTGACTCTATCTCATAGTTATTTCAAAGAAATTCATTGCAGGCATATGAAACATTACTTGTAGAATTGATTTCAGATTCGCAATGTTAGATTTTTTGTATCGATTAGTGTATTTATATCGTTTTTTAAATGATTAGTAGTCAATTTAAGTTTATATAATATGTGCAACAGAGAAGCATAGGGATCTTGTAGTTAGAAAGAGATAATTGGCGGGCACAAAATTAGTTCAGTGCGACCACCGAAAATGATTACGATAACAGGCGCTCTGTAGTTTAGTTTGCTTCGTTCGCCGTAGTTTGTTGTGTAACATGGGGCGAAGCGATTGTTCTGCACGTAGTCGGTAAAATGCGAAGTTTGAATCTTGGATGTCTGACGTTAATGTCAATTCGAGCACTCGTCTCATTTTATCTTATAGGATGTATTCTCTTCCTTATTTTACTTATTATATGATATTATTTATATCTTATAATGAGTGATAATAATAATAATAGAACGATATCAATTATATTATTTAAGTAAATTATATTTTTCTATTTTAATTTCAATAATGCAGATAATGATCATCTGGAATCTTTACCACGATCTTCACAAAGGCCATTTATTTCACCCATGAATAGTTGATTTTTTTACACAATATCAATTTTCTATTAATTTTAAGCGAGAAAATAATTATTTTAAATTTACATTATTGGATTATTACCATATTGACTTTAAATATTCTAAATATTTTTCTTACTAAGCCCAAATTTAAAATCATTATGTGTATCAATAATAATTATAATAAATAACAACAATAAAATAGATATAAATTTCATAACTGTAATACTCAGCAAAAATATGTTTGTAATGTCGACAACAAAATACTATTTAATTGCATAATTATTCTACAAAAACACATTTCGTTACAAAAATGTAGTTATTGACAAAAATTGCTCATTTATTTTTTTAAAATATATTGACGTTAAATATTAGAAATAATTTTTACTATCCTACTTTTATTTTTCTACTATACTATTACATAAATATTTTTATTCAAAATAAAAAATATCCAAATAATATATAGCATGAAATTCTTGTTTGTCGATCTTATTTCGAACATTTTTAAAATATAGAAATTAAAAAATGGAAATTGGTTGATTGTTTAAAATAATGTACATTTCTTAAAAAGAAGAAATTGCAAAATTATAATTTTTAAACGTTTATTACAAATATTCTATACTATATACATTAATACAATAACATTTTTTTTTACTTAATATAACATAGTGCTCACAAACACCTTAACAAAATAAAAATGCTATTATACTTTTATTAATATATACCTAATGACAAAAAACCATATCGCTATCACCTTTTCATTCAATGAATCCATATTTCATAATAATTAAAAGTAATAAACAATCTAAATATCTGATAATAAAATAATATATACATAAATATTTTGAGATATATAAAGCTTTAAATAAATCAAAAACATATATATATATATATATATATATATATATATATATATATATTAGTATTAATTTTTTAACATACTATTGGTCATAAAGTAATATTTTTGAAAATTTATAATCTCAAAATAAAAATCAGTTACTAATTACAAAATAATATTTCCCATAAACGATTTTTATTTAAAAATATCATGTAAATTTATAAAACAGTATTAAATTCAATTGAAATAACGTTAAAAAAATATATTTTCACATTGTGTAAAAATATTTTAAAATCTAAACACCCCAAAAACGTATTTGTAATTGAAATAGAAATAAAAATATATAATGCATGTAAATAAAGCTGTACGTACTCTTTATTATTAACGTATACAATATTTTAGTAACGACAATAATATTAATAATGACAAATATTCAAAAATAAAAATTATTTGTGAGAAACTGTATATTCTTTAATTAAAAATATATTTAAATAAAAAATTAATTTATTGTAGTATAAAACGACAACTACCTGTAAAATTATTAAAATAACTATTTTTATTATTATATTACATCTAAAATTAATTTTCGACATAAATGAAAGTAAGTTATATAAAATTATTTAAATTTTTTAAAGCATCGATAAGAATTATTATCAATTTTGCTTTGGTCTAAGAACTTACCGATACAAAAATTAATTCAACCTTGTTTATTTTTTGATTAATTATTAAAAATAAATTGTTACAAGCCATATAATTCGAATAAAATATACGTGTAAATTACGACTTATTAACAAAAATCACAATTTTTTCTAAATAATTAGTTTACATGTTATCTAAATACAAAATATGTTGGCATATTTTTTTATATACTTATTATAGTTAGTAAAAAAATAATATAACAAAACTTTATGATTCTTTATGATAAAAATGTAAAGTTTTAATTAACTTTATTATAGAAATATTAAAACTAAAAAAAAGGATTAGTAAAAAAATCCGTATCGTCTATTTATACATGTTATTATCAACATTTAAAGTATTTAAAATAATGGTAATATTTAATATATTAAACGTTTAAAAATAATTGATAATATTTAATATGTAAAACAACTGTAACTTAAATCTACAAGACGTATAAAAAAAAGAATAAATATATTTTCACATGAAAATTTCTAGTATCTCAATCAGAAAAATATAAAAAAATGGATGAAAAACATATTTGTGTAATGTAAAAATATACGAATGTTCTTAGCACTATTCGAAGTTACTTACAACTAATCAATCGTCTGATTTTAATTCATTATTCTGACCCCATACTGGATGTGTTCCATCGCCTTTCTTCAAAGCTGTTTTCCGGATTAAATCTTCTGACGGTACTTTCAAATCGTATGCCCATCCGATTTTCGCAAACAAATTCAGATAAAACGTTGTCATATTGAAATAACTGCCGAATTCGGATGTCTTGTAATCCCATGGAAACGTGTGATGATAATTGTGCCAACCTTCTCCCATAGCTGCTATAGACACGAAAATATTTTCACTCGGGCTGATGCGTCTAAGAAAAATATATGTCACGCAATTAAATTATTGAAATAATTAAATAATAAAGAGATTCTCCAAATATTAACATATGCACAACTTAAATTGTATTTATGATTCAGTAATTTACATTTAAGACTTGTGAATAAAAATACAATTTATTAATAATGATTTTCATGATTAGCGAAATATATTTAAATATAAAATACATTATAAGACAGTTTTGAAGTGCATACTGAGTTTAATTATTAAGTCGTGTAATAGGAAATGTCGAATTATTCAAAGAGAAATAAAAATTGATTTTTTAATTTAATTTTTTCCCCATGTTCTTGAGTTGGTTACCGATGATTTTGCAATACACCCCAAGTTCTTCTACAAGAGAAGACATTGTTCGAGAGGAATCAGTTTTCACCAGCACTCGAAGAACGTCATTGCTGCACTATTATCCACTTTAAACTTGTATAAAAAAATAACCCTTAAATTCTTTAGTCGGCACCATTATATAAAATTTCTGGAAAAATTACAGTTATCCAAAAATTTTAAAAAAATAACGGTAACTTACTGAGAACTGTATGGACTTTAAATAAGCACAAAAAAATTATAACTTTTAAACATACAACTAATCACTTGAACGATCAACTTGTGATATAAGAAATCCGACTTTTTATATTACACGACCTAATATTAAACTACATTTAAAAACAAAATGAAATATAAAAACACATACTTATCATATGGTTTGTGTCCAAAAATATGTGCAGCACTGTTTACACTCCAAGTTGCATTCAAGCAAAACAGGTAACGAACAACAGCTTGTGAAAGAATTGAAACGGCCCATGTTTCATTCCAGCAAAGAGCGGGTACTAAACTTGGAAGAATGAAACACAACAACAGTTTCATTTCCAAGAAATACCTGTCGACAAGATAATTATTTTTATTGATGCATTCAAACATACGAATCTATATGCATACTTTTGATGGAATTGTACGACTGGATCGTTGAGAATATCACTCATGTCGAGCTGTTTTCCTTTCTTTAATACTTCCGGATGTTTTTCCATCATGAGCCATCCGACATGTGCGAAAAAGAAACCACGATTCGCATTATGTGGATCAGCGTCTGTTTCACTGAATTTATGATGTACGCGGTGATCTCGTACCCAATCGAATAATGTGTTCTGAATATTTATAAAAAATACACTTTTATGAAATAACAAAATGGGATTTAATATTTTAATAAAATTTAAAAATAAACTAAATAGTAAATTGAATTTTTTTTAATAAATAAAAAGAATAATTTAAGTACTCGAAATAAATTCAAATCGACATCCCTTTAATGAAGTAACAATAACACTAGGACATTTTAAACATTCATATAAAATGAAATACCTGACCAGATGATGTATAACACAGCATTAATAAAATTCTAAGTGGTGTCCTTGCTTTATAAGATCTATGACAAAACAATCTATGCGCTCCTGCAGTTACTCCAAATCCACTAATTCCACCATAAATGAAACCTGATTATAAACCAAACAAAAAAAAACAAGTTAATTTATTATCAATTCGAAAATTACATTAGAAATTAATAAATTACCCCAGATAATGGTAAGAATTTTACTCGCGAATAGATGATAAACCAAGGTGTACACTCCTAACATATGTATTATTGTAATACTTATAATATTCACCCATTTTAATTTCGTTTCAAATTGATACCATGCTAGTTGTTTTTTCTGTGTTATATTTTCCAAAACTTTATCTGCAATCTCGTTCGGCAATAAATCATCCATCTCTACTTCTTTATACAATCCATTTTTTGTTTTTACACGATTTCGATTCACATCAACAGCGATTCCTTTAATTTCTTCTTCATAACAGTTGTTATTTAAGATTTCTACTTTCTCATTAAGCACATTCTTATTTTTTATGTATTGTTCGAGTACTGTTGGTTTTAAATATGTTTCAGCTGGCGTACAAAACGATTCCATAATTCCATTAACGTATTTAGTTGTACACATTGTATCTAACTTTTTATTATTTATTTCCACATCCACTCCTGCTGCCAACATTTTGCAATCTATAAAAATGAATCATTATAATTCTACTTAATCGTTCGTTTATTGTTCAAAATAAATTGTATATCAATTAAAAATTTAAATTATCAAATATAACAATTATTATAACTCCCAATTATTAATTAAGTTAAATTTCAAAGAAATTTTGTAACATTTCTAACAAATGAATATATATTTTATCATTTATTATAATAAAATGATGTACAAATTCTATATTTAAAAAATTATAACTGAGAGTTTAAGTATATCTCTTGATAAGTTGAAAAAATAAATTATATACATACATAGGTGATCTTAATAAAATTGAAGGATTTACATAAAATTGATATTTAAACATACATATTAACTTTCTATCATCATTTATTAACCTTTAATCTCATTTGGGTCAGCTATATACAATATATAATCATTTAATTATAAAAAACTACTAAGAATTTAATATTATTTTTTTAATGTCATAATTTTTTAAAAGATATTAAAATAAACATTTTTTTCTGCATTTAGTGTATAAAGGATTTTGTAAAAAATATATTTAATTTTGATAAATACAATTGAAATAACTACATTTTTATGTGTTATAGTTATCTTTTAATAATTGTTATTTCAGTATTATTTCATTATTATTTTTAATTTTACTATTATTTAATATATATATATATATATATATATATATATATATATATATATATATATATATATATATAGGGTCATCCAAACGCGACGCCTAGATTTGTGTTTTATTAAAAAGAAACTATACATGTTTCCCTATACACCACCCTATACACTTGTTTCTTTTTAATAAAACACAAATCTAGGCGTTACATTTGGATGACCATATGAATATATATATATATATATATATATATATATATATATATATATATATATATATATATATATATAATTAATAAAAATTCTGTGACAAAAATTAAATTACTATATATTTACTGTGTAATTACAACTCAATACATTCGGTATGTATTGAAAATACAATGGTCTTGTTTATTTTTACTGATGATTTCAAAATAATATATATTTAATTTTTAGCACATTTTGCATTCCCTGAAGCATATTTTGTATTTATTGACTAATTATGACGTAACGATGCAAAGTACTTCAAGTATGTGTACATAATTATATGTGACAGTAAACATTATACATTACATTATGTCTATACCGATAAAAAAAAAATATTGACTTAAGTCAATTTTTAACTCATATCCATTGTTCATGAACGTATTAAGAATAAAAATATTTCTATATAATTATGGTTCATTTTTCAATTATTTGTGAATTCTAACATGATCTAGTTTATAATCTGTATAAAAATGTTGAATTGAGATGTTTTAAATTAGAAATAAATAGAATGTAGGTTAATAATAATATAATGTAAGTGTATAAAAAGTAATAAAACGAATATTATTTTACGTTTTCATAACAAAATATCAACTATTAAGCAAAAAACAGATTTACTGCTTTATAAAATCTTTCGATGATATTAAATAATAAATAGTGAAGAATAGAATCAAATTATAAAATAAAACGTATTAAATCGACTATTTAACATCGAATAAATACAATACATATTTTACATTTTGTATATTTATATACAATAAACAAAATAATATTATTAATATTTAATAGAGTCAAGGTTCAATATTTCATACAAAATGTTCAATCTTTTATGACACTTTTATTATCCAAAAACGATCCACCTTGTATATAAAAAAACCTTGTACTATAAACATTTTAATCTATTGTAGGTATAAATGCAGAAAAATGAATAGATTTCTTAAGTTATAGCACTGAAAATAATTATCCTTGAGAGAGAAACAAAACATACAAATACATAACAATTTTTTCATTTACGAAATTATTGTCTTCTATACAAAAATAATAAACGTTATTCTATGATTATATTTACATAAATCTCAAAAATGGTATTTTTATCTTCTAAAAATATATAAGATGAACAAACAGCTATGAAATTGAATTAATTAATTACGATATTGCGACATTAACGTTCTATGTAATGACACCGATAATTGAACAGCTAATAATTTATATTGTTAGGCAATAATTTCAGTTTCATTATCAATCACAACAAACATATTTGATTAAACGGTTATTTCAAGAAATGAATCCTTCATGCAAAATACTTTGATTATTTGTAGATATTTTTACAACGTCCTTCATATTTGACAAATATCTAATCTTTGAAACATTTTTAATAGATTCGTAATTTATATGATTTAATATTAATTATATACTATTGCGTTTCTATACCCTAAATTGACATTTTTTTTTATAAAATAAAAACTATTGTTTAATAAATAATATTTTTTAATATATATATATATATATATACATAGATGTTTTTTTAAGCGTGATAGAACTTTAAATTGAATCCTTATCGAAAGTTCTATCATACCTAAAACACACACACACACACACACACACACACACACACACACAAATATATATATATATATCTATATATCTATATATATATATATATATATATATATATATTTGGAGAATTGTATTCTCCTATTGTTCACGTACACGAATTGTCAATGATAGAGCAGCTGGAATACGTCTTGCTCACCGCACAATTTAATATTTTATATTTGCTAATGAAATAATATTTATAAAAATCAGTAAATAAATTAACTGGACACTCGAGTATAATAATCGTTGTTGACAAGAAAAACACAACAATCATTGTTGATTGTTACAAAATTCACAGCCACCGCAGTTACATTCATAGCCGCCACATATATATATATATATATATATATATATATATATATATATATATATATATATATATATATATATATATATATATATATATACTATTATTTGAAATAAATATCTTCGGTGTTAAAATTCAGGTTAAACTATGTTATACTTTAGGATTTAGTATTTTTATTACATGATCGTGTATAATAGCCGCATCGTAAATGCAGGTGAAATAATTCTAACTTGTAACGAAACTTTATAGTTTTATTAACACAGAAACGTCAACAATATTGTATGAGAATGGATACAACTAACAGTATTAAAATATATGTAGTATATACCGTTACATGCATACAAATCAAAAAAATTAACGATAAAATACTATCGTGTTATTAAAATATTTTTTATATGTAGATGATGAATAGTATTGAAAAGATTCAATTTATCAAATACTGACGTAAATAGTTTCAACAATATTTAGTACAATATTCATGTGTATTACTTTTAACTGAAAAAAGTCGACGAATAAACATCAATTTCTATATTTCAATCGTACATTTTAAGTAAATAGTTGTTGCAATAATTTAACAAACCGATATGAAACCTGTTATACAAAAAAATAATAGTTATAAAGTAGTTACAAATTTTATTATTCCTTTTTAACTGATGGTCCACAATGTGTACGTGCAAAAAAAATAAACATGGTGAAAGAAATAAAATAATAAAAGTCGAAGTACGTGACTTTCAAATATGATATCAAACAAATGTTCAAAACATCTATTTATTAATTCAAACAACTTGAAAAATATTAGAATATAATACAAATACGTACGTGTATGTAAATATCTATTTTTCCTTAGTAATTAATATGAATACAATTCAATAATTAATATTTTACTACAAAGCACTTTTTCAAACAAATGTTTGAATAAATATAGAAAATATATCTGAATCAATCATACGTATTTTGAAATGGATTAGTAATAGGCATTATTAAATACATTGATCATTATGAATCATGAATTGAATTTAACATTATATTTAAAAGAAAATGTCGCATATTATTATTATTTTATCTAGGTTATGGAAACATACAACGATTTTCGTAAAATAAAAACTGTGATTCTTACTATTATAAAATAATCAACAGAATCATTGACTTTCGCTACTTAAATACAATGTAATCAAAATGCAACATACAAGTGGACTTTCTCCTTCTCAACAAATTATTATGTATTTCTACATTATAAACTCAAGTGATCAAATATTTTCAAGAATTGTTACCACATATATATATATATATATATATATATATATATATATATATATATATCTTCATTTTCATTTTTGTAATCAAATTAATAACGACTTTATTAAATTAAATAGTACATAATTATATTTAATAGAAAATTTGAATATTTTCAACGTTCATTCAAATATTATAAACAGGCATATTTATTCACAAATCTAATAATTATTATAATTATAACGATATTTGACAAGAACAAAAATTAATTGAAATTAAATTAACATTTTTTAATTATAAATAATAAAATTATTTTATTAATTTATTTAGAATTGCAAAATATTTTAACTTCTGAAATATATATAAGTAATAATGATGAAATAATCTGAAGTATTCATTGTTAATACAGTAGTTTTAATATTATTTTTAAAAAATAATATTTAAATTCAAAAAAATATATGTGATTAAATGATTTGTATAAATTAATAACTTTATAATGTATCAATAAAAAAAATATCTATATAATATGTCAAAAACATTATTTATTACATAGAACGGAAGATTTATATGCAAAAATTTATAATATTATCTAATAAGAAAGTGCACTAACCTAACACAATATAACCTTCATTTAATTTAATTTCTTTTTTTAGCAGATTTATAATACTTGAAAAAATAATATTTGATTTTACAGATACAAAACGTAAATAAAGTGAAAGTAACTAATATAAAAATAACTTTATAGACAGTTAATCACATTTATTAAAAAAATGTGATGTTATCAATTATCAATTGATCAATTATATTTTTTTTTACTTAAATCACCTAATAAATTATAATATATACAGAGTTATCCAAATGTGACGCCTGGATTTATGTTTTATTAAAAAAAAAGAAACTATACACATGTTTCTTTTAAATAAAACACAAATCTAGACATCACATTTGGATAGCCCTATATATGTATTTTTTTATTAAAAATAATTATTAAATATAATCAACATAATTATTAATTTAAAATAGAAAATGAATAATGAAATGTACAAGAAATTTATCAATTAAAATGATTGGAAGATAACTGAAGAAATATAAAAAATTTTTAAAAAAATTAAACAATTTTTATTATTGTGTTTATCAGATCATACAAAAACTACTGGAAAGTCAGTAATAAAATAAACAATTCATTTCGAAACTACAATTTATCATCAGTTAATGTGGCAGAAGATTAGAGTAATTTGAAAGAATCTCAAATATGGAAATAATCTATTTCACATATTTTGTGATCGAATAATAATAATACTAAACATTTATCCAATCCATGAACTTGAATTATTACAAAATACTAAGATATCGAGGCTACACAATTTCTTCATCACATTCGTGTATTTTGCATACAAGTGTGTCAATGTTGAAGATATGAAATACAAAAATATGAGTGGATATTCGAAAAATTTATACAAATTATTTTTATGCATACAAATATATACACTCACTATACACGAATACACAATCATATATATATATATATATATATATATATATATATATATATATATATATATATATATATAATTTTATATATGAATTTGATACAGGAATATTTATTATAGGATATATCCCATATAACATTAAATTCAAATGACGATTACCTAAAGAAATGTTATTAATATTATATTATACTAAAATTTAAAATATAATAATTATTCTATATTAAAAATATATTAATATTTCAAACTTTTATTAGAAAAAAATACAAAGATCAAAATATGTATAATTTCATTTCATTCTTAATTAGTTTAGATATTTTAGAAACTATTATCAATATTATTTATATATATATATATATATATATATATATATATATATAAATAAATAATTATGTATTATTAATTAAATATTATTTGTCAACTTTCTGTAACTTTTAAAATTTTAGAAAATGATTCAATATTTGTCAAAAATATTCTAATACATATAACTGACAGTAATTATAGCAACGAAACTAATCACAAAAACAACAATCAACAATTAAAGAAGGTAATACAATAGAACAAAATGTAACTAGATAATAAAATTATTAATTTTATAAAAAATAAAAATATATACTGAGTTAAAACTAGATGAAAGTCAATTGATTTTAACAGAGAACATTTTACAAAAATTCTTAACAATATATAAGTAAAAGTGTCTATTTTATTTCATTAAATATTCAAATTAAAATTGAATAGTCTTCCATTCATTTTATTTTCCAAATATTGATATATCTTAATTATATTTCATATAATTAATAAAGATATAATAATATTTCTAAATAAATATATCAGTAGATTTCATTTTACATAAAAATGAAATAAAGATATTTGTTTTACAATTAAATTTCACAACAGAAGAAAATTTTAATTTCATTATATAACGAATATAGCTTTTGAATATGAATTATATTGTTCAAAAGTGATATGTATGTGTACAGTTAAATTAAATTGAATATACATATAATAATTATCTTAATTATTTCTTCAATAAACATTTTTTTAATAATAATTACAAAAAATGCAAAACTTTCGATGATTATTACGAAATAAATATCTTCTTTTCAAATACAAATGTATGTCTAGAAAATTAATATTTAATTTAAACATTTTTAATATTCATACACATATATTTAAAAACATAATTGTAATCAGTGTATGACTAATAATAAAATATTATTTTTAATTAAAAAGTCATTTCAAGAATGTGCATTATTATTAATCATAGGTTTACATACACACACACAAACATATATATATATATAAATTATACTTTAATATAAGAACTATTTGATAAATAACTCCACTTTATATTATTAAAATAATAATAAATCAATTAAAAGGTAAGAAGTAAAAAAAAAATAATATAAACAAATATTTCACCTATATTTTCGAAAATGCTTAACATTTTTTAAATTTATTATTTAAGACATATTCTTTAAATTTAGAATTACTTCTATCTACTAAGAATTGTAATCATTTATATTTTTAAAAAAATGAATGATGTTGCAAAAAATGAACAGAAAGATAATTATACTGTACAGTTTTTTTAAAATTATTCTTTTTTAAAATCTCAATCACACAAAGACTTTACATGAAAGTTAAGACTATTCAGTATTGAATAAAATTAGAAAAACTATTTTTTATTTCTAAAAGTATTAAAGTTAGAATTATATATATATATATATATATATATATATATATATATATATATATATATGTAATTTATGCTAATTGTAAATATTTAAATACTTTATTCAACATTTAAATAAAAATTATGCATGTTTCTTCTATTTACTATTTGATTTAAGGAATTGTCTAACATCATGACAATTCACTAAACGATCATATTGACACAAATATGAATAAATGAATAGTATTTTTAATTACATTTTTATAAGAAAATATATATTAAATTAAAATAATTGATAATCAACGATGGTCTGTGAAAGTGTGTTTATTTTTATAGAATTGTTTAATTCAAAAATATTTTAAAATAGCATATAATACTTTCTAACTAATGAACAGCAATTAGTTGATACTATTGAATATCAAACTATACATGTTTTAATTGTTATTGCTAATTATTTCTTACAAAGGAAATCATTTAGGAACGTTGCCTGTCAGATATATATTACACAATGTTTCAAGAATTTATCAGAGAAAATTAAAATGTATTTTGTGATTATTTTAAAATATTGTAACTTTTAAAATATATATATATATATATATATATTTGTTATATATATATATATATATATATATATATATATATATATATTAAACTTTACTGAAAATTAATTAAATAATTGATATTTAACCAAATATAAGAAATGTCAACATTATTAAATACTTCCAGCTTTATATTGATTGAACACAATTTTTAATATAAGTAAATGTATTTTTATGATATAAGAACTTCAATGCAAATGCATTAGCAATTATTTTTAATCATTTTATTTTTAAAATCATTTATATTATTTAACAATTAAATAAATATTTATTTAATATATATATATATATATATATATATATATATATTTATATTTATATATTCCAAAATACTTCAAAATTGAGTACAAAAAAATATAAAATATGATTCTAAGCATAAAAATAATAAGAAATGACCTTATAATATTATTTTAGAAAACTGTTTTATTTTTCAATATAACAGTTTTCGAAATATAATACTATATATGAGCTACAATTTATATCACGTTTTTTTTTTAATAACGTCCAATTTATTTATTGCAGAGCAATTATTCATCGCTTAAATAAATAGTTTTAATACAAAATAACATAAGTAAAAAACTTAGTTATATAATTTCTAAAATATAGTAATTATAATAAAAGTAAAAAGTCCTAATTTTTTTTTGTTTTTCAATTTAGATTTTTTTTCTATGAACGATTTTTTATTTCCAAAATTTTCATCAAATTGTAAAATTTGTTTCATCACTTTATTCCTATAGTCACAACTCATTCATTTTATACTTATTTCTAAAACACAATCTATATGTAAATTGAATATATTTTTATACATAATTCTAGTTCCATAGATTTTTGATAGTTTGTTTAGAAATAACTAAAATTCTCTTATTAATAAAAAATTTAAAATACAATTGTTACACATATTCTTGTGTATTTATATTTGTTTATACATTTATAATTTTATTTATATTTTTAGATAGAATATATATATATATATATATATATATATATATATATATATATATATATATATGTATATGTATAATACATACTTATGCATTTATAAATAATTCAGTAGTTTCTTTTTTTTTAAAAAAAATTTAATATATCAGTGTTATTTTATACAGATCTAAGATTTATTTTTCTTGAAAATATTTAATAAATATATAATCATTTTAATAATAATAATAATTTTTATTATTTATGAAATGCAATTTAAAATCTATTTAACAAAATTACAATGTCTTTTGAAAATAAATAAAATATTATATACACATATTATAAACAAGAAATGTATTTAATTAAAAAATATATTGAGTACATAGGTATCATTAAATGTATTTTAAATATGTACAAAATAATAAGCACATTTTTTTTAAAAAAAGTACACAGTAACATCACTTAAATAAATAATATAAAAATAAATTGTAAATACCTTATTTTAAAAAATCGCCCTTAATAAAAACTACTAATCTTTAATCCAACACAGTTATGTTATAAAAAATATAAAATACAACCAGTTCACAAGTCTAGATCGAACTGTCAAACAAATTGTTCGTACTGAGCTTTTGCAACTGCTGTTTAACGTATATATCACAAAGTTAAACGTCATTGAATGCAAGATACTCACTTTTTGATAGCTCAGCATGTTGAAAAAATCGACACCTGTGTACTAAAAACAATCTACGGGTCTTCATTCAAAGTAATCGTTTCGAACGAATTGAGTACATGCTTAAAGAACAAACAGGTAAATATTTTGTACGTTTGTACAAAGGTTGATGCTTTACCCACACCTTGAAAGACATTCATTGGTCATTCTCTGTTGAATGTATGAAATTATACAATATTTTTGGTATTATTTAATGACATCATTGAATGATATTCTTTGTTTTCATAAAAAGCTTTAAAAGATACCGTCTGATTTTTTTAAAAAAAGAAAACATCATTTAACACGTATTTCAATGGAAAATAAAAAATATATCAATCAAAAAGTATTAATCAAGTCTACATGTTTTCTATTTTTCATTTACATTATCACTTTTAAAATAATGTAAACAAAAAAAAATAAAACTACCAATTAAATAATAACCTATTACATTAATCAAATAATTACATTAAAATATTAACCCAATACAATTCTTATAAAAATCACAATTTCAAGAACGATTAAGAAGTAAATGCATTTCAGCTTTTTTTATCATATAATATTTAAAAATTGAAATTAAATATTAAAATCGTATAATTGATAATATAAACTGTTTAAATGTACAACGTTAATTAATATTTAATAATTGTGAAAAAAGTTAAACACATATATTTTTTTTAATATATATATATATATATATATATATATATATATATATATATATATATATTACAATTTTATGTAGAAAATAAAATCAAAAATTCTAAACAAATTAAAAAAACAGAATTCGACACTAATATATTAATTCATTTTCATATATTATCAAAACAATCATATAACATATTTTTTAAAATGGAGAAAATAATTTAAAACAATTATCTGAGAAATCTAAATGAATTTCGAAAACTATTATGTTGTTATCTTTCTTTCAAATGGAAAAAAATCATTAGATTATACAAATTAGAAAACATATCTAGCAGATAATTCTCATAATAATATATATTTCAGTCTATAATGATCCATTATTAAACAAACAAATTTTCTAATTTTTATTAATTTAAATAATCCAATATCTTTTTGTTGTATATTTCAATCTTTTTCTAATATATCTATTTCCCTCCCTCTCCCTCTTAATTAATAATAATTATGTAAAGAGAGAGCTGTATATATTAAAACATTCAAATGAAAATACTTAGTATAAATATTTATAAAAAAATGTTGAACCTACACACTAATGAAGGAAATACATATATATGTGTGTATGTATGTTTAATTACAAAAATTATTTAATAAAAATAAATGTTAATGCTTATTAATATAGCAATTAGAAATAATGAGCTAAAATTAAAATGTTTACTTTTTTACTTTTCTTATCTTTTTTTGTAATCACAAAAACAGTATAATTTAATAAACTGTACAAACAAACAACAATAAAAGATATATTTAATAGATTTCAAACGAATATCATAACATTTAACAAAATTCAATCGTTTGTCACAAAGATTTCCTGTCTTCGAATTTAATGATTTTACATGCAATATGAACGATGACGACACCTATACATAAAATAAAATGTACTAGAAAGCATTTAATTGCTTGACATAATCATTATTTCAAAACACATGCACACACACACACACATTTTCATCAATAAACGTATATATTCTTTTTTCATAAAATATAAAATTAAATAAGTTCCGGTTGGAATTCCCTGCATTATGTAATTATTGAAAAATTTTAATTAAACCAAACAAGAAATTAAAAATATAAAAATAAGAAATTATGTGAAAATATAGAAAAATAATTTTATCTACCTACACTGCTAAGATAATATATATATATATATATATATATATAATGTTTAATAATTCTCTTATTCATATTTTTACCGTAATAACAAACATTGATTTTCAATAATTTAAATGTTTTCAATTCAATTTCTATTTTAATATATAAATAATTTATATATAAACTTATAACGCGTAGGATACATCTTTAAATTAATTGACGAAAAAAAAATTAATAGCGATATTTCAAGTTATGAATATTAATACAAGTTCAATTACTTATTACTTACTAATTAATATTACCATTTTCTTCACGTACCATCCTTTAAAACTGCGTAACAGTTATTTAACCCCATAGGTTTTATCTGAATTTCTGTTCAAAGAATTAAACAACACTAAGTGCAATTAATTAAGAAATATTCGAAAATATATGGCGTACGTGATTATATTCATGGAAAATATTTATTAAAGTATTGATGAAAATATATACGGATAGTACTTGAACGCTGAGTGCAAATATTTATTTGTAAACATCAAATATTTAACTATAACTTACCTAAAAAAAAGTAAACTACTACAACGAAAATCTCGAAAAACTCCACTTGAGATTAAAAACATGCTAATTTAGTTTGTGTATTTTATGAATGATTAGAATATATATAAGATGAGTGTAGATGAATAATTTAATCCATCGTCTTATATAACATATCAAGGTTGAAGCATAGTTTTTTGAACTTCTATTTTATTACTTACAAAACTACACACATTTCTTAATATATTAAAATCATTTAAACGAAAGTTACGACATATATATATAAATTTATTTTTAATTGGTAGATTTTAAATATTTATGAGTACATTTTTCGTCATTTGAAAATAATACATATACGAACCAAACACGAACACATATTAATATATAATTATAAACATTTAAACAAATGTCATAATGAATCTATAAAAGAATATTCATCTAGTTTAGAAAAATATTCATCAAAATCGAAAACAAATTCAATTCTATTATTTTCTTATTATAAATTACTGCTAATTTTTAATGGAATTTTAATTATTGTATTCAATTAAATTCAAATCGTTGTACAATTTTTATCCTTATTAAAACACTGAAAGCGTATTGAATATTTTATAATATGTAACCATAGTTTTTTTTAAAGAAATCAAAATAATTATCTCAATAATGTCCGTTTTAAAGTTGTATACATATAAAATGATACAGAAATTTTAAAACACACAATACAAATATAATCGTTAAGTTAATTTACAAAGAAATATAATTTTAAATATCGTTCTATATTACAGTAAAATTATTGTTATTTGAAATACAAAAAGTAAAAAATATCATCTATACTAAAATTATTTAAACAAGTATACATTTTTTTACATACACTCTAATAAACCTAATAATATCATTAAAATATATAATTATATTTAATTAAATAATAAATAAGTAAAATAATATTCTATGTAAATTAAAATATCTCATTCTTGAAAACAAAACAATATTATTTATAATGTATCAACAATTAAATTTAAAATAAACAATGAGTTTTAAACATTTGTATTATTTCAAAAAATCGTTTAGTTGACATTAACAAACAATACGTAATAAATTATTTAAACATTAATAATTAATAGGTGATCTTTTTATTCACCGAACTTCTTGTAAAAATGTTTAATTCTTGAATCGTGATTATTTAAAAATTATTTTCAATTTTAAATATTTATATTATTTCAAAAAATCGTTTTCTTGATATTAACAAACAATACTTAATAAATTATTTAAACTCTAGTCTGTTTATTCAATGAACTTCTTGTTAAAATATTCAATTCTTTTATTTATAAATATCTAGCAGTATTAATAATTCAATTATACGAACATCAGTCAAAAAAGAATCTCGGTTTATTAGTAGCACACTAATCTACTTTTTCAATCAAACATCAATAGGTCAGTCAATATTCTTAACAAACATTTTGTAACACTTTTATATACATGTTAAAATCTATACAATTCAGTTTTATATTCTACCAATTTATTGTACATTATATATTTTTTTTGCTATTAAAAATCAGTAATATTGAAAAAAATCACTATATTTCATCTATGAGTAATAAATATATTTTTTAAATATTAATAATTTTTATACATGTTTTAAAATATTTAAAAGAATTTTTTATTTATAATATAATATTGACAAATAAAATATATTTTTATACTAATTACACTAATAAATTTCTTTCAGTTACATTACATTTCTTACTTTTAAATATTCACATTTAATATTAAACACGTTGTAAAAAAAACATTATTTCGAAAAATGTAATTAATTAAATATCTTCTATTGATATACATTTTATAGGATACTTCACATTTTTTTCATTTGTTAAATTCTTCTGAACGATACAAACAAAATATAACACTTATTCAAATAAATTTGTTAAATAGATTTTTAAATATATCTTGTAATTAAATTTAATGACCAATTAAAAAATGCCAAAAATAAAAAGTAATAATATAATACAAAAGTATATGTTACACGTTTATATAAATAATATTTTTGTTGTTGTTGGATTTATATATTTTATTATTTAAAATCAACATTAACTTTTATAAATTTGTTTATTAAACAAAGCCATTAACTGGTTATAAATTGAATAAAATATTATATAAAAATAATATCAAAAATTCACTAAAATAAATAAGTATTAATTTAAAATATAACTAAATATAAAACCATTATATATATATATATATATATATATATATATATATATATATATATATATATATATATATATATATATATATATATATATATATAGACAAAAAAATTAATGCCAATTATGAAACAAACTAAATGAAAAGTAAACAATCAAATATAATAAGCTAGAAATTGAAGATAAAAATATAAGACAAAAATTAAAGATAAAAATTTGTTTGAAAAAGAAATATTTTTTTAGATTATATGTAATTTCTTTATTAATAAACATTATTGAAAAAAACAGTTACAATACGTAAAGAAAATAATAGGATAGATTTTTTATGTATAAAAACTAATAAAAAAATGCTTAGTAAAAAACACAAGCAAAAAAAATGTGAAAAAAGTACTTTTAGTTTCAGTGTCAAATATATACATATATATATATATATATATATATATATATATATATATATATATATATATATTTATATATATATGTATATAAACTATGAATGTATGTATAAGTAACTGTGTTTTAATAATATCATTCATATAATTAATTTAAGATGTAACTATAATAACATTAACATATTTCATAAGAGTCAGTCGAATCTATCGTACATTATTTTTCTCCTTGAATCGACAAATTTAAATAAATTGAAACGTTTAATCGAATAATTCCATTAATATATTTTAGAAAAAGATTTAATTGCTTTTTTAATAACAACGGCATTGATACAAGTATCATTACTTCTCATTATTATTAATTATAAAGTTTTAAATGAAAACCATGTGTATTTAAACATATAAATAAACATAGATAGTAATTTAATAATCTTTCATTTTGATAGTTTATAACAGAATATATTTGATTTTTTTTCAGTAATTACTCACCACACTATTGTTTTACATACATATGTGTATTTTTAGTATTAAAATCAAGATTTGTGTTTCTATATTTTGATAAATATTACGCATAATTATATATATATATATACATATATATATATATATATATATATATATATATATATATATATATATATATGTAAATATATATGCAATTGTTTTTTTCTTTTGTATTACAAACCTATGACCTTAAAAATGAATAAAATCAGTCGCATCGTTAAATTTCAATATTATGGCATAATAATTGATAATGAATAAAAATACGTGCATAACTTTTTTATATGCTCAATCAACATATTATACATATTTATTGTTGACAATTTATATATAACTATTTTCTATGTATTGGTTATTATAATAATTCTCAATAAATATACATAATTCTATAAAGAACACGTATGAACCTTGAACAATCGTTTATAATTAATATTATATTTTTACACAATTTCAAATATTTTCTTCGTTTCCAATTCAATATATTTAATTTTTCAATATGGAATGTCCTTCGTTGGCAAGAATACAATTATACAAAGTGATTTCAATAAAATGATACTAACTTAACTAAATTAATATTCGTTTTAAAACAATTATCCTATTGGTTGACTGTATAAAAAAAACTTATGAAATTACATACAAATTCTACTTCGAACGTTTATCCGATAATATAAACATCTATGCATATTTTTTTCTTGAGAAAAACTTGTAGTTCATTTCATACAAATCTTTAATTTTAATAATCTGTAAAAATACTTTTTCTGACCTTTTCTTCACATACATGATTTATCTCTATGTCACTATACGTGTCATTTATTTCAATAAATTTATTATGACTTATAATTTCATTTACTTTTCTGTTAATTATGAAATCAGTGATGATTAATTTTAAATAATAACACAGGTAAATTCATTATGATAATTTTTTGGAAGTTCAATTTAAAATTTCATATAATCCTAATAGAATCTGCACATTTTCAAAAATATTGTCAATAATTTAAAATCAATTAAATAATACAAATAACTACCCAATTACCACTGGTATTAAATTCCAATCCAGATGGTATAAAGGTATTAAAATATTTTTCCAAAAAAAATAATACATAAAAGGAAAACTTTTAGTAATGAAAACCAATAAAGATTATTGTTTTTTTAAAAAAAATTGTTTTGAAACCAAACAAGAGTAGTTTTATTACAAAACTTCAGACAATTACTTTAATATATATGTATCAATTTTTAGAAAATGACAACTGATATAAAATTCTAAAAATAGTTTTGTAATTATATGATTTTTAAGGGGGTATTCTAGTCTAGACGCACGAATTTTAGGTGTTTTTTCGGGCGCTATAAAAAAAAACAACAAATATTTTTACTATCCATTTTTATCAGTTATTTATTGACATTTTAAGAGTATAAAAAAATATTATTAAAAAGAAAAAAATCAAAATTGAAAAAGGTACAGGTTGGGAAAGTGGGGGCTCGAAAAAAAAGGTGTCTCCTAGTTGATGTGGTTCCAACCCTTCCGGTCATCTAATACAAAAATTTTTTTGAAATTATTGAAAAAAAAGGTTGTAGTAGTATCCCCGCCTAGGGAAATTAAAAAAAATTTGTTTTCGCAAAATGGCGGCAGTGTGAAAAAACAGTCTATTTTTTCAACTTTCAAAATTTTTTAAAAATAGTAAAAAACAAAATTTTCAAAAAATCCTAGGCGGAGGCAATCACTGTTATATTGAGAAGCTCTGTACCAAATTTCAAGTAAATCGGTCCATTAGAACTTAAGATATTACGTCAATCGTGTCGAAAAAAGTAGTTTCGAGAAAAATGCGTTTCAAGTTGATTAGTTCCGGCCAGATCGGATTGGTTGGCGCGTCACAAAAATAGCTATAATTCCGAAAATAATTCGAATTTCGAAAAATCCTCTTAAAGGCATATTCTTAAAGGTCTAAACTTTGAAAATATGCCAAAAAAAATCGATTTTTTTCGAAATTCTAGACTAGAATACCCCCTTAAAACAGAAATAATTAGCCTCTCTAGACACATGCACTTTTTCGTTGTCAATAAGTTAAATTTGTTACATTCAAAACTAAGATTGTTTTTACCGTGGCTAGTAAATAATTCTTGTTAAAAAAAATTAATAGCAATGTCAAGCTTAAAATAATATTTACTTTAATCGCATAAAAAGTCAAACGTTATATAAAAATAAAACTATGTAAAACACATTTCAAATATTATAATACACAATAATGAACATTATTTACACAAATCAAGAATTGTTAAATTTACATACAAATACATACTATTTATATATATATTTATATATATATATATATATATATATATTCTGGCGTGAATATTACAGAATAATTAATTTCAGAAAGTCATTTATCATTTCCACATTCTCTATACAACTTTTCATATTGTGTATTCAAATAAAATTCTCATACATCCTTTCATTTTCGTATTAATAAAGTTTGTATTTCGAAGTGTAATAAAGTAGAATGATTTAGTACTTTACTATTTAAAAACTAGAAAACATTTACATGTTGAAAATTGTTACGATTTTTATGTACATTATTCCAAAAATAAAAATAAAATAAAAATATAAAAACCTGTATTTTATTAATTAACTATTTTCTAAAAATTATATATATATTAAATGTTGAAAAAAAATCTTAATAAAGGATCATTATTTTTTTATAATAGGCGAAAAATATTTAAATAAAAATATTCTGAGTATTGTAATTTAAAATATATTTTTAGTTCTGATACTTTATTAACATATTTCTATATTACCATTATATTAAATTTTTTATTTCATTTTATTTTAAGATTCTTTTTTTGCAAAAGTATAAACGATTAAATAATCAATTAAAAATAAATATTTCTAAATTTTTAAATCTATATTTATACTAAAATGATTTTGATAGGAATTACATTTAAAAAAATACAATTCGAAGTCATATTTCTCTTAAAAAATAAAATAATTAAGTAAACATAAAATTCCTTAAAATTTTTAATATTAAATTACAACAATCTCTTAAATATACTCGTCTGTGTAAACATTTATGCATCACGTTTCATTACAAGAGTGTGAATTTAAAAAATAAATAACGGTATTCTTGTTTTAGAAACTGTCCTTACAAAACAATCATGTAAAAAAAACATCACATACATATATTAAATAAATAAATAATATATAAAATAACATAAGATTTTTTACACATCTATCAATTTAATGTAATCTATAGAAAAATAGCACGTATACGTTTTATTATTTTATCTCGGATGTAAATGTAACACGAGTGTGATACATGATGATTTCTCTAACTGAAAATATCAATCTTAATGTCAGATAAACAGTATTGTGTGTTCATTAATCTAAATATTTTTTTTAGTTTTCCTTGATGATTGTATCTATACAACAAATTCAAACAACTAATCTTAATCTCAACGCTTGTTGCACATTCGTGATAATTGTTATAAGAAATTTAAAAAAATGTATAGAAAAATAAAATATTATGACTTTAAAATCACCAAATCTTAAATTATTAAAAAACTGATTAAGATAATATCAATATATATATTATAAAGTATATATTAAAGTAATTTATGTTTATAATAATATACAAATGTGTTTTTAAAAAATCAGTACAGATGCTGATATACACTCAATATAGAAAAATGTTGAAAAATACAATTTAAACATTCTGGACTTTTTTACAATTTAAAATAGAAATAGCAAATAAGTATATATAACGATTATCAAAATGTTGCCATTTTAATTCTATTTTTCATTTATTTTCTAAATATAATAAATAATTTAACTATCTGTTATAAAGTGTAATTACTTTCTGATTATTTCAAATATATATATATATATATATATATAAATATTTAATGTACTCATGCGTATATTTCACATAAAAACTGTTTTATTATTGATATCATCTAAATTACTAACGACAAAACTTTCATATCACCTGTTTTCAATTTTATACTTTCAGATAGTAATGGTAATTTATTTCAAGCTGATGTAAATTAAGCAATATTATAATCAAATTTCATAGCATAATCTATATTATCTTTTTTCATCAAACTTAGACATGCACTGTTCATCAACAATTTTTTCGTCACTTCGAATTGTGAATTCGTGAAGAGTATATCTATTGGACATTGATTTAAAATTAACACTAAATTTATATCCAAAAATTATTAATCATTAATAAAAAAATAATATTCTATTAATAATCATGTGTTTTATTTCGAATTCTTCTTCAATTTCTTAAAAAACATAACCATATTTATAAATAAATATAATTTAATTTAAATATTAATTCATGAACTTTAAAGGGATTGAAAATATTATTCAATTAAATAAAAATAATTACTATCCAATATAATCAATTTTTGAGACGAAACCAAAATATTATAAAAAAAAATTGTAATATTTTTCTTGAGTTTTTTACATAAACGAATATTTACACCTATAAAATCAAAATGAACCTATTACTGTTATCACATCAATTATTAATATTATTTATGATAGTGTTATATTTGCCTTTTATTTTTACTCATATGAGTGACGAACATATTCCTCCTCCAAATCCAACTGAGCCTGAAATTAAACATAAAACTACATGTGATAAATCATCTTTAACAGAAAATCCTGAAGCAATACAATTAGCAATAGAATTTTCCGTATTGAACGATTTCGAACAAGTTGTAATATTTGATCATGGTGCTGATTCAGGTAGAGTTTCATATAATTAAAAATAAATATGTATGTATTTATTTTAATAAATATTTAAATTTGATAGAAAATTAAATGTCTATAAATTCTAATTTTTGAACTTTTATTTATTGAATTTAACTTGTTTTAGAAATTAGTTGAAATAAATGTAATAACATACATATATTTTTTCTGTCATAAAGTATTTTTATAAAATAGTATTCGTATTTAGAAAAAAAATATGAAATAATTGAAACGACAAAATCATTGTACTGCTGTATAATTTACAAATTTAGTTCCAACATAATTAGTAATATTATTCAGGTTGCATTACCCGTGGAGTTCGCCAGGTAATTTTATGTGCTGGTCAAGCAGGCAAATTAACATCAATCCATTCATTTTCAACGTCAAAATTAAATCGAATTCTAAAAATTCGTCGTCATTTCATGGGAATTATTATATTTCTCGATGATAACGAAACAATATTGAACGAATTTACAGAACTCCTACAAACGGTAACGTCGAATATCCTAACATGAATATCTTTTTAATTAATTATTCGAATTATCTTAGACCTACTCAGATTTCTTCGATGAACATTACACTTGGTTAGTGGTTTTACTAAACCCGCGAAATGAAAAAGCATTTAAACGATCGGCTTTCATCGACGGTAAATTAAGATATACGCCGATGGCACTCCACAGTAATGTCATAGTAGCTGTACGAACTTTACAATTGTTTGAAAATTCACGTAAGAAAGGAAACCGTGAAGTGGCATATGGTCGAGAAAATAAGTTGTGTCCAGTGTTATTTGAACGAGACAGTATTAACGTTCAACAAGAAAATAAAAGTGAAGTAAATACGACAATGAAAACGACATCTTCTCCGGTTGAGTCATTTGTGACCTTACAACAGAATGATATTAAAAAACGCGACTTGTCATCACCACTCCAGTTAAGCTATTTGGAAAATTTAGAAGAAAATTCAAACGATACTTTAAATGACAGTATTAAATACGATCTGGATTACATAACAGAGAAGCAAAAAGGCGAATACGGCATAATACAAATTTTTAAATATCGTCCTGATAATAATGACTCTTTAGAAGTTCTTCCTCTAGGTTTGTGCCTCATTAATACTTCTTATTTGAAGAAATCGACGAGATTTGTTTAATCAGTTTTCATTATTTTATTCTCATCTAATAAATGCTATTCTTTGTCATTAAAATCGAAACATTGTTTTATTGTACATTTTTAGGTTTCTGGAGTCTTAAATATGGACTAAGAAAAGTATTACCAATCGCTATTATGAAACAAAGACTCAACTTAAAAGGATATTCATTTGCAGTAGGTATAATGAACCATTCGTACGCCGCTGCTGTATACGATGCGGACCCTGACGCTGTAAAAGAAGAAAATTACGGCAATCAAGAAGATTTGAATGAAATTTTAGAATATGTAGCAACTTTTTTAAATGGCACGTTAGTATGAGTAATCAAACAGATTAACAAAATTACTTATATGATATAAAAAAAATTAATAATATATTATGTTATATAAATATGCACTGATTCGTAAAAAATTAAAAATTTTAAAATCTCTTTCTGCACTTTCAACAGATTAGAAAAGAAATCTTTTGTAAAACTTGGTTATAAAAATCATGAAGGTTCATGGACAGACATGCTTGGTGCTGTAACAGAAGGATCGGTTGATTTAGCTATTGAGCATGTGATTATGACTTATGAACGTTTAAAAGATATGTATTTCACTCATCCTTTATTAGAATCTATGTGAGGACTTTTAAAATATTTACAATTATTTACTATAAAATTAGAAACATTATTAATTGCTTCATTTTATATACCTCTATAAAATATTTAAATTATTATTTATATATATATATATATATATATATATATATATATATATATAAACGTATTTACAGGCGTAACATCTATTTGAATCCTCCAGAAACAAGTACTCTTCGAGATATTTTCTTAGTTCCATTTTCTCCTATTTTATTCATGGGAGTTTTTACCACATTACTTCTCATTGCACTAATTGCCCATTTAATTCATAAAGTATCTATGATATTGTTGTTTAAAACGATTATGGCCAACAACGAAAAGCTTGTACCAAAAGAAAGAATTTGTTCATTAAATGAGCAATTAGAAAATGAAAAAAATAAATATCGATCAACTATTATGGATTTTGTTATTTGGATTATTGGTATTTTGTGCATGCAAGGTAAAAAATGTATAATTGTTAATCGAAGAGTTTTATATCGTTAACTTGTTATAATATTTATAAACGTAATCTGAAAATTTTACATTTACTTTTTAATAATTATTTTAACACATTAGTTTAACAAAAAGTAATAATTCTTCTTAATATGTTGATGAGAAACATTTTAAAATATTTTAGGTAGCGTTTGGAAACCACTAAACCTTTCTGGAAAAATTGTTATTATTTTAAGTCTCTTATTCGCGCTTATTATTTACAACTCATATGCAGCATCCATGACATCGGTATTATCTATACAAAGTACTGGTATAAAATCGCTAGAAGACGTTTTAGCCAGTGGATTTGATATCGGGTATATTAAAAATGGACAAGATGAAGCTTATCTGCGAGTATGTGTTAATTTTTGAACAAAAAATCTGTAATATAATTTATATAGCAAAATACAACATCGTTAATTTTAGATTTACAAATTAATTTAACAACAATATATTTATTTTAGAATGTAAATGATACTCGTTTACGAGAAATATTTCTTCGGGGATTTTTAAAAAATTCTGTAACAGATGCTGCACCGGGATTAATTAATGCGTCTAATGGAAACTATGCATTTTTCCTCACATCTCATATTGCTCGAAGAACGTTGCAAACACTTAATCCATATAGCTGTAGATGTGAATTAAAAGAAATCCCTATTAGATCAACTGCTACACCATTAGCGTTTCCACTACCAAGACATTCATCGTACAGAAAACTGATCAACTTAAGGTAAATTATTATATTTGATAATTAAATTTAAATTATTTAGGTATATAAAAATATAGGCATATAAAATATTCCCTAACATTTTTTTGTCATTACATTCATCTAATTAACATAAAAACTAAACTCTTTGTAATTTAAAACTTTTTATAAGACTTTACTATTAAAACATTATATTTAATTGTAACTTTAGCGCAATAAGATAAAAATCAAAAAGCTAAATATAGCACATAGTGCCTCTAAAATTCTATATGATATTTATTTAATTTAGATAGCCAATTTATTGATTTTTAACATTAATCAAACAAAATAATTATTATAAAAAAATACGTTTCTTTTAACACAAGTTCCTTATTTACAGCATGATACGTCTCCGAGAAACTGCTGTTCTTCAGAGGATTCGAGATGAAATGCTACCGGCAATGCCGCGATGTGAAAACCCAACGTTCTTTATCAGCGCTAAATTTTCAGATGTTTATTCCGCATTCGTTTTTATTATTTTCGGTCATTTTTTAAGTTTATGTATTTGGTTACTCGAATGCTTATGGCATAAAAGAGCGTTTGTGTTTAAATATTTAAAAGAAATATTAATATATTTCTTTATAAAGTCTCGCGAGTCATTAACACAAGAAAAAAGTTCAGAAGAAAATAAGGAAAGAAAAAATATTTCACCGGCAGACTACTGGTCTGGACCTTAGAAATAGTTCGTTATTTTGATTGTAGTATAAAACGCTAGATGAAGTAATTGACTTTACATATATTTTTTTCTACAATTTAAAATGTAATGTTTAAAATTATATTATTTTTTTAATTTCACATAACAATTAAATCTTTATCAAAATGAACCTCTATATTAATGTATATATCTTTCAATCAATTTAGTATAAGAATTTATATATATTTATATATATATATATATATATCTATATATATATATATATATATATTCCAATTTTAATTTTACATTTATTATCAATGCATATTAAAATACTGTAAGCATGAAAGTAACGTTTCTCCAATAGAATCTGATTTGTCAACTACTATTTCTTCTAACTGAAGATTATTACAATCGTTGAATATTCCTTTGTTCCTGTAAATGGATAATTTATTTAATTATTTATAATCCACAATTCATATCAGCACTTATGATAATCCTCATTCAGAATTATTGCTCACATAAAATTGCTCGTTGATTCGAATTTTGTGGAAACTTTTAGATTACTCAATAATAAATTAAGGCAATTTTGTAATAGATATATATTGGTAGTAAAAAATATATCTATTCGACTTGCCTGCATAAATTCTCAATAAAATTTGAATTAATTTTATTCTGTAACCAGTCTGTATATAATTGTTCAGGACCGTATTCATCAATATATATTCTACACAATTGTTGTAATCTAAATGAAATAAAAATAAAGAAAATTTAAAATAAAATATTTCATTTGTTTACTAAACTTTAATGTCCATAAACCGTCCAGAGGACTGGGTACATGGGATGTTTGGTGTTTAGCTTGAGAAATTAAATACCTCCCTTCATATTCTCTTAAACCAAAACTGAAATGTTTACAATCCGAAATATAATATTTTGTTAAAAAATCATTACTACAATTTTAAATAATTTTCAAAATAAAAATTAAAATATATTTAAGTTAAAAACTAACTTACTCTACAAATCCATTATCGCAAATGTTATTCAAATGAAAAAGAAATATATCTTTATTACTATCTTCCAATTTATGACTTACAGTCAATAACGTAGTATGTAACTATAATTAAATATTTTAAAATATAATGTATAAAAATATAAAATGAATAAAATGAAAATACCTCTTGAGCAATAGATAAGCAACAAGCGCATTTAAAACAAGCCGATGAATACATTTTTTGCGGATTATATTTGTTTATGTAATCATTATATTTATTAATTTTTATAAACAATTTTACTTTCACATTTTTACAATCTTTTGTGCATAGATGAACATTTTCAAAATCACGAATTTTGGAAATAGAATCTATATGAGATGCATTGAAATAATTATTTAACGAATTACTTGTTTTAATAAGTATAAAAAAATAAAATAAATATTTTAAAAAAATAAATAACATTGTTACAGTCAAAAATATAAAAAAATAAATGTCAAAATTAGCAATTATAAAATATATGAACATCAACAAGACCATATAATAAATTCAAATTTTACATTCAATCAAAAGGTATATCAAATTTTTTGACATAAAAATTTAAGTTAAAAGGAAAAAGTAATAAGGAAATCTTTTTTTGTCTGATGAATTTTTTCACACTGATATCTAAACATTTCATATATTTGTTTCTACCTTTATAAATTAAAATTTAATACTAAATATTATTATAAAAAATTAACACTTTCATTGAATATAATTTATTTATGTGTACTTATAATAAATACCTGAAAAATGCCTAAAAGATCATGGATTAAATATATATATATATATATATATATAAGGGTGTAATATATTTATTCAACAGCATAAAAAATTAGCTACTCCGCCTCAAACACAAAATGAAAAAGAGCTATTCAGGGCACAAACTTAGAATACATTTGAAGATATGAATTCTTAAGAATCAAATGTTAAAGCTTTAAAAATAAATCAATAAATATCTATATAAATTACATCATATTAATTTTTTCTTAGCATTATATAACTATAACTTATTATTTATATTTAAACATATTTGGAAATACAAACAAGAATATTTATAAAAGTAAATAAAAATTCTAAATTACAAATAAAAACTTTTTACTTGTATTATTAATATGTAGTAATTAATTAAAAAAAGATATACAAAATAAAAAGTTTTAACAGCAAAAACTAACAAAAAATATTAATTATAAATATACATATAAGAAAATTGTCATTACTCATATTTATTCCATAAAAAAGCAACATCTCTTCAACTAAAAACATTAACTGTTTTAATTAATCTACATTAATTCACATCATACACAAAATGTTTTCATCAATATAGACAATAATTTAAAACATTTTCTTTAGAATTGAAGGCCTTATATATTTTGTATATTGTCACTTCTGCACTAAGTAGAAAGTACAATTTATTGATTTAACGATCAGCCCTAATTTATAATTTTCAACTCTTATCTTACTAATTTACTTAAAAATTATTCGAAATTATAATTATTGCTAAAAAATGTTAATAGATAAGCTATGTAATTAAATATTAATATTTTAAAAATAAAAACAAACACTTAGCAGTCCATACAAATATTAACAAAGAAATACAAAATAAGGAGTAACTAACTGTTTATATGAAATAATTAGATTAATATTAATTACTATTTAATTTGACATATTGTTCTGATAAAATTAAAAATAATAAATTTAAATCATAAGATAAAAACTAAACATAATCTACTTAAACTAATTAAACCTTATATGTAATGCTGTCATAACTGTCCATAACATAAATGTGTATACAAAACAAAATATAAAACTAATAAAACAAAGTATTAATTTTGTATACCTTACCAATACTATAATACAAAAAATAAAAGAACTATTTAAAATATCCACCTTTAAACTTACACACTTCTTTAAATAATCTACCCATATATCTATCGCCTTGCTGGAAGATCCAATGCTTTCCTACAAAAATAGTAATGATTAGAGGCTTCATTACCTCCACTAAAATATAATATTAGTAATTAACTGCCTTAATTTTGATGCCCTGTTTACAAAAATACAGATGTGTAACACCATCATAAGTCACTTTTCACCAAACCATCATTGAAACTTGGTAATGGTCCCTTTTCATTTTCAAAATCTTTTCAGCACCTTTCCATGAGCTGTAAATATACAATAACCTGTAATAAAAATGAAATATTTTTTAATACTTTAAATAATTATCAAACACCCATATAAACATATGTCAACACTGTTTTAAGTTATATACTTGCACATATATCATTACAAGAATATTTTCAAAACATTCATTTTACAGTCTTAAAAAATTATGAATCTTAAAATCTTTTACTAAAATTTTTTTACTAAATCACATTAAATTGAAATAAAATGTTTGAATATTTTTTTTTTAAAAAAGGGACAATATAAAGCACAACAAAAGATATAATACAATGATGAGAATGAAAAAAAAAGTTATTACAATGAAAAATGCAAAAATGACGCTAAAACCGAGAATTATAAAAAATATTCAAATTAATGGGTGTCCTCATAAAACTAATAAAAAAAATCATAAATACTAGACATTTTTAAACATATCTCAAATTTCAAATAATATAATATTTATAACATTTTTTAATCTTATGAATATCTACATTACTGGAAAAAATATATTTTAAAATTATTAAAAAATGTGAACAAATTGTAATTGAATAAAAATAATTTAAATATCACACACAGGTATATATACATATTTATATACATATATATATATATATATATATATATATATATATATATATATATATATATTGCAATATTTTTTTTATATAAAATTTATTTTCTTTTATTTGTATTTTCTAGTAATGAAAACTATTTCGTTCAATTTAATTTTACTTCAACTATGTTACAGATTTACAAGAAAAATTTATATTAGAGAATAAATGTAATTTTTATAATTATTTTTATTTTTGTATTAATTAAGAAGTATATAACACCTATTTAATTAATGTAGCTCTTTCTTATTCGAAACTATTATATTAGAGATAAAAATAGATTTAAATTTCAAAATTAAAAATTATATTACTTGAATACATTTCAGATTATCGTTTTGAAATTGTATATCTTAGATATATATTGACTTTAATAAATCAAACTATAATATAAATTAATAACATAATTATCCCAAAAGTTATTATATGAACTGATCAGCATAATGCTATCCAACGCCATTTTGGATAAACCGCCGAAGTGCAATTTGACACGACGCCATTTTATCTCATTGTCATGTTTACAGTATTGGAATTGTTTCGTTTGTAATGGAACATCTTTTAAATTTATGTATTTTATTTTTATGTGACATTGTGAAGTAATATTCTCGAATTTCAGTAAGAAACATGTTTTTAACTTGTATTATTTTTAATATATTGAACAAAATCTGAATTGTGTTATGGTACATAAATAGGCGCCAATTAAAATAAAGATATTTAAAATTGTTGTTGTGACCATAGTATCGTCATAATTTATGTTTTTCAGTAATTACAAACAATTTAATCAACTGTAACTTCACTAAAAACATTTGTATATGTATGAAATCATATTTAGTATTAACCTCAACTTTTTTATGGGTCATAGGAAACAACAGAAGTGTATAAGCATTCATCATGTTTTACGCGCATTTTGTATTGGCCAAAAAAGGGCCACTGGCTCGAATTTGGTTAGCAGCACATTGGGACAAAAAATTAACCAAAGCTCATGTATTTGAGACAAACATTGAAAAGTCTGTTGATGGTATTTTACAACCAAAAGTTAAAATGGCACTGCGGACTTCAGGACATTTACTTCTTGGTGTTGTAAGAATTTATTCTCGGAAAGCAAAATATCTTTTGGCAGATTGCAATGAAGCATTTGTTAAAATTAAAATGGCTTTTCGGCCAGGAATGGTCGATTTACCTGAAGAAAATCGAGAAGCAGCTGTAAATGCTATTACATTACCAGAAGTATTTCATGACTTTGATACTGCAATGCCTGACTTAAAGTATGTTTTAATTGTATAAATTAATATTCATAATTTACTGTAATTATATAAAATATGTACTGTTTTTAGTGATGTTGATATTGAAGCTCAGTTCAGTCTTAATCAAACTCGAGCTGAAGAAATTACAATGCGAGAAGATTATGGAAACATATCTTTAGTTACAAATGATGATGGATTTGGAGACATGGGTTTTGATACTGATTCTCCAGATATGTTACGACATACATCAGCTCTTGAACCATCAATGGATCAGGGAAATCTCCTTTTTAGCGATGGTCCAACACTTGAATCACAAATTGATAAAGAAAAAGAACCTTTACCATCAACATCATCTGCTCATTCAGAACCTACACCAATGGAAATTGATGAACCTATTAGAGATGATGGTTTTGGAGGCACCCTTGGACAAGATATTATTTGTAAGTTTTATAAATATATATATATATAAGCAAATAATAGTGCAAAATATTTTTTTTTTTATTAATATTTAATTGCTCTACTTAACATGACAATATTAAAAATAAAAGCAATTGTATTGTAATAATAGTTTTTACTACTAATAATATATTTTTGTTTTATTCTTTTTTTTTTTAATTTATAGCTGGAGGACTATTTGAAGGTGACTTGTTTGATGATGCTCCAATGGGAGAAGTACCTCCTGTTGAAACAAGTACCATACCAGAATCATCAACTGGTGTTTCATCTGGAGTTCTTGCTGAGTCACAGCATGGTGATAGTGATGATGATCACTTTGATGGTGACCAGTTTGGAGGACCAGCTTCTGTTGGTGGACATAGGTATGTTTATAGGTGTTAAGATATGCATACACATTTACTATTATATAAATAAAATTTACCATTTCAGTGGTTATGATTCAAGACCAACATCACCTCTTCCTTCATTACTAGGCCCATCAGATAGTGGTGTAGATACTGTTAGTACAATGGAACCACCATTACCTGTTATACCAGAAGAAATACCAAGTGTAGCACCTCTTGAACCTCCACCTAGTGTAGCACCCCATGAACAAACTACTTTATTACAAAATGAGGAAGAAAGTTTTGCTTTGGCTCCTGTAGATGCTTCAGCTCTAAAAGGTATTTCATATATATATTAATATTACAGTATATAATTGATATGAAATTAAAAATTCTTTTTATGTATTTTGTTTAATATAAATAGTTACAGCAAATTAAATATAATTCAGACTTGTAAAATAATAATAATTTTTGTACTTTAAAAATTGAATAAAATACAGACTGTTTTTAATAGGATTTACAAAAGCCAAACGTAAAAGAAAGTTAATAGTTGATGAAGTAAAAAATATATCAGGAGAAGAAATGAAAAATCAGTTATCAGATACTAGTGATATTGTCACAACATTAGATCTTGCTCCTCCCACAAAACGTCTTATGCATTGGAAAGAAACTGGAGGTGTAGAAAAATTATTTGCATTACCTGGAAGACCTATACCAGCCCGATTATTGTTCAAGGTATTTATAACTGTAAAACTTAATTTCTAAAAGTATAATAAATGTAGTTTATTTTTAATTTGAATATATATATATATATGTAGCATAATGTATAAATATGCCAATTAAATACTTGTTTGTTTATTTTTACAGAATTATCAAAGACATTTAACTTCAAGAGCTTTTGGCACTGAAGATTTTGCAATGTTAGGTGACGCTGATATTCTTAATATTGAACAATACCAACATCGGCATGATGTTGATGTAGATCAAGCAGCACAAGAACAGTCACCTGGTATACCAAAACGTTTAACTAGGAAACGCAAATATCCCTCAGATGTTGAACCAGTAAGTATTATAATTCATAACTATCAAATTGAAATAATGCATTTTATAGATATATCAAATCCATGAAAAACATAGTTGAAAATATTCGGTTTTGTAATTCATTTGAAATAAATATAAATAGAAGTTGCATAATTGATATAGTTCGTATGTAATAAAAAAAAGTGTTCTGTTTTTTTACAGAGTCAAACACCAATTCATCCTGAACCTGAAATACAAGTTCCAATTCAGTTACAATCTGAAGAACCTCTTACATCTATGATGCCATCAACATCAATGATGGAACCTCCGCAAACTCCTCTTGCACAACCTCAAACTCCTCTTATACGTCCCCAAACTCCACTCTTACCACCTCCAACACCTTTATTGCCTCCTCAAACACCTCAACCAGAACTTCTTGAAACACCATCATTGCAAGAACATATTGACATGCCACCTCCACAAACACCTATACAATTTTCTTCAATGGTACCACCTACACCTCTTCAAATGGATGTTGATATGCCAATTCCACAATTACAGGCTGATCAGGTACATGTTGAAAATGTTTAGAAAAAATTACTTTTTCATAAAATATTTGTCATTTTACCCATTTCATTAATATATCATTCTAATCAACAATTTAATTACAGGTTCATGAAATTCTCAAAGAACATGGAACCCATTTAGATCAACCTCCCATGACACCAATTGTTACAGAATCTTTATTAAGTTCACACATAAGTGGTGTGCCTTCAACACCACATCTTGAACATGAAGACACACAGCGACCATTAGAACAACTTGAACAATTAGGTCAATTACAAATGGAAAATATGGGATACGATCAGGTAAAAATAAATGTATTTTAGCTTCATATGTCATAATTTTATTTGTTTGTTTTTTATAACAATTTTAAGTTTTAATTTCTTACATAGAAGTTATTTAAAAAATATTATGTATTAAAGATGGCTAATATGGGTTATGAAGAACACATGGCTGGTGCACAGACACCTGGTGGTAATGGTGTTGAGCGACCAAGTACTCCATGGCATGAAGATTATGACTTCCCACCATCAACTGGGCCTGGTGTTGAAGAACAACTCCAAGATGAAACTGTAGAGCAGTTTGAAGAACGTGTATTGAACAAACGTGCAGCACAATTATTTACTGCAGTAAAAGTTAAATTACTGCGATCTGACAAATTGTACTTCTCAGAAATGACACACCGAAATAATAGAAAACAGGTAAAGTTATAAATATATAATAGTCTAAAAATTTATTCACAGTACATTATAAGTAATATAATTGTATGTTTCTTCTTTCTAGGTTTCACAAAAGTTTTATAGTATGCTAGTTTTAAAGAAGTTTCAAGTATTACAACTTCAACAAGAAGCAGCATATGAAGATATTGTTGTAACAAAAGGACAGAAATTTGATAATCCTACATTATAAATTAAAACTGTAAATTTTATAATACTGTCCAACAGAACATTTTTTATGGACTCTATAAATCATTTGTAAACATTCTTTTTGTATGAAAAAAGTGGTTTTAAATTACTTTCCAGTTAAAAGTGGTATGGTTTTTGATATAAAAATAACAGTTAATGATTAGGTTCATACTTTTTTTAAAGTAAATAATAAATACAGTTATAAAATATTAGCTATGAAATTGAAGCCTAGTCGGTTGTATATTAACTTATTTCTTTATTTTTCTTGGATTTTCATTTCTACTATACAAATTAAATCTTTAAGCTTACATTATATTTTATGAGAAAAAAATTATTTAAAATCTGGGCTTCACAACATGTACAGTCTAGTTTAATCTTATAAATGTTTTTGTTCTTTTTAACAATTTCTTTTAAGGTAGCAATTTGTTCTACTATTTTTATGTTATGAGCATGTATAAATTTATCATTTTATTTATAAATAATCATCTTTACCAAAGAGGTAATCACTGATTAATGTATTTAATAATTTGATTTATATTAAAGTTGCTGTTTTACTAACTTTTGTTGCATGTTGAAAACAGGGGCAGTTGAAGTCTTCTTCAACTTTATATTTCTTTTGATATTTGTAAGTTTTTACCATATAATTATTTTTACATAAATTAAAATGTGTTCATAATTATAAACAACTTTTTGTTTAAATAATATTGTTTACATTTATATATATATATATATATATATATATATATATATATATATATATATGTTTGTATATATTTCATAAATTAATTTGAATCCTATTAAAACAGCAACTTTTTCACATAATAATCATTTTTCTTAATTTTAATTTTATTTTTGATACTGAAAAATACATTCATTTAATCCACATATAATATTTAAAAAAATCATTCACTCTATACAGTGAAGTAAATAAAAAATGTAAGCATGAGTGAGAACTGAAAATAAAACTATTAATAAAAACTAATTATAACAATTTAATAATAAAATATTAACACAGTGCATATAAATAATGTTTGTCAAATGCATATTATATATTACTTATTTAATATTGATTTTTTTATCTTGTTAAATATACTAATTAAAACAGTTCTCTTAAGTACAAATATGGGAAATAAATTTTATGGATAAATGTATGAATTTTTCAATATTTTTGTGATGAATTCTCATATTAACTGAATTTCATTTGTAATAAAATTGTCAGTTTTAATATCTCTGTAATTTATGTATATTTGAAAATCGTTTTACATTTATAAATCAATGAATTTAAGTTCTTGAAAATAATCATGTGTACATTTTTTCCATAAGCACATGTATATAAATGTTACATAATTATAAAGAGTAAAAAAAATATAAATTCTATAAAACTTGATTCTATATTTAATAATTTAAATACTTTTTGTTTATTCCCAATACTTTAAAAAATATTGATTTATCCTTTTTCCACATATTTGAAATACTTAATTTTTAAAATATTTAAAATAAATATCATAGTTCATAAAATGATATTATTTTTTTAATGAGAAAAAAAATCAAATCACGTATTTAACAATATACATTAATGTACTTCCGATTCTCAAATATTCACAAAGTAGTATTTAAAGTGGCAATTTTCATAGAATATTAATGAAATCTGTTTTAAAAAAAATGTTTTCTGTAAATATACTAACCAGAAAAACATATAAAGTAATATTAATTGTATAAATTGATTTATACATATTTTGTTAAATTATTTTATCACAAATATAATCTGTGAATTAAAAATCAAAAATATGTAATATATATATATATAATTAACAGCATTTAAACAGATATGAGTACTTATTAATTGAAAAAAATAATCTAAATCAAAAACATGCATTTTGTAATGTTATTATCACAATTAAATTCAATTATTAACTAAAGAAAAAAAAAATTAAATAAAACGTTTGTATTTAATGAACTACTCTTGTACCTGTACTGTAAATAACAAAAAACAATTAGTATATTTATATGTTCAAGACTATTGTATCAATCATATTCAAGACTATTTGTATGTCTATATAGTTCTTTAAAAAAAAAAGAAAAAACAAAACCATATAGTCTCTAATTCAATATGTTATTACTTAAAACAGATTTCACTAATATGCAATCATATATATTTTAATCATTTTTATTGTGTGTACCTTATAAGTTTTTGAAATGTATTCACCAATATCCTTTATTAATAATAAATATTGATACAAAGAATATGGAAATTGTTGAATGCATTTGTATTACTGTATGTAAAAAGTAAACACTGTGTACATTGTTTGACAGTGAGTTATTCATTTATTAAAATGTAATTTAACTTGTTACATTTCATAGGATTTATCATACTTTTTAGACTAAAAAAAAAAAAAATGAAACATAGAAAAATGTTCCTTGTTTTATTTTAGACAGCACTTTCAAAGTGGAACAATTATGAAAAAATAAGTAAATATATTGTCAAATAAACACTTTACAAATTCTTATTAATAATTTTGCAACTAATTAAACCTAATTAAATTAAGTAATTATTTTTTATTTATTTTTTTTTTTAAAAAAAACTTACAAATAAAGTCTATACAGTTGTGTTTACATATTATGTTTAGTATCTATTATCTATTTACTAAAACTATATTGAAAATATTTTATTGATCTTTACATTATTAGAATGAAAAACTATCCAATTATTACTATTTGTTTAAGTACTATAGTAAATTTACTTTACATAAATAAATTACTTTCCCCATCACTACAATATTTTATATTAAATACAAAATCTTGTGCTGTTGGGGTGAGCAATGCATTTGTGTTGAATTATCCATTTATTTATTTTTTACTTCTAAGTATATTGTATGAATGATTGTACTTTTCTATGTGCGGATATGTGTGTGCATGTATGTATGTAGTGATGTATATATAATATAAATGCTACAGAAAATTCATATGAATGTTATTTTTTATGAATTTCATATATAGGTGTTTGGATGTAATCAATTTTATTTTTACGTGTAATATTTAAATTTCATATATGTTTACATATGAAATAATATTTTAATATATATATATAACGTTTGAAAAAATTTGAGATAATATATTAATTATTAAACTGAGAAAGTGAACGGTATGTTAAATATTTCCATGAAACGTCTCTTCTATTAATCGTTTGTGTTAAAAAAGTAATGAAATATTCATTTTCAACAGTGAAAAATATTAAATAATCCATATGTATTAAAATTTGATATACTAAGTTGGTATCATAAGTTAAAATGTTGGTATTGATAAGTATATAGAGTCTGGTCGGCTTTTCATACAGTAATCACGTTTATTCTTAATTCTTATTAAAAATGTCAACTCTTGCAAGTCCTTTAACTGTAGGAGGAGTTCGGCAATCAGGAGCTCCAATTCGAACTCAAAATGGTAATATGGTGTTAAGTACTTACTTTTAAAAATTACTATTAATAAACATGTGGTTATAATTTATCAGCCATTATAGTAAAATCATTAATTTTTTTTATAAAAAAATGTATTTACTTACATAAAAAATATTAAACAAATAATCAGATTTTTAAAAATTGCAAACTAACTTTCAATATTTTTCCTAAAAACATTAATTTTATAACATTTTACAACAGTAATGGCAGCATGTTCAATTGCAAACATAGTCAAAAGTTCACTAGGTCCTGTTGGACTTGATAAAATGCTTGTTGATGATATTGGTGATGTGACTGTCACTAATGATGGAGCTACTATTTTAAAATTATTAGAAGTAGAACATCCAGCTGCACGTGTATTAGTTGAACTTGCACAACTTCAAGATGAAGAAGTTGGTGATGGAACCACTTCTGTTGTTATAGTAGCAGCGGAATTGTTGAAAGTAAGTGTAATTAAAAAATTGTAATATTTACCAACTATTAACTTTTGAATATAAAAATGTTTCAAGAACAAGTATTTTTAAATTGTATTTCATTATATAAAAACAACTAATTTATCATTTTCAAAGAATGCAGATGAACTTGTGAAACAAAAAATTCATCCTACTTCTATAATAAGTGGTTACCGTTTAGCTTGTAAAGAAGCTTGCAAATATATTGAAGAACATTTAACAATTCCTGTAGAAGAATTAGGAAAAGAATGCATTATTAATGTTGCCAAAACTTCAATGTCATCAAAAATAATTGGAGCGTATCCTTTAATATTATTTACATTTGTTTGTATAAATATAAATGTATGCATTTATCAGTATAATATTTAAGGTTTAAAATAATATTAGAAATAATACAATTATTTATAATTCAGCATTACAATGATTGAATAATTTACCTTTACTGTAATAATAGAGATGCAGACTTCTTTTCTGCTATGGTTGTAGAAGCTGCACAAGCAGTCAAAATTACAGATTCTCGTGGAAATATTGCATATCCAATTAAAGCAGTAAATATTTTGAAAGCACATGGTAGAAGTTCTCGGGAAAGCATTTTAGTACATGGATATGCATTAAACTGTACAGTAGCTTCACAAGCAATGGTCAAAAAAATAACTAATGCAAAAATTGCCTGTTTAGATTTTTCACTACAAAAAGCTAAATTGAAAATGGGTGTTCAGGTTTGTATTTAAAATATTTGAAGAAAATTATTGTTCATGTATTTTTTTCAAATATCAGGTGCTGATCACGGATCCAGATAAACTAGAAGGAATCCGTGAACGAGAATTAGATATTACTAAAGAAAGAATTCAAAAAATATTATCAACCGGAGTAAATGTGGTATTGTGTTCTGGTGGAATTGATGATCTTTGCCTTAAATACTTTGTAGAAGCTGGTGCTATGGCAGTACGTAGGTGTACAAAAGCCGATTTGAAACGAATTGCCAAAGCAACGGGTGCACAATTTTTGACATCGTTGACAAACATGGAAGGTATTAATGTATTTCATTTTCTTAATTTATGAAATTAAAATTTAAAACAAAATTATATAAGATTCTTATTCATTGTATTTATTATATAAAATATATAGGTACTTAAATTCTTATTTAATTATTTTTAAATACCAGGAGAAGAAAGTTTTGATCCAAGCATGGTTGGAGAAGCAGGTGAAGTTGTTCAAGAAAGAATATGCGATGATGAACTTATACTAATCAAAAGGTACTATACAGAATTGTAATATTTTATTGTTATAATCAAATTACAATTTTTCATTTCACTCTTATTCTATGAAAATGTTATTACAGCCCTAAAGCTCGGACAGCCGCATCAATTATTTTAAGAGGACCTAATGATTTCTATTGTGATGAAATGGAACGAAGTGTACACGATGCCTTATGTGTTGTAAAAAGGGTACTTGAAAGTAAATCTGTTGTTACTGGAGGTGGTTCAGTAGAAGCTGCATTATCAATATATTTAGAAAATTTTGCTACTACTTTGGTTGGTAGTTATTTACATTTATTATACATATAGTTTCATTAAAATATCTCTATATCAATATATTTGTAAATTTTTAGAGCTCTCGTGAACAACTTGCAATTGCTGAATTTGCCAGATCTCTTCTTATCATACCAAAAACACTTGCAGTAAATGCAGCAAAAGATGCTACTGATTTAGTGGCTAAATTACGAGCTTACCAAAATTCCAGTCAAACAAAAGTTGATCATGCACATCTCAAATGGGTTGGCCTTGATTTAATAGAAGGAACTGTTAGAGATAATAAAAAAGCAGGTGTGTTAGAGCCTGCTATTTCAAAAATCAAATCTTTGAAATTTGCAACAGAAGCAGCAATAACAATTTTACGTATAGATGATATGATTAAACTTAATCCAGAGAGTAAAGGAGGTAATTCATACCAGGATGCAATGGCTAGAGGAGAATTGTAACATCTCATATAATTAAAATGTTCATGAAATTTAAATTAAAAAATCTAATGTATTTCTATTTTTTCTGTATTCACTTATGCTTTAATTTTTTGTAAACAGCAGTTTGTATTTAATAAAAAAGAATATTAAAATAATAACACACTAAAATATATTATCGTTATTTTATTAAAAAAATAAACCATTTTACAGCATTCTTAGTAATAAATCATGTTTTCTTCATCAAAAAATCTGTTACAATTTTATTAAATTCTGCAGAATATCTTAAATGAATATTATGTTTACCTTCAGGGAAAACATATAAACTGTAAGTGAAATTAAAATTTTACAACTTATAATTTACTTCTAAACAATAATTTATACTCACGAAGATCCTTTTATATTTTTTAATAAATAATCCAAGTGTTCTTCAGCAATCATTGGATCTTTTGCACCATGTACAATAAATGTAGGGCATTTTATTTGCATTAACAATTCTTTACAGATATTCCCTTGATTTTTTTCAAACATTAATTTCAATGTATCACACCATTCATACCACATACTACGAAAATATTCTTCACCATAAAGATCAATCATAGGTTTTCTCATTCTTTCAGACCATTTATCAATTTGTTTAATGCCTTCAAAATAATAAATATGTAAAAATAGTAACAATTATAAAAAACATTACAAAAACGTACTTTCATATATTTCAATATCTTTATTGGTAATATATGCATTTGAACCCCATATCACCAAATTGTCAACACATTGTGGATACTTTGCTGCTAAAATCATTGATGAAATACCTCCATCACTCCATCCTAACAATGAATAAGTATGTATATCAAGTGCCTGCCAATTAAAATTTAATGTAGAAATAAAACATCTCTTCTATTTAAGCATTATACCTTCATAAATGAGTAAGCCATATAAGCATCATCATGATAAAAAGATGTAGTAAACTTCCTGAGAGGCGGTCTACTTTTTCCATACCCAGAAGGATCCCAGGCAATAATAGAAAACTTAGTTTTATCTAAATGTTCAACCTGTGGCTTAAAATCATTCCAAATTGATCCCAATGCCCCAGGAAAAAGTAATAAATTGTGTTTTCCTGTTCCAGTTTTCAAATAATTAATCACACAACCATTTAAATTGAGCTGTTGCTCCTAAAATTATATATATATATATATATATATATATATATATATATATATATATATATATATATATATATATATATATATATATATATACATATTCAGAAATCAAATGTATTGTGAATATTTTAAATATTGGCACCTATATAGATTTTTATTTGCATTTAAATATCAAAAAGAGACTATCATTATAAGAAATATACTACTTCAAAATGTAAATGATCTAACAATATTATTCACAGATTGTTCATAAAAAGTTTGCTATTCTTCTTTAATTAAATTTATAATTATCATTTTAACCTAAATACTTATTTGAAATATATAACTTATGTACATTTACCAATATTTCAAACTAAATATCTAACAAATATACTCAAATAACAATAAAAAAGGATCATTATATCGGGGCAAAATTTCATCTTTATATATTTAAACATAAAATTAACTTTTTCAGTACCTTCATATCAGTTGAAAAAAACATCGACTGAAATACATTTTTTTTAAAAATGCAATTAACTTTTAAAATCTGAGAAATAAAACTGATCATATTAAATATTAAAATTCTATTTGCAACAAAAATCTTTAATATTTTTTAGTTTGTAACATAAGTACAATTGCATAGACTTATGTGTGTAAATACATTTTTTATTTCGATATATATATATATATATATATTTATATACACACATATCATGCATACATACAAACTCCCATCATGCATGCATACACACACACACACATAACACATGAAAACATGGATATTGGATGATATATATGCATGCATACATATTTATACATGTATCATCAGTGATTTAGCTCTAAATATACAAAAACTAAAATAGTATGCTAAAGAAGAAAGTTAAAATATGTCGTCTATACAAAAAAAAAAAAATGTCTAGTGATTAATCAATTCACAATGTGACGTTTGAAATAACCTGTATTTCTTAATTATAATACTGTTTTCTTCAAATATTAATTTATTGTTAGAAATTATGTGTAATTGTATCAACTAAAAAAATTGTTAATTCTCAAATGAATCTATTTAATATGTGATTAAGTAATATTTAATAAAGAATACTAGGTGTGACCAGGTGCACATAAATTGGAACATAAATATGTATATGCATACATCCAAATCTGACTTATGTTAAAAATTAATTTTTTTGTTAAATTATTTTTCATCATGATATTTGTTTTAAGAAAATATTTAAGTAAAGAGAATCAAATAACGTAATAAACTTAAGAAATACAATAAATGTCAAAAGACATTTGCTATGTTGGAAATAATGTTATTGAATTATGAAGCACTATATTTTATATCTTTTACTATTTGTTTTACTTTTGCCACTTTATTACTTTCCTGTGTGTGTTGTCGAAAACCACGACAGAAGTAAGTCAAAATTTTAATATATATATATAGTATTTTACACATATTAGTCTGTCATAAATACATTAATGAAAATATTAATTATGAATAAAATTTTACAATTTGACAAGTTTGATTTTTTTTATTTTTAGAATTTTATTACAGTTCAATTTTAATAATATACTATTTAAGTAAAAAGACTATTTTATTATTTAATTGTATCCATAATTTGAATTTAGGAATGACTTAATGGGACTTGATGGGAAAGTTAAAATAACAAACCCAGATGAAAATGTGAATCATATGCCTCCTACTGCAAATTGTATTACAATAAATACTGCAAGTGATTCTCAATCAACTACCAGCCATGAATTAATGAATGAATCTTCCATAAAAAGGTTATTTAAAGACTTTGTTTTTTGTAAAAAAAAGTACACCAGATAATTATTGATAATTATTTTTTGAAAAGTCATTTCTTTTATATTTTTAAACAGTATCTGTAAAACAAATATTATTTCACAGCCGAACATTAGGAAGTAGCAATCCCAATAGAAGTCTTCCGGAAATCCCAGTGTGTCCTCAGCCAGGTACTGAAATCAATGCAGATGCTAGTTCAGAAATTTATGCCACGGTAGAAGAAAAAATAGCTAATCAGTCATCAGCAAAGAATTGTAAATATGATACATACTTTATAATAATTATATTACATAAAAAATGGTTAATATATTTCATAAAAAAAATTTGACCTTTATTAGTTACTGAAGAAAACTATAATCAATATAAAACAGCTATTATTGCAAATGGAAATAATTTAGCAAGACCTAGTCTCTCACAACAGAGTTCTTTGAGCCAAGCAGATCCCCCTTATGCTCGTCTTAAATCAGAACATCCTTATGATAAATTAAAAAAATCTGAACATCCTTATGCAAGTGTGCAGTGTACCAGTCTTAACTCTAGTGAAAATAAGTTGAGTGAAAATTCAACTAGAGTAGGTATTTCCAGGTATGTATTAAATATTATTTAAAAAATTCTTACTTTTTGTACATATGCACATATTTTGTTTTTATATATACATTTGTGTAAAATTGAATAGAAATTATTAATTTTTTAGTGATGAATTGCAAGTAATATCACATTCTCCTGTTGCTCAACGTACTTCTACTATAAGTTTAGCAAACCCAGAATCAAATGATAGAGGTCCTACTGCTCCTCCAAGATCTCGTAGAACGTCATCTCATTGTTCACTACCTATTACAACAACTGATATTCCAGCAGCCACAGCAGTTGCAGGACAAATTGCAGCCAGTCAAGAATTACCATATATGACACCACCTCCTTTACAACCAAATTTTAGTGGTGATTCTCAAGATTCTTCTAGTATGGAATTTATATATTATACTAAAATAGTTGTTTTTAAATGTAACTTTTTAAAATATGTATAATTACAATGTAATATTTAAACGTTTTATTTTAAAGGCAATTTCTTCATTTTATTTCAGTAAAAAGATACTTGTTTTTATATATATTAATATAAATTTACACATTTTTCATTTATTCTACATATAAATTAAATGCATATATTCTTATAGTCTTTTAATGTTTTATTAAATTTTGATTTTTTAGAAGGATACACAAGTATAAGTGTAAGAGAGCCATTAGCTAATATTCGAGCACTAGTACCAGCAAGTAGTACCGTGGCATCAAAAAGACCTGAATTGTCTGATCCACATTATGCAACAGTTTCTGATGATTCAGGTATTTTATATATATATATATATATATATATATATATATACACACATATATATACATACATATTTTTTTAAAAAAAATAGATGAAATGTATGCAGCAATTGAAGAACCAAATCAGCAATTATATACAAATGGAAGTGATACATATGCACAAATACAGCCCACTTCTGATGTAAATTATACACATTTATTAACAAAGACTGCTACAGTACTTGATCGTAATGAAACAGATCAAGGACAGACATCAGCTCCGCAACCACCGAGTGTTGACAGCCTCCGTCAAGTTGCACAGGTTCATTCTAGACAAGGTTAGTTGAGAGAATTATGAATATTAATGATAAAATAATAAATAATGCCTAACATGTTTTTTTTTATTAAATAATTTAATATTTGATTTTTAAAATTTTTATTCATAAATCATTATTTCTGTATTTATTTCAAGCTTCATCATCGAGTTGTACAAGTTCAGTAGCAAATCTTGGTTCACCAAAACCTGAAAAACGTCAGGCTAATTCTCCATTACCACCTAGACCGTCCATAAGCCCAGACTTACGATTAAACTCTACAGAAAAGAATGTAGAAGATATGTATGCTAAAGTACATAAAACCAATAAAAAGAAAAAAGATTGTGATGATATAGATCATAGATTGAGTAGTGTAGAATATGAAGAAGGGGAAACATGTAGAAATTCTGTACAAAGTGTTAATTTTGATATATCTTCAGCCAACTTTTCTCAAAAATTAAATTCACAAATTGATATTATGAATAGAAAATCATGGACCACAAAAGAAACAATAGATATTTTTCAAAAAGATCATTTAGATCATAGTAATCTTGATTCTGTTTTTAGTTCAGATCCTGATTTAATTAAAGAAGCAAAAACTTGTAATCGTGCTAGTTTATCAAAATCCATGTTTGATGATCATTGTTATGAAACATTGAATAAAAATGATGTCAAAGGGAATTTATCTCAAAAAGATATATTTTTGAACAATAATTGTTATGAAAGTTCAAATCAACATTTACCTATTGCTTCTGCAAAGGGTGATATACAAATAAGTGGCCCAGAAAGCTTACTCAGTAATGATCCTGGTTATGAAGTATTAAATCATAATAGACCTCCTTCAGATTGTGATCCAAATTATGAAGTTTTAAGACCTCAGAAAAATGGAACCAATTCTGAACGTGAACAGGGGTATTTAACTACAAGTGTTAGTAAAACAAATACTTCAGATTATCAAAAAGTGTCTTCAGATCAATTATGTATTAATGTAAATCCAGATCCATTGTATTCAATCATTGATAAGCATTCAAAAAATGTACATCCTGGTTATGAAACTGTTCAAATTACTCAGTTAGAAAACTCGGAAAATGTTAATGAATTGACTGAACCCAATTATGAAAGTATGCCTCATGAATGTGTTGATGAACCAAATTATGCTACTGTACAAGATAAATCAGGTAGTAGTGAAACAGATTCATATTATGATGCTGTGCTCAAAGACAGCTTCAATTATAAACTTAAACAACATAGAAATGATACAGATCCACCATATGAAATATTGAACAATGATGATTCAAATAATACAAGTATTAGTAGTTATGAAAAATTGGATAAAGATAATGAAATACAAATGTCAACAAAAGTATCAAGTGATAATATTAATGATGAAAATATAAGTGAATTGACATGTAATATATCTCACAAGATAACAGGTGAGGATTGTAATAATATTTATAATAAAAATCAACCATAGATGATTGTAAACTGACATTCTATAAAATAAACAAGGTTAAACCTACAAACAGTTTTCTAATAAAGTATATTTAACGCAGTTCAATGTAATGATACTGATTAAAATATCTTGTATTTGTTAATACCGCGTATTAAAATAATACGAATTGTTTATTATTTCTTTTAATTATAATTTAAAAATATTAATTTTTATTATTCTTATAATGAGTATAAAGTTAATTTGGAAAATTGTATAAAGATATTTTTTTAAATAAAAATTTAGAAATAATTTTAATTGAATTAGTAATTAATGTGAATAAATATAACAATTGAAATCAATTCTAATTTAGTTACCAACATATATTCAAAATTTGTCAATTGTAAGTAATATTGAAGGTGATGGTTGTATACATATGTATATGAATAGTTAATATTAATGTATATTTAAATATTAAGTGACTGATGTTAAATGATAACATTGTATTATTTCCATGATGTTATCACTTAGTGTGGATATATATATATGTATGTATACATACATATATATACATATATATATATATATATATATATATATATATATATATGTATGTATGTATATACAGATTAATCCACATACATACATAAACCAGGTCTACATTTTTAAGACAAGTTTGATAAGATTTGAACATAGTTGTTATTTTATGTACAAATTAAATTGTATGTTTTCTTAACATTACAAGAAACTCAAAAATTTTAATGTTTTTAGTTTCTCTTAATTGAAACAATAAATTCATTTTGCCGTTTTTTTTGTAAATGTTGCCTTCCATAAATATAAATGTGTTTGTATTTAACAGCTAGTATAAAAACTAATATGTGTGTCATATTGAAATTTCCATTTTTAAAATGTTTATTTTATTATATTGCATATAATATTAGACATAAAGAAATATAAGATTAATTTGTTTTAAAAAGTAAGTTAATTTGTAAGGATACCAATATAGATAATGACATAAAAACTTTTTATACAAAAAATTAGTAATTGTCACTTGTTTACAATAATTATCTTTCTAAGTTACTAATAATGAAGTAATAAAATAACACTTGACATATGAACACTTACAAACTGCTAATTTTTTTAAAAAAGTTCACATATATTGAAAATATTATTAGTGTTATTAATGAATGGTGACCAAAAATATATATTCTGTTATATATTTAAAAATTTATAATTACTATACTTGTAAATGTAATCAATTGGACTTTATTTATTTAATTTAAAACTTTTTTATTCTAAGAATAAATTCTCTTATTCTTTTTGTATATATTATAGACTCGAATAGTGTCACAATATTTCATAAATGGTGCTATTTCTTATGTAAATCTACATTACAACGAATATTTATTTGAACTAAAATAGTTCACTATAGAAAAAAATAACATTTATAGATGAACGGTTCACTTTGCTAATATTTTTACAATAATACACTAGTAAAAACTGTAATAAGTGTAAATATTTTTATTACAATTGTATTTAACCATAACTATATCAAATTATGATATAGTTATGATTAAATTTATATTTGTCTTTGTACATATATGCTTGTAAAAGTTTTGAATATATACGTACATATATATTTTAAAAATTGTGATTCTTTATAAACTGCCAGTAGGAACCGTTTCTATAGATTTATTTATTGAAATTTGAATTAGTCTAAAAAAACTCAATTGTGATTTCATAGGCATTTATTCAGCATACTAAATATACTGCAAAGGTGGTCATACAAATATTCAGTAAATAAATACATTTTATTATATTTAATTAATTTCTAAAGCAACAGTTTAATTGTTTTGAATAATTAATTTAATGTTTTTTAAATAGAATTAGAATCCGTTTTCAAACAAATTATTTACTTTAATTTATACTTTTTGCATATATAAATAATTATTTTAATTTATATAAAAATTATGTAAATTATTATCGTTTTTATTTCATTTATTATGGAAAAAAATAGTCTTTATGATCATCTCAATAATATAATGAGCTTGAAATTTATAAGAACATTATCAAGTACTTGAGAGGTAGTTTTCAAATGTAAAGGATATGATTAGTTTCATAAGTTTATTGTAGAACAAATTGCTATTGTATGATAGTTTTAAATGCATTATAAAAGTTATAACAAAATAATAGATGTACTAATTTTATATAATTTTTATAAAGTCAGAGTTAAGAGAATTAATAATGAAATATAATATTTATTGTATAAAATTACTTAATTTTTTATTTTTACTACAAAATAGGATACATAAAACATTATTTTTACTCTCTATTATATATATTATATATATATATATATATATATATATATATATATATATATATATATATATAAAACACACACACATTTACATCAATCAAATATACATATTCATGTATGCATTTCATTACAGTTAATACTAGAAACAAACATGTCATTTATTATATATTATTTTGCAGTTATTATTTAAAGTAGTAATATTTTAAAAAAAAACTCCATATAACAAATATGTAAAAATATCTAAATAAATGACTGCTTAAATCACTACTTTTAATATAATATACATGCAACAATTATAAGTTTAAAAAGTCTGAATATATTTAAGGTGTAAATACAAGGAATATTAAAGAACAGTTGTATACTACAAATTATTTATTAACATTTTAAAACAATCAAATGCACCGCATATTAAATGAATATAATTGTACTATTCTAAAATAGACACTTTACAATTTAACTAATGTTACAATTAATTGAAAATTGTCAATACTTGGGAACATTCACACATTTACGAAATGTTCATATATCAATAACTTATACTTTCAACAATCAAAGTTCATCATGCTTATTTTGCGATGATTGTTCTTTGTAGTTATCACTACATGCAGCAGGTGTTATGAAATGAACTTCGTACTCACATCGATTAGGCTCAGTCACACTTGTTATTTGATTTTCAATACCACATAAAATACGAACTTTGGTTGATCTTTGAGGACCGTTCCAACAAGAAGCCCCTCTTTCATAAATCATTTGTTCATATTTATTTACTTCCGACCCAGACCAATTGCTCCAAACTCCTAACCTTGTTTCCACACCTCCATCTTTTGGTTGTTGAGTTACTTTATCAAATGGACATAATTTATACAGATATTCACGATCTCTAAATTCAAAACATTCACCATGCAAAGATGCAAATTCTTCTTCAGGGCCATAATCTTTACTTAAATATTCTTCTAAATCTTTAATTTCTGATTGTATATTTTGTACAGATCGATCAGCATCTGTATACTCTTTGCGTGCTTCAGTTGCAATATCAACTAATTTTTGTGTTTCTTCATCATATACTTTATTTTCTGTATGATTTTCATTTACATCATCTTCAACAACTTCTTCTGCATTTTCATCCATGTTTTCTTCTGTATCTTCATCTGGATCTTGCTCATCATTCTGTTCTTCAGGAAGATCTTGTTCCAACTAAAATAAAAATACATAATTTTACACATAAATATTTTAAATGCCCTGTTTGATGAAAAATTAAACCTAAATATTAAAAAAATTAACATGATTGATTTTCAATTTCTTTTATTATTTTTACTTACATCTTCAATCTCTGATGTATCTATATTGTCACTGGGAGGTTTAAACATTCCACTCTCCATCATCAAAAAAGGTTTTATTTTTGGCCAAGCGATATTTATGAAATCATCCAAATTTAACTCATCATGTTCATCTAAAAAGAACTTTGCTTCATCTTCACTTACTTCTCCATTTCTATCTCTATCTAAAACCTGTCTAACTTGAAGTTCTGCAATTTGTATTAAACCATCCTGATTTGAATCTAATCTTAAAAATTGCTCGGTTACTTCTTTTTTCGTAGCCAAGTCTTCTTCTTCTTGTTTTTTCTGTACCGCTTCAGCTTCAATCTGCCGATAATATTCAAGTGCAGCGTTTTCCAGTTCTTCTGCTTCATTTTTCAACTGTTCTTTCTCATTCTTTATCTGTTCAGCTTCTGATTTATTTATTTCTAGTTGCTGTAAACGTTCTTTTTTTTCTTGTTTCAAAAGTTGCCCTTTCTGACATAATTCTATGCGTTTTTCTTTACCTATTTTTAATAATTCAGCTTGACGTTGAGCTGCTACTCGAGCGGAATACCCTAATTCAAAACAAGTGTCGATACACTTACTATTCGGATTTGAATATTCATCTGAAGCATCACAACAATCACAAATCCCATCGTTTACACGTGAAGATGGAATATTTTTTGAACGATGGCCTGCATTTGTGCAATGGAATATACCATTTGGACAAGCTGAGGTACCAGGTTCATCACTACCATCTACACAATCACAATAATCATCGTTTATGTAATTATAGGGGATAGTTAATTTGTGATCTAAACAAACAAAGTCTTTTCCTGGTGCATACAAAGATGCACGAGTAATAGACACTCCTCTGGGTCTAGGCAATTCCGATGTATTTATTTCGCATGTTATCACAGTTAAAAATAATAATACAATACATACAAACTTATTTTCGTCTCGAATTATCATATTTTTTTAAGTATATACCGGCAACCTTACACCTATAAACGTAGACAACGTACAGGTGTCTTTACTGAAGTAAGATGCAAACGTATATAACTACACGTCATATTTTCAAACAACACTAAAGCACATGTCAGTATTAAAAAGTAAAAATTACTATTAAAAGTAAATACAGAAAGCAGTCCATAGCTTATGTATTGTTGATCTATCTTATATTAAGTAAACGATTTAATATATCTTCTCATTAATATAATGTGATTTTGAATTGTTTTTATCAAAAATGAAGAATACTCTCTTTCATTTCATTTTAGTCTCTATTATCATTTGTGTAGAAGGTAAAATTCTCTAAGTGAATAATTGATATTGAAATTGAATATAAAAGAATAATATTCCAGGTTCAATTCATAAAAATCTGAGATATTTTGAAACATTGCATGCATCCCAATTTCAACACAACATTGTTAAAAGAGGCATAAAACCTAGTTCCCATCCATTTAACACAATTAAAGAAGTAAATTTTAGAGTGTTAGGAAAAGATTTTCGTCTTATTCTTACACCAAAAAAAGGCATCTTGCATTCGAAATTTAAGGCTTATGCTGTAAATGGTGAAGGGAAAGAAACCACAATTCATTTGGGTTTGTATCTATTCTATCTCCTATTTGTAGATGTTACATTGTTTGTTAATTATAGATCATGATAATTTTTATGACGGACGGGTATTTGGAGAACTTGCATCCGATGCTAGTGTTCATTTGGAAGACGGTGTTATGACAGCTACTATTCAATTACCAGATGAAACTTATCATATAGAGGTAAAATATTTATACAACGGTTTGTTTGGTGTAAATATTATTATTTTACTTTAAGCCTTCATGGAGACATCTTCCACATTTAGACAACAAATCAATGATAGCATATCGTTCTTCTGATGTTAAGTTAAGTTGGGAACATGCAAAGGATGGTGATGTAGGTCCGAGAACATGTGGCTATGTAAAAGAAGGCGCGGGTAAGATTATTTTGTACATTTTGTTTATATTGTAATTAATATGTAACGAAACTGAATGTGAAAACGAAGTATTAAATATTTTTAAGAATTAGAAGATGATGATGATGATGATTCTGTTTGGGTAGAAGATGAAGATGATAGTTCTGTAAAAAGGGATAAAAGACAAGCTGATCCATTTGAATATACTCCTACCAAAACTAGATGCCCACTTTTATTAGTGGCTGATTATCGGTTTTTTCAAGAAATGGGTGCAGCTAACACAAAAACCACTATTAATTATCTTGTAAGAAATAAACTATTGTTTCATAACACTTAAAAATATTTCTTGCTAAATAGAAGTCACATTATTGTTTTGAAATCATTCCTTTCTAATTTTGTTGTTATAGATAAGTTTAATAGATCGTGTTCATAAAATTTATAATGATACAACATGGCAAGACCGTGCAGATCAACAAGATGGTTTTAAAGGAATGGGATTTGTTATTAAAAAAATTGTAGTTCATACTGATTCAACAAAAGTTCGGGGTGGAGAAGCACATTATAATATGTTTCGGGAAAAATGGGATGTGCGGAATCTTTTAGAAGTATGCGATAAATTAATTTAAAATTATTTTTATTTTCCGAATTTCCTTATTGATAAATGTAATATATATGAATGTATTTATATATGTGTGTGTGTGTGTGTGCGTATATATATATATATAGGGTCATCTAAATGTGACTCCTAAATTTGTGTTTTATTAAAAAAAAACTATACACATGTTTCTTTTTAATAAAACAAAAATCTATGTATCACATTGGATGACCCTATATATGTATATTATGTATGTATGTATTAAAATTTTGTTATTTAGTAAGTCGTACATTTTTTTTTAATCTTGAAATTCAATAATTCAAATTGCAATGTTTAAAGTAATGTATTTAATTAAATTTTATATATTTTTTTTATGAATATAAAAATTTGTTTTGATTGAAATAAAATATTTAAGAAAATGTTTAATAGAAAAAGATATAATTAAGTTAATATAATTAATAAAGTATTAATTATATTTGACTTTATTACAATATATCAAAATTATGAGAATATGTATTGATATACTAGCATTTTTATTTAAATATAGTCTACTTGTATATTATTTTTTTGTTCTTCACTATAGACTTTTTCTCAAAATAGAAACAATTCTGAAGCGTGTTTGGCTCAACTTTTTACACATCAGTCATTTTTGACAACAGGCTCTTCTGTACTTGGACTAGCTTATGTTGCATCTGCTCGTCCACATTCTAAGGGTGGAATATGCTCACGTGGTTAATATCACAAATAGTAGTCTATTATTGTAATAAAAAATGTTTTATATCATAAGTATTTTTAATATATTCAATTTTAATTTAAAACTATAAATAACTTTTATAATTTTTAACACAGGCTTCTCATCATTTACTAGTTTTTTTTTAACAAAAACATTTTTTCTTAAAAAAATACTAACGTGTTTCATAAATTTAATTCAAACGCAAACTAATTTATTTATATTAACATAATTTTTTATATTCATTAGGTATTTAGTCGTGAATATTCACATAAAGACTTTTGTCTTGCTCATCTATTCACTGATCTTAAATTTGAAGGTGGGATTTTAGGTTTGGCATATGTTGGTTCACCTAGACGTAATTCTGTTGGTGGTATTTGTACACCAGGTATTTTTATGGTTATTAATCATGTTTGTTGTATTTTTTTTATTTTTTCAAATTAATTTCTTAAAAAAAATTGTTTATTTATGTATAAAATAAAAAAACTATTATATATGCATAAAGAAAAGATAATCCAACTAAAAAGTCTAAAAATATTTGACTTGATCTTATGTAGGTGCAAATTTATTGTATAGACTGCATGTAGTAAAAAAGTATTAACAACAATTTGCTTTCTTTCTTGTATATTATTGAGCATGCTTTTATATTGAATCTATGCACTTGTAAATAATAATTTAATATTTTATGAATTCATTATATAACTCAAAACAAATAAATTAATATAAGTACTTTATATTTGTAGAATACTTCAAAAATGGGTATACTTTATATTTAAACAGTGGATTAAGTTCAAGCCGTAATCATTATGGCCAGAGAGTGATTACACGTGAAGCAGATTTAGTAACAGCTCATGAATTTGGCCACAATTGGGGTTCAGAACATGATCCTGATATTCCAGAGTGTTCCCCTGCTGCTTCACATGGTGGTTCATATCTTATGTACACATATAGTGTCAGTGGTTATGATGTTAACAATAAGGTACAATAATTAATATTTTATCAATATTGCCAAATTATGTTAAGAAAGTTTGTTATTCATTAATAACATCATAATAGAATTGTATTTTTTTAGCGCTTTTCACCATGCAGTTTACGTTCAATTCGGAAAGTACTTCAAGCAAAATCTGGTAGATGTTTCTCTGAACCAGAGGAAAGTTTTTGTGGAAATTTGAGAGTTGAAGGTGATGAAGAATGTGATGCTGGTTTACTAGGAACAGAAGATAATGATACTTGCTGTGATAAAAACTGTAAATTACGGCGAAATAAAAAGGCATTTTGCAGGTAATAATATTTTCAGCTAAACATACGTAACATTTATTGTTTGTATTTAATTCCAATATTAATAAATTAAATATAATTTTTTTTTAAGTGATAAAAATTCACCCTGTTGTTTAAACTGCCAGTTTATGGCAGCTGGAGTGAAGTGTCGTGATGCTCAATATGCTACCTGTGAAAAAGAAGCTGTTTGTTCTGGTTCTGCAGCAGAATGTCCACAAAGCCCTCATATGGCAGATGGTACATCCTGTTTAGAACGAGGACAATGTCATGGTGGAAAATGTATACCTTACTGTGAAACTCAAGGACTTCAAAGCTGCATGTGTGATATAAGTAAAAACTTTGTTACATTTTTAAATGTTAATCACTTCATCAAAGTAATTATATATAAAAAATGTTACTTTGATTTTTTAGTTGAAGAAGCATGCAAAAGATGTTGTCGTACTAAAGTAAACGATACTTGTTATCCTGTTGATCAACAAGATATCTTACCTGATGGTACTCCTTGTATTCAAGGATTTTGTAATAAAGTGAGTATTTTTCAATATTGAAATTATTATCTTCAAATAATATAGTATTGTTCATTTTTGAAATATTAATATTTTTTTACTCTTAATTGAATATAGGGTCAGTGTGAAAAAACAATTCAAGATGTTGTTGAACGCTTTTGGGATATAATAGAAGATATAAACATAAATAAAGTATTATTATTTTTACGTGATAATATAGTAGGAACGGTTATTCTAGTCACTGCAATCATTTGGATACCAGCAAGTTGTATTATAAGTTTTGTAGATCGTAGGTAAGAAAAAATTAAAAAAATATTTGATATTAATTGCCAATATAAAGTATAAACTCTTCATTTTTATGAGATACCTTATAATATTTCTATATTTGGTATATTTTTTTCACTTATTAATAATAGAAGACGACATGATGAAGAAAAATATTGGGATTGGCATAATAAGTCTGATTTAATACATCCATCTGACCCAAGACGTATAGTTCATATACAAATGCCAAGGCAAAGACATTCTATTAATAGTGGTGAGCATTTTACATCATAAATATTGTACATATATGTGAAACATGTCAAATTTGTTATTTGTATATAATATTTAAGTAAAAAAATTAAATAAAAAATACGTTTTTTGTTTTCTAAAATAGCTATTATTATAATGTATTTGCATAATCATTTAAGGAGTGTCATTGAATTAATGATCAATACAAAGTATTTACATTTTGCTATAATATATAAAAAAAGTCTATGTATAAATAATACACATTATTTTTAATTTTTGTACCTATTTTATTTATAAATTATTGGTACATAAAGTTGTAACTGTATAAAAACAGAATGACAAATCGTTATTGACATACCAATGAAAAATTATTTCTTTATATTTAATATAACAATATCTGGAGTACGATACTCAGGATGTAAAACTGGATATGGAACTATATTTATAATAAAAACATTTCCATAGATTCTAAAAATTGTTTCCACAATTATTTCTGATTTGCATAACTTGAGATAATATTATTTCTGTATTTGATTTTGATAACATTCTTAATGTATCAATTAATGGATTTATAGCCTAAAAAATTAAACTGATAATATAATATACAAAGTTTAATAATAAAATATTATTTTGTTAACACATTTTTGACATACCACAAAAATAAACATTTTATAAAACAATTTTTATTTACATTTAAATAATACTTATTATAAAAAACTACATTAATTATACATATTTAAAATATCCTGTAATGATTACAATCTGAATAAATACTTCATTATACTTACAATTGTTGAAAACAAAGTATGTAACTTACATAATTGAAATTAAGTAAAAATGATAATAAAAAGTTTATATATCACATTTTTATCATTATTTTTTATTTATCAATTCATTAACTTGCTTAATAAACTTTTATTTCCAAAATTATATAAAATCACATAATTCATTAATTCAAAAATCAAATAATGGAATATAATTCAACATAACTTCCATATTTACATAAAATATCAAAACTTATTATTTTCATTGATGAATTTTGAACCAATGTTCAGTTATCATTTGTTAATATGAATATTTTATTAAATATTTTTAACCTTATTTAATAAACCTAATCTATTACATTTTTGCTTTTTTTATATAAACAAAATAATATATTTCATATTTCATCAAGTAGCTATGAATTACCAAAATATTGACTGAATGTATTGTTTCTAATTTACAGGCTGTTTTAATAACAAAAATATTTTTTTGTAAATACCTCTTCATAATAAATATAATCTGTTAATAAAATTAAATCGATTATAATATCTAACTTTAGACTGTTTCCTCATGATAAGGCATGTGCTTTGGCAGTTCCATTGTGGCTAATCCAATAGAAATTATTGTTTTCTATAAGAAGAGGTAAAACTAATAGTAAATCAGTCATAATTACATTAGCTCTAAATGAATAAATGTTTCATTAAAATTATTAATGAGCTATAAACATAAATTTACAATATACAACTTACCCCAAACAACCTGCTGTAAGCCCAGTACAACCTACCCTAGCTCTTAACTCAATTACATTTAAACCTTATAACCATTTACATTTTAATTCGCAATTTTTTTCTAAATATTTCGGCAATACTAAAGCTGGATTCCTGACTATACAACTTATATCTCCCTCAATTTGTTGATATGGTATTAGAATTTTTGAATATAATTTAATATCATGTTTTCTTACATTTTTTTTTAAATCCATTATATAACTTCTAGATAAAAAATAATAAATTAAAATTATAATATTCTTATAATTAACCAAAAATGTGATATACATTGATTTATATATCACGCTTATTTAATTTATTCACATTATATATACATATAAAACCGGTATTTCATTTTCTCTCAAAAATTAATAATCATTATTTTATTTATATATGTAGAATATGGACATTTCAATTCAAGTTTTAGTTAAGAAATTTACAAACATTTTTTATTTCTAAACATTAATTTTAAAATCACTTTATTAGAACTCAGATCAAAAAGATTAAACATGTATTAAAAAGTATAACTTACTACAGTTATCTAAAAACATGGGACTATACTATATTATAGAGTTGTAACTACTACACAGATGAAGACAAACATTTAATTCTACATTTAAGTGTCATTTATCAAACTGACTATTGAATTATTTTAACTAAAGATTAAAATGATTACATATAGTTCATAATAAAATTTTTAGAATGCATTTATATTAAATATGTATGTGTATGTATGTGTATATATATACATATATGTATATACATATATATATATATATATATATATATATATATATATATATATATATATATATATATATATATATATATATATATAAAACCCTGATATGTAATTCCTTTACTCATATCAGCTATTAATAAATCTTCTAGACCTCTATTAATTAAACAAATATGAAAAATAATTATTTGAATTCAAATATTATTATTTCAAAATCTCACAGCCTAACACTTCAGTTAAGGATGTTAATTAATCAATTTTTAATTCAATAATATAAATTAAGAAATCAATGTTAAAAACAGCAACATAATTTTTATTTGAATTAAAAAAAATTACTAATTTCAAAATTTATGATATATTAATAAATATAGAAGTTATATGACAATTCATTTATGTAATATGATATCATCTCAAAAAATACTTAAGTTTTAAAACAATTAAATCTTACATCTAATATAAGACATACTATACAACTATTATGACAATTGACACATTTTCAAGAGCTAACAAAAATTATCAACAATTTAAAATCTTTCAGACTGGACAATAACAAATTCCTGACGTATGACATCTCCTGCAGCCCAACAGCTACGTTGACAAGTAAAAATTAACACAGTCCCAAACTCTAAGTGAACGTCATCCTTATTACTAGCGATAGTTAATTGTAATTTTGGAATTAATGTTGGCAAAACTTGTAATTCAAACGACATGTTAGCATGACAATGATGACAACGTTTTGGAATATCAGTTAATGGTGACAAAAGTAAAGGTATTAATCCATCACGGCTATATCTAAAATTTAAAAATATAAATCAAAGTACCATTTTCTGTAAAAAAAAAGTAGTTTTGTGTTCTAAATATAATGTTTTACCTTAATATTTGTCCTGGGTTTTTTTGAATTTTAGTTATAAAATGATGAAACATAGTATCCCCGTGAGCTGGCATTGTTTTTTCATATTTTTCTACAGTTCTTGAATCACCTTGTGCATTATCTCCTTCAGTTACCAAAGGATCATTCATTAAATCATCACTATCATGTTGCATTTGATATTCATTTAATAAATCTCTAACATGATCTGTAATTGGTGATCCTGCTTGTATTGGATGAAGATTTTCTTCTGTAACACTTATAAATAATGATCGAAATTCCAAATTATCAAAAGCAATTCCCTTTCCATGTCTAGATTTTTGACACAATTCAACTGGTAATGGGGCAACTTCTTGTAACATAGCAATAATATCCTGTGTTGGAGCAGTGGGAGTATCAATACTTACTATTTCACTTTCATCACCTTCTATTTCAGCAGATGCAATAGGAGATTGTAAATGGCCAACAGCTCCTCCTCCTGTTAATATTTATATTGTATTAAAAAAAAAAAAAAATATGCATATATTTATCATACATATTAATTAAGACCTCTCATACAATTTTCCACAACATCTGATGTCTTCCAATTTCCTTTAAGTCCACAATAATGAATTTCCATCGTATGTGTGTGTGTTTGTATATGTATGTATGTATGTATTATTAGTAATGTGCCAGATCGAAAATCAAGATCCGCGGATACGGATACGGATTTTTTGTATCAAGATCCGCGGATACGGATCTTTTAATTTGTTTGAGTTCTAAGCATATCGCGCTTAGCGTAAACAAAAGCATGTTGCTACTTGCACAGCTTAAATGTTTTTGTTTTTATTTTAGTGTAGCAAAGGATACTTAGGAAACGGTAGTGTTTTTGATAATAAGATAAATTGATAACAATGTCGACGAAAAAGTTTAGTAGTGTAATATGGAATTATTTTACGGCAGTTAATGACGAATGTGCTAAGTGTAAAGTTTGCTAGCAAAATTATTTTCGGAAAAGGAAAGGTACAACTGGCTTGAAAAATCATCTCGAAAGGAAACATCAACAGGAATAAGAATAATTTCGCAACGAAGATAGTGAAAAGAAGACTGATCGAAAATATGTAGAAAGAGCTAAGATGTGGGATAATACAAATCCAAAGTCCATAAAAATTGACTACTTAAATAATATAGAAAATAGAAATTAATTACGTTTTTTGAAAAAGACGCAAATTTCACGACAGCTACAACTTTTAAAGAAAAACGATATGCGAAAAAAAGAGGAAACTACGATACATTAATGGATTCAATGAATAATATGTTAGACTCTGATGATGATAAGTCTAAAAACGAAACTTCTGAAACAAACTGTGATTCGCTTACAGAATATGTCAAAGAAAAAAAGTTACCAATAATGACCAATAATCAGACTTAATAATGAGTTTCAAAGATCCGTATTAGATCCGCTGAAAAGAAATGGATCTCGGATACGGATCTTTTTTTTATGCAGAGCTCCGCAAATACGGATACGGATATCCGGCACATCGCTAGTATATATGTATGTGTGTGTGTGTGTATATATATATTAAAATTAATTTTAATTTTAGTGAATATTTTCAAAATGTACACATGTAGTATCATTAAAAAAGTTGATAATCACTGGTATCGTACCAAATATTTTACGATTTTAAATTGTATAGGCAACTCCTCTACTGATATCTTCTCTGGAAAATTGGTTGTCAATCGATAAATATTACGTAGTGATAAAATGATTAAATATTGTGTCATTCCAGATAACCTTAGAATGTTATATTTACAAAAACGATGTTTTAATATGTAATAGTAAATTTAGAGGAAAAAAAACATGGCTACAATAAATACTGTAACTAGTAATTCAAACAATAAGTTTACTATTTTACATCACATTAAATTCGAACATTTAATAGCGGGCATATCTGGTGGACTAACTTCAACACTCTTACTGCATCCTTTAGAATTATTAAAAATTAGATTTGCTGTTAATGATGGAAGAACTCACGCAACGCCAAAGTATCAAGGTATTACACATGGTTTAATTACAATATTTCGTCAAGAAGGTTTTACTGGTTTATACAAAGGAGTTGTACCAAATATTTGGGGATCAGCAAGTTCATGGGGCTTATATTTTTTATTTTATAACTCTATCAAAACATGGATACAAGGAGGTGATAAAAACGTACAATTAAGACCTCAAATGCATATGTTAGCAGCAAGTCAAGCTGGTGTAATGACTTTATTAATTACAAATCCAATATGGGTTGTGAAAACCAGATTATGTTTACAATATTTTGAGCCAAATTCAACTCAACTCCCAGCAAACAAAGTTTATAATGGAATGGTTAATGCATTGTACAAAATTTATATTTCTGAAGGTATTAAAGGATTTTACAAAGGTCTAGTTCCTGGAATATTTGGAGTTTCTCATGGTGTTGTTCAATTTGTGACTTATGAAGAAATGAAAAATAGATATAATAGTTATAAGAATGTACCAATTTATACAAAATTGGAAACTACTGAATACTTGACTTTTGCAGCAGCTTCAAAAATAATAGCAGTTGCTGGAACATACCCATATCAAGTAGTTAGAGCACGATTACAAGGTCAGTATCAAGATTATGGAGGAGTAACCGAATGTATTACAAGAACATGGAAATATGAAGGAATAAAAGGATTCTATAAAGGAATGGGAACAAATTTATTACGTGTTACACCAGCTACTATGATTACATTTTTGACTTATGAAAATGTATCACATTATTTAATGGACAGAGTTAAAAAAATATAATATTTCATAGCACTAATTTTTAAAAAGTTTATATATATAGATATATATGAATTATTGCAAATTATTTCAATAGTATTATAATCAATTGTTGAAATTTATTTATAAATGTATAGTTTCATACAATATAATGACTATAGATTTAATGTTATTTTGTTTGTTTTTTTTTAAAAAAAAAAGAAAAACATGAATTAAGATTAAAAATCTAATAAATCATTTCTTTGCATATATTGAAAACTATTTTTCCTTAATAGAAATACTCTATTTTTTATGTTACTATATTTCTAAATTATAAGCTATTAATTATAATAAATATTAGCTAGTGCACAAAGAACAAAATATATTAGATTAAAAAAATTTGAACACCTCAAAATTTAAATATTTGATTTTCTTTTGCTAATAATTACAATATAAATATAACTAGAATAAATTCAATTTCAATACAACTAAAATAACATCAATAAATTAATAGCATACACTTACCACGAGCTTCTGCTAAGAGTGTGCCATTATTAGCATTTTTATTGTCCACATACAGTTCTTCCAACCCAGTTCTTAAAGATTCATCAAGACTATAACTTTCATCATCTTCATCATCAGATTTTTGTGCCTGTTTAGAATACGTCTCAAATCGGCTAATAAGATTTCCATTTTCTTCACTTATGTTGTCATTGGTATCATCACCCCAATCATCAGCTTCTTGACACCATTCACTTGAGTTTATAGTATTAGTACTACTACCAGTATTAACCATTTCAGTGCTTTTGTCTAGAGTTTGACTTCTTACACATTTCCAACTATTTTTTATAAAAAAAAATATATCAAAAGATAATCAATATAGATTTCTTTTATAAACTTACCTTTCACTTTGATTCCAACAATTTGGATTAATACAAGCAAATAAATACAAAGTACGATGATATGGTGAATTTTCCAAAGGTGCATAAATCTGCAATATCAGTAATTGATTTAAACCACAAAGACAACATACTGTTATTGGGGGTTCTTTTTCAGGTACAGACCAATCCTAAAATATTTTTATAATTTTAATATATACTAAGTTTACATATATATATATATATATATATATATATATATATATATATATATATATATATATATATATATATATATATATATATATATTGTTGTACACAATTACTTACAGGTTTTCCCCCAATTTTATTGGTGGTAAAATTTATGATTGGTTTATGATTAACAGTAACAGATTCATCATCAAAACCCAAAAATACTTTAGACTGATTACAAGCCATATTTTTTAAGATATAATTATAAATAATTCACAATAAAATTCATAAACACTAAATCGTATAATACTTAAGCATAATTATTAAAAAATAGCATTGTTAGTATTCAACAATTGAACAATTCACAAAATTAAAAATTAAGATTACACGCCGGAAAATGATGACAACTTTAAAATATTTACACTGTCTTTTAAATGAATAGAAAAGTATTAGTCATTATACAAAACACAGAGGCAAATAAATTAACTTATTATGCTCATTGACATCTCAGAGCAACACATTCACAACATATACAGGACTGAATTAGTTATCGATTTCCTGGGTCTCTTTTCTTTTGACAAATTTATATTTGTATGAAAATAATTTTAATATATTATATACAATATTGCCAGAATTTTAAATGACACTGAATCATCCATTTTTTATACTTATTCTATTAACAGTCAATAAAACTGATGTGTTGAATAGTATTCAAATAAAAAATATAAATGTCCAAATTATCGACAAAACTGCATAGAAATGAATTTATAAATAAACATTAATTGAGTAAAAAAAAGTTAAACAACAACTTGCTAGCTAAAATCATGTTTTTTTAAAAAAACTGGTCTTATTAATAGTTTACGTGTTATTCAAAAATATAACATAAATTCATTGTAATTATATTTTAATATCTTTTAAAGTTAATTTTCATTACTTATTGACATATTTTCTTTAAAAAATATTTAAATAGAATAATATGTATAATAATATGAATAATATGTCATGTTTTTAAACTTTTTATATATATATATATATATATATATATATATATATATATATATATATATATATATATATATATATATATATAACTGATATAATAATTAAATAAGATAATTTTAATCTTTAAAATATATATGAATATACATAATACATATGTAATGAAATAAAATAAAAAGTCAGGAATCACTGTTATCTTGTTATTAATATGTCAGTATTAGTAGGCGTATTTAAAACGTGTACTGTAACCAAACAATTTTCTTTAAAAGTACAGTGCCAAAATGTGGTCAAAAATCGTTCTTTCTGTGATTTTAATTAATTATATTGTAACTGTTTTATCTCACGAAGATGCTTATACAATACAATATACGAGTGAAACGTTTACTAATGAAGTTCCTAAAAAAAATCATTTTATAATGTTTTTTGCGCCATGGTTAGTGCAAATAATTTTCAATTAATTCATTTTTTAGTTATTTTTAAATATATATATATATATAATGTTTATGTATGTATATGTATGATATAGTATGTACATATATATATATATATTTTTAGAAAAATAATTTAGTTTCTGGAATTTTGAAATTTATTCATTTCATTTTATATATTCATTAATAAAGTTATATGTTGTTAAAAATTAATAATATAATATGTTTGTTAAATTTTATTTTTATTGTAAGGTGCGGTCACTGTAAGCGTTTAGCACCAACCTGGGATCAGTTAGCTGAAATGTTAAATAATGAAAAAGATAGCAACATATTAATAGCTAAAGTAGATTGTACAACTGATAATTCTGTATGTATTGAACATGATATAACTGGATACCCAACATTAAAGTTTTTTAAAGTTGGTGAAACAGACGGAGTTAAATTTCGTGGAACAAGAGATCTTCCTTCACTTACTTCATTTATTAATGAACAACTAGGAAATGAACCATCTGTATGAAGTTTTATATTTTTAATTATAAATTATTTCTTTAATGATAAATTAACATAATTAATAATTATCAGGAATCAGAACTAAGTAAACCTAAATTACCAGAACCAGTAAATGGACTAGTTGAATTAACAGAAGATACATTTGATAAACATGTAGCGAGTGGAAAACATTTTGTAAAATTTTATGCCCCTTGGTGTGGTCATTGTCAGGTAACAATTACTAATTGGATTTTTCATTAAGACATTTATTTTATAAATGAAAGAATTATTATCTACATATATTAATTTTTATAGATTGCTTCAGTAGATTGAAAAAAAATAGTTTTTGTTCAAATATTAATTAAATACAAAATTTTTATTTTTAATAAATTTTGTTTTATACTGGCATTTTTTAGAAATTAGCACCAACTTGGGAACAATTAGCAAATTCTTTTGAATATGATACAAGTGTTATTATTTCAAAAGTAGATTGTACACAATATAGATCAGTTTGTAATCAGTTTGATGTGAAAGGATATCCTACACTTTTATGGATAGAAGATGGAAAAAAAGTGAGTAACTTAAAAAATATTGTGTATTATATATATATATATATATATATATATATATATATATATATATATATATATATGTCTATGTCTGTGTGTGTGTGTGTATAAATTAATATTAAAAAATAAACAGATAGATAAATATCAAGGACAAAGAACACATGAAGAATTAAAGTTATATGTAAATAAAATGCTTGGCTCAGAAGAGATTGGTTCTGAAAATAAAGATACACCTGAAGTTATAAGTCCAGTTATGACATTAACAGAAGAAGACTTTAAACATGGGATTGAAAAAGGAATATCTTTTATTAAATTTTTTGCCCCATGGTAAATAAATTGTACAGTTTTAATATTATAGTGCTTTTGTGTTTTAATAAAGTCTGTAAGATAATATATTTTTTAAAATTAATTTATGTTATATCGTGTATATTTTGTTATGAAATTTATTTTTAAGGTGTGGGCATTGCAAACGTTTAGCACCAGTTTGGGAAGAGCTTGCAAAAAAATTCATTGATAATTCAGAAATAAATATTGTCAAAGTGGATTGTACATTAGATAGCAGTAAACAGTTATGCAATGATGAACAGGTTAGAACTTGTATGTTAATTAAAATATTATATTTATTTCCTTACATTTTATTTCAGGTTGATGGATTTCCTACAATATTTTTATATAAAAATGGTGCAAAAATGGCAGAATATACTGGAGCAAGAAATTTAGATGATCTATATGATTTTGTCATGAAACATACTAGTCATGATGAATTATAGATTATAACAAATAGTATAAATTTCTCAGGTACTATGTACTTTTCGACTTTTTTTTTGTTGAAATTGTTTTGTTGTGTTTGATTGTATGATAGTAATAAAAATTAACTACTTGTATAATTGATTATATAAAACATAATTTTTAGATTAAAGAAATAGAAATTTCAAAAATGTTTTTAATATACTTACACTTTCCCATCATTTTTTATTTTAGTTTAAATTTTAATAATTTCATTATTTAACTATAGTATTTCATATATTATTATTATTATTATTAGAACAAATTTAAAACACATTTACATGCTTACTTCATATAATAAGTGATATAAAAATTATTAATAATGATTTTTATTTTAAATGAATAATTCAGAGTTTTACAAATTGAATGTATAAATTTTATATAAATTTTGTATATATGTAGATTAATAATTTACATAAAATACATAATATAAAACAGATATGTAAATTTTGATATGGCACAAATATTTTTAAAAATAACTATTTAAATTATTGACACAAGAAATATTTTAATATTTTGACATATTAAAAGTATAAGTTGATATTAAATTTAATTTATAATACATATTTTATTTTAATTTTATTTGTATATTTTTTCAATCCTTCAGTTATGTTTTTTAAAAAAATGTATAAACAAGATACAGGATTATACAAATAAATTATATTTATACAACTAGAAGTTCTATTATGAACAATATCAATAAAATTAATAAAAATATTGATACCACTATTATTAAATGTTAAAGTTTGGTACCACTCCATATCTTCAACATTTGAACTGTTGAAAATGTCAGATGGTTCAATCATTATTTGAAGTTTTTTTATTATTGTAACATCATCTAAAGTATGCTTATTTTATTTCTAAGAAATAAATTTTCAACATTTCAATAAATATGTGTTTCATGTTTTTAAACATTTGTAATTACATGTAATAAAAATTGTGTTCAATAGATATTTGTGATTATAAAAACCACAATAAATTCGATATTTGATAAAGGTATTTTTTTAACATTAAAACTTTGTTCAACTTCATTTTTAATATCTTTTCTAAATGATGTATATAACGTATATACATACTAATTATTAAAATGTCATAAAAAGAGTATATGTTATCAATGTTGAATTAATTTTAAACGGATCTAATTCAAATTTTGTATTATTTAAAAATATATTACCTTTAATGTTCTAATAATTTTTTATTGAAATAAAAAAAAATGCTAATAGGAATTATTAAATTATTGATGTTCATATTTCATCAAACGAGATAACTAGTGTTGCAATAATTTTTAAATTTTGGTATATTAAGTACTGGTAGGTATAAATGCATGCAACATATTTATTAAATTACAATTATTGATTTTATTTTATTTTTTTTTACTTGAAATCATTTTACAATGTAATTATTCAATTATTTTTATATTTGCACATATATATATATATATATATATATATATATATATATATATATATATATATATATATATTATTTGAGTTTGTCTAATATTATTTTCAATATCAATTTTTCATTTTAAGTGTATAAAAATGTCAGAATTAGTTGTATGATTGAGATTATGTATTTTTAGTAGATTGTTTTTAATTTGATTTTTAAATAGTTAAGTATACTTTCTTATATACATACATACATATATATATATATATATATATATATATATATATATATATATATATATATATATATATATATATATATATATATATTCCATACACTTTTTTCCAATTTGTAAGTTGATATAAAGTTTATAATTATAATTTATAATATTTTGATTTTATGTAACATTTTCACAATTAAAATTTATATATACATTTTTACATGAAATCCATTGATGACAAAATGAATGTATTTTAGTTACTGACAATGAATTTGCGATCAAAAGTAATGGAAGATATTTTATCACATTGTTCTTTTTTATCATGAGATTTAAGATGTATTTCTAGAAGCTATTTACAACATTTTAGGAAATAGGAGAACACTCATGGTATAATTTTATTTATTACTGTTAACTATAGAGTGAAAATAGTTAACTAAATTCATATTAATTGTTATTATACTTTATAATAAATCGATTGAAAGAAAAAATAATTTTCATTACCTATTAAATTGTAAATGAAAATATAACAAAGTATAATAAAATTTATACTGTTTTGTACTTTTATTATAGTTATGAAAGTTGAAGTTAGTCAAATTATTACTGTTTGTTTAAAATAATAAATTTAATTTTAAAATAATTTTTAGAAATTTTATAATTATAATAATATTTATAAGTATAAAAAATAATAAAATATTTCCATTCCTATCTCACCATTTCATAGATAATATATTATATTAATAGTATATTTTTATTGTACATTGTAAATTTCATTGCAATTATGTAAAATGTAAATAATGTTAAGTAATGTAATTATATATATATATATATATATATATATATATATATATATATATATATATATATATATATATATATATTGTATTCTAAAGTTGATATAGTGATAAATTCTGGATATTACATATGAAATTAATATTTTTGGTTTAAACTAGAGTAGTTTGGCATTTAAAACTTAATTATGTCACATGTATATTGTAATGTATATATATATATATATATATATATATATATATATATATATATATATATATATATATATATATACATACACATATATATACTTGCATAATATACACATAAAAATATTATATGTATAGCGTTGATTGCTTAGTAATATCATAGTCACAAATATCTGGTCACCTTACACGACCAGAAGGAGAACGTAAATGTGAACGAATATAACCTGTACGATAATCAATTATATCTCGCCGACCCCCTGGAGCCCCACCCACCCCATGCCGGTGTCGCCTGCTCCATCTACAAATTAAGTAAATAATAAATTAATTTTTTTCAGAAAAGTATATGATTATAGTCAAGATAAATATATTAGTTTTTATTTCTACTTTTTTTTATTGTATAATTATATTTTTTCAATTATATATTTTGAAAAATAATTATTGTATTGCAAAATCAACTAAATTATAAACATTAAGCAATAACACTGTTTAATAATAAATGTTTTTAAAAATACGTATTCTGTGTAAAATTCATGTAATATAAAATACAGTTATTTGTAAATTACTATATTATATTGTATTTTTGTTTTTTATGTTTGATAATCTTTTATTATTTTAATAATTGTGTAAATAATCTTACCTCGCACTGTGGCTCAGCATGATTATATTTCTGGAACAACAGAAAATATTCAAGTGATATAAAATTTTGTTAAAATTTATAAAATAATATATTTAATACTAACAAAAAACAATGATATTAACATAATAAATATATGCATTCAATTAAAATACAAATATTGAAAACAAAAAAAAAAAAAATATACTTTTCATAGTGTTATTAATATTTTGTAGTTTTCATGCATTAAAAGGTTTTAAGAAATTATTTGTACAAATGTTTGTGTTTGTGTGTGTGTATATATTATATATATATATATATATATATATATATATATATATATATATATATATATATATATATACATATATCATTGGTTATTTTTTATATTAATGTACACAATTTATTTCAAAAATTGTTAAAAATTAAAGAAAACGAATTATGTAAAAAAATGTAATTTCTTAAAACCTTCAAAAAATATGTGGTATTTTTTTTATTTAAATATAATAAATTATTATTTTTTAATACAAAATAATGATAGTAATAGATTTTAATAACAATTTAAAAAGATTCAAATATATATGTATATATGTATAATTAAGGATTGTGTTAGTGAACATTAGTTGCAAGCAATTTCTACTCAAATCTACCAATATATTTATTAAATATAATGATTGAATTCATTATTAAATGAACTCAGTTTTCCATCCAAAAATAAATTGCTCTTTAACTATTTTTTAAATAAATGTTTTTTAAATGAAATATTCTTACCGAGAAATCAAAATAATTAATTGTTTATTTATAATCGAGTATCAAGATGTTCTTTCTGTAATTTATTTATATATTATTTATTATATTGGTTGAATGAGAATTAAAATGTTATAGGACTATATAAATATACAGAAGAACATTTAATTCACACCTTAAAAGCCTACATTTTTGTTAACTTTGCATGAATATTATTTAAAAAAATATTTGTATTTTATGATGGATATCTGAGCACAATAAATAAAAAACAAAACTGCTAAACAATTATGATAAGCAACAAAAAAGAAATATATAATAACTACAAACATGTATACATAGCATTACCTAAAGACAGATAGGTGCATCGAATTTACTAATAATATTTTATATAGAAATGTTTGTAAATGTTTTACAACTCTTTTACAAAATAAATTCTAAATATTTAGTAACAATAATAAAAAATCACAAATAAAGTAATTTACATATCTGACTTTATTAAAAAAAAAATAAGCATTAAATATAAAAGCTGTTTTCTATGTACACATGTATGTAAGTATTTAGATAATGTATTTTACACATCAGTAATTTTATGAATGAAAATCTATTACATATATATATATATATATATATATATATATATATTGTATATATATATATATATATATATATATTGTATATATATATATATATGCAGGCCCACCCCAAGGGGATCGGCCGCCCGCGTGCGAAAATATTTCTGCCGCCCCCATTCCCAAATTGCACTTTAACAATTAAAGATAATCGAGTGTTGGCCGCCCCTAAAGTTCAGCTGCCCGTGTGCATTGCACATATGGAAGGGGCGGGCCTGCATATTTGTATATATACAATTATATTTTTATGTACAGTTATTTATTAGTTAAAAAATGTGATTCAAATGCAAAAAATATGTGCTTGTTAATTTTTGTATTTTTTAAATTTGTAGAGAATATGTATTCAACAAGCACTGCATCGTCAGCTTGGAACATAGCGTACTTTTTCAATTTTATAACAAATGTGTAATTATATATATATAAAACTGATTATTAGTGAATGAGGTACTAAACTTTAAATAAAAAAATACTAATTATAAGGAATGTTAAATAAAGTTTAAATAAATATACTTGAACTAGTAATCAGAATATAACTGATGCACTAAAAAGCAGTTACTACTCTATTGAGATGATACTATAAAAAAATAAAAAAAAACGCAAGACGAATTTAAAATAAACAATATTTTTAATGTATTTTAGTGTTTATAGAATAATATAATTTACTTACATTGATTATTAAACACCATGTAATAAATCACTGTCATCGAACTTATTTAAATTTAATTTATTTATAATAATTGTTCTTTAATTAAAAATATTATTATGCTCCCCTTTGATGATATTTAAGTAAAAAAATGAATGTACAGGTTTTTTGTCCTTTTTAAAATATATTTATTATTTTTATGCATGTTCAATAAAACTTGCAATGAAAATACTAAAGAGCTCTTACATGTTTGAGAGTTATTATTCTTACAATTAATTAAATACTTAAACTGTCTATTGTTCGTTTTTTCTAAATATACACACATACATTCATATATATATATATATATATATATATATATATATATATGTGGGTCGTTTGATAAGTATGGTAAAAAGTAAGAAAAACTAAATTGAAAAATTTAATTAAATTAAACAATAAATAAATTTACGATATTTATCAAACGACCCTCGTATATATATATATATATATATATATATATATATATATATATATATATATATATATAAAATGTTTATGTGTAGTAGATATATGTTTATGATGTTATTTTTTAATTTTTCGTATGCTTTACCAAATATATTTTTATTTACACTCAGTTTTTAATGAGCATAGTTTTTGATATGTAAGATATGTTTAAATGTAATTTTAATTTAGTGTTATGTTTAAAGTATTGTATTTTCATATGTATGTATTTTTATATAAATAGTTCATATGTTTATAATCTTTAATTATGTGGTAGATTTAATCTCATTTACATATATATATATATATATATATATATATATATATATATATATATATATATATATATATATATTAAATAAAATTGATACTATTTTTTATAAAATATTACCTGATTTTAAATATTAAAATAAATTGGATAATTTTGCTATTGGTTTTCTTACCTGATTTTAATATTTAAAGATTATGTGAATAATTATTTAGCAAATAATTATTATTAAAAAGAAAAAAATTAGTTTGTGAATAGGAAAATTATTTTTTTACATTTGACGATAATATTTACTGTAAGAAAATATTTTAATAGTTTGTTTTTATTAATTTTAGACAAATGTCTTCGAAATCTTATAAATTGTCATGTAATTAAAATAATTTTGTCATTCAAATTATGTATTTTTTTTGTTTGAATGACAAAATATTTTATATTAATATATGTCTGTAAATGCACTCATTTATTTTATTATACTCCAAGCTAACGATGTTCTATATCTATAATATGAAATATTGCAGATATGAAACGACAGAGTGCTTATATTTATCAGGCATATAGGTATTTGTCAATTATAACACACCTTCCCACAGATGACTTGTCCTGTTTTTCTGGAAATATGAATTCATGTGTTCGATAATAATTTCTTGTATGTTTTGTGATTTATTTTTATATGTACATAATAAATATATTTTATCATAAAATATACTTTATATGCACACTCAAATATATATATATGTGTGTGTGTGTATTGAATGTATATGTATGTAATTTATTTTATTTATATGTATGTACACATTTATGTATGTATGTATACTTTTTGATATAAAATAAAAGTATATCATGCAGATGTAAAATTCTTGTAGTATCTTAAATTATATAAATCACTGTAATGGATGGTTACACTTGAAGAATATACTAGACAGTGTAAAGTGTAATTAATAAAAACTTTTAATACCTAAATATTTATATGAAATAAGTACTGTATAAAAATTAAATTTTCGAATTCTCTTATTTTTTTTCTCTGTTTAAAAATTTTGTTTAATAGCAAACAATATAATTTATAAACAAGTCTATCTAGTACATCTGTGTAAACATCCAAAATTTGAAATTAATAAAACGCACATTTATATAATTTTGTACATTTTTAATAACAACTTTATGTCAAAATTAACAATTCATATTAACTATTCTATGAACAATATTTTTAAGTTTTACGACATTCATTATATAAATATGTTTAGTTTTGAATACACAGATTATAATAAAATGATGTGCATTTCATATTTTGTGCATTTTACTATTTCGATACACATAAAAAACATGAATAATATGGAAAAGATATAGGATATTTCAAAGGTTTTGTTATTGTTCAGTGTTCAATTCAGTGAGGTGTTCTTAACAAAAAATAAATAATTGTAAAAAATTCAATACATCATTATGATATATCATAAAAATGTGGAGTTTTTTTTCTCAAAAATATAAATAAGTAAATTGTAATTCCAAGAACACACATATTGAAATATGCTTTTAAAAATTCAAAATATTCTACATCAGATAACTAACCTATCTATTAAAAAAGTACTGTGTGTATGATAATTAATTTTTGACTTCTTATAGTAATTGTAAAAAAAAATTATATAATTGATATGTAAATTTAAAAAATGTAAATCAGATACACTATTAATGAATAAATACAATTTTAAGAAGTTTGACTTTTTAAAAATGGTCGAAATTTTACACTTACATAAAATATAATTATTTAAAGTACACACTTTTATATTTATATGCTACACATCAAATATTATTTAAATAAATGAATATTAACAAAATTAAATTTAAGTAGTTGAGAAGAAAATTAAAAATAAAAATTTATATTTTTTTGGTTGTTTTATATCTTTATCAATACTTATGTACCAATATTTATAGTATATATTTATAGTGAATTTCAGAGTAAAACATATTAACTGTTTTTATTAAGTTTTATTCACATCTAATTATACATTAAATAGTTTTCTAATATACAACATTTTTTCTTTATTACTAACCATAATATATAAAAGTTTTTAAGTATTTACTGGTGTGTGTATTTATAGTTATGTATGTATATGTATATATATATATATATATATATATGTGTATATATATATATATATATATATATATATATATATATATATATATATATATATACATATATACTTCACATATTTAAAAAAATAATAGCCAAATTATTTAAAAAGTTATAAATAAAATATTTCTAGTATTTTAAAAAAGTCTTATATATAAACAGGCCCACCCCTTTCATGTGTGCAATGCACACGGGCGGCCGAGCTTTAGGGGCGGCCGATTCCAAGAAAAACACTCGGTTACCATTTAATTTTTAGATATGTGAAACGACAAATTCTTTAAATTTGTCTAGCCACATCAGCCCTTATGTAATATTTTGACCTGTTCGGCATTTCTTGATTATAGCGTTTAACTACATATTACTGAGAGACCATTTTCGAATACAAACACATACTATCATTGTATTTCTAACACACTTCACTGAAAATATTGATTATTCTTTCCTTTGAAGTTAATAAATATCATTCAATAGTCTTCCATGGAAAAAGTGCAATTTGGGAATGGGGGCGGCCGAAATATTTTCGCACACGGGCGGCCCATCCCCTTGGGGCGGGCCTGCATATAAATTAGTAATAAGAATGTCTAGTGATTAAATTAGATTATAAAGTATATTAATTATTAAATTTTACGTTTATAATGAATTGTACTTAAAAATATTTTATTTATATAAATTATGAAAATAATTAGTAATTGTGACTCGTGTAATATATATATATATATATATATATATATATATATATATATATATATATATATATATATATATATATATATATATGCACATATTCACATATATGTATATATACATATAGAAATATAGAATTTTATTATTATATAAAATCATTTTATCAACATATTGTCTCTAATAGATAAAATTCCGAAGTTTTATTTGATAAATATTTTTGATTGTACATTTTTGTATTTCTACTCAATAAAAATATTCTCTATCGACAACACCAATAATAAAAGATATTTATTTAGTAATAAAAGAAATTATATATATTTATTTGCAAATTTTAGAAAATATTCTATTTCTTTCTATAAAGTACTTCATTTATACTTAATCTAAATTTCATATTCGTAACATTTTTTCACATAATAGAAATTAGATATTATTTAATGTTTTACAGAAATTCACCAATAAATATATTGATTTATCTAATTGAAAAGGCTAATAAATAAAAAATAAATTTATTTTTAATAAATTGTGCAACTATTCAGTTACTAATTGTATTTTAAAAATGTCAATGTTGTTTATGTGTATGTGACATACCAGAGGAAGATGATGCTGAAGAATGATGTTGTGAATGGTGTGTGGGTTGATTATGTAATAGAGGATATTGCAAGGGATGATGTGTTTGGTAATGGTATTTATTTGGTCGGAGACATGGTCGGATGGCCCACCTGAGCAGGCGAGTGATATAGTCTGGCCAGTTATCCGGAAACATGACGAGGAAGAAGCCGACAGCGATCAAAATCATGCCAGCTAATTTCATGCCAGCAAACTTTGTACCATATAATACTACATCCAAGGCTGTAACAAGAGTAAATATTTAATTGTTTATTTGAAATAGATATTAAAAATAATTTTATATATAATTTAATTTCGAATTGGGTTGAAAAAATTAATAGCATACCAGCAGATACTGGGACAGAAGTAATAAGCCCAAGAGTTATAAACAGATCATATGTCAATGCTACTCCAAAATTTCCCAGTAAATTAGCAACTGAAAAGTAAACATTTATTTGTATAAAATATAATCTATTTCTATATAAATATTGATTTCTATTACATTGTCTATTTAAATTACATTAAATTATATATATATATATGCGCGATAAAAAATTATAGTACAAAAATTAATTTATCATAATAATTATCTCTTTAAATCAACTTACTCAGTGATAATCCACTGGCAGCAAGTAATGCAGGCCAAGGAAGACGTTCCCACTGTAATGTTTCCAAACCTGTGAAATAAAGTCCCAAACTAAGTGGCCACAATAATAACGCATTTAACAATCCAATTAAAGAGAAAAACAGTGCAACTTGTCCATAAGTTGCTTCGCCAATTACTTTCTTGAATAAAACCTGTAAGAATAAAAAAACATATTTCATAATTTGTATCTATTTCGATTAAATGTCATTTTTAATTTATATAATAAATTAAGATGAGGAGAACTACTTATTTTATATTTCATCAATATTCACGTAATTATTTTCATAAAAATAATTATAATATTCAAAAAACTGTTTTATTTATATGTGCTTTTAAAATTATTTAATATTGAGAATAATGTTAATTTATATATATTTTATATTTAAAAAAAATCACCTTATATACAGCTGATCCCGCTGCAGCTGATGCAGCTAAAACAACACCTCCAAGTGTTGGGCTATCAGTTATTCCATCCATATATGCTAATAATGCAATTCCTGTATCACATAGAATTACTGCTACAATCTGCAATTAAAAATTCTGAATACCGCCCTATTAAATAATTTTTTAAAAATGTAAAAAAAATGTTATTTAAAAAGCATATTTCCATCAAATTTGAAAACTCAAAATTATGAAAATATTCATATTTTAATACTTTAAATATCTTTAGTACAGTTTTAATAAAAAAAATGTTTTATTTCTATATAACTATAAATTATTAAAATATATTATCTAGTTATAAATACTTTACTCAGAAGCAAAACCTGCTTTATGTATGTGTACATCAAATTTTATAAAAAAATATATTTAATAACATACCCGTACACCAACAAATTGTTCATGAAGTATCACCCACGACAGAAGATAAACACAAGCCACGTTCGTTGCAAAAAGAGCCATCACATCCGTTGCCCAAAGAATTCTTAATGAATGGATATACATATAATTTGTTGCAACCCATAACAAACAGAATAAACTACATCTTGTTAAAAATCGACCTGCAAAACGTCATATTTTTTATTATACCTAATTTTATTTTTACATTTTTATATTGAATTTACCTATTGTGAAACCTCTATCTCGAAAATTTCTAATACTTTCTGTTAGTATATCTCCTGGTGTACGACATCTATTTGTTATTAATCGGCATAAAAAATAAAGTGGAAAAAATAAAAATGTCCAGTTTGTACAAAACCATGTCGTGAAAAATGGAGCATTATATGTTGACGTCTAAAAGATAAATCTTATTTTAAAGATATTTTAATATAAAATATTGTTTTTGGTAAGCAATTTTTTTCTGCTGAGAAATAATAATTGCGTATATTTGTTATAATTTAAATAGAAGAGTGAAATAAAGTACAGTTATTATGATTTTATTTATATAATTTATTAATCCATAAATCTCTTCAATCTAATTTTGATGTTCCTTCAAACTTTTCTTTTATTTATATACTAGTTTCCTATCCTATATTTATTTACTAGACTCAACTTTTCCATTATCTTCAAATATATTTTCAATACTAAAGTTTTATACAATATTTATTTTCAAAAATTAATTAATATTTCAAAGATTTTTTTATTTAAATGTTTATATAAACAAAGATTGTTGATAATATACTAAAATAAAATAACAATGGCGAAATTGCTCTTAATAGTTTTAAATAGAAAGTTTTACTTTTTAACACTAAATATTTAAATAATTTGTTATTTACTTTTTTCAATTGATTTAAAGTAAGAAAGTTATTATTTTCGATTACATTTAATCTAAAGATTCTTAGATAAAGCCTCTTTTGAAATGAGAAAAAAAATCCTTTTTAGAAATAAATTATTCAAAAAGAAATTAATTCAAATGCGCGAAATGATAACAAACTAGTTTCTTTTTGTTATTTGTCGACTTACATAAGTGGGACGTAGAGGTATAGTCGAAACAACGGCTACTACTGCACTTAAATTTGCACCCATTGTTGTTAGATGAGCGTAACTGTGCACAAGAGCAGGGTGTCGAAAATAAAGATATTTTATGCAATGTGTGGCGCCAACCCATGATGCTGTTACACATACGGTCACGCAAACACCGAAATATATCTGCAAATTTTGTAATTCAAATGTGATTTTTTATAAAACATATCCATGCTCAATATATAAAACTTAATAAATATTTAAAAAAATATATGGACAAATTTTATGTTATATATATATATATATACATATTTCTTAAAAAATAAATTAATATTATATGTACATTTATTCTTTTAGTACATAAAAAATATATTAATATCTTTTGACAACTTCTAAAATATTAACAATGCAGCATATAATTTATAATTAATTTAGGAAAGGTGTTTCAACCCTTAACATTTTTGAATATTCATTTTTCTTAATGAAATGGCAAGTCTGCGGATATCTTGATTTCGCAGTACTGTTTCGTTAACCTTGTACATATTAATACCGCAAATGCAGGCATGACATATGTAATTATTATAATTTTAATCATGCAAGAAACACATTAAATTTTTTTTTAGGCCCGTATTGTTATGTGCATACATACATTCATTTATCAAAAGAATTAAATACATTTACATTAAAATTTTAAATTGTTTGCTATTAATTTTTGTAGTATAAAATTTGAAAATAATTAATTGCGAGCGTTTTCTTTCAATGAATATACGAGTATGTATGTATGTTTTTTCTGCGTTCGAATAAATTACAGAGAAAAAATTGGATTTTAAAATTAACAGATCGTTAAGCTTTATAGATATTTATAACGAATTAAAGTATATTTCATTAATTGTAGAGGAGGGAATAACTTGTAATTAAATTCATTAATAAACATTGATTACTAATAAACAATAACAAATCACTTTTAAAAACTAAAACTTACATAAAGATTAGTAACTTTTTTAATGTAAAAATATAAAATATTTTTATCATATTAAACAATAGAAACTGAAATGAATGAAGTAGTATTTAAATTTTATAATTTTTTAATGAAATAAATTCCGGAAAAAATGTAATCATTAAAGCGAACGAGCTGCTTGTAGTAGGAAGAAATATAATCCATTATTAATAAATATGTAGATATATGAAAAACATTGATTTTTTATCATTTATAATGATATTAATATTCATTAATAAAAACAAATAAAGCTATAACTCGATTTTTTTCTATTTTAATTTTTAACAGATGTTATTTTTAGTAACTATTATTATGTAAAATATTAATTATAATTTAAGTTAAATTGAATTTCGGAAATAATATAGAAAAAAATATCATTACATTTTTAAAAATTATCTCTGTATTTTTAAACATTAATAATTCGAAAATATGAACTGAGGTCAAATAGTTATTTTATTAATTTAAGTTTGACCTAAATTACATTTTTATTGCTATATACGAAAATTAAACTTGTTTAAAAATTTGTAAAAAAGAATTGAACGCATAGTATCTTAAATTCGAGATCATATAAGAGAAATATGAATTAATAACATATTTATTGTTACCTTTCTAGCAGATTTTGAGCAACACGAGCTTGTACAATTCTTTATCTTATGAAATCTTCCACTGTTATTTCTATCTGACCCCGATGATGGGACTGGTGGGATTTCATTTGCATCGTGTTGACTTTGTTGACTACTTGTTACTAAAAACATTTTTAAGAATGTTTTTTTTATCATTGACTTACATATTCACTTTTTTACAAATCCCGACTTTTACCTGAATCAGCATGATGAATTTGCGGTGTTGATGTTTGATTTGGTCCATTTGCTGGTAAATGAGAGCACAATGCTTCATCACCTGTAACAACAACACTAGGTGCTCGGACACGACGACTTCCTGTACCACCTGGATTAAATATTGTTGGTATATCAGCGTCTCTCGTCATTTTCTATAAAGCTTCTCTATTTACGGAAAATACTTATTACTTTTTTATTTTGTCGGTATGCTGTTATATGCAGTTTCATCTTGAACACTAAAAATATGTTCAAGTATGTAGCACGTACAAATGTGTATAAAATATTATTTTTTCTCTAATATATATAATGCATTAAAATATATTTATCTATTTTTTAATAAAAGAATATATCTTAAAATTATATATTTTAAAGTAATTGAAATTGAATTGAAATCATGGTTTTTTTTTAATTCTAATAAATTGACGTTCCAATAATAATCCAGCTTTTAATAATCCAATATGCATTAAATGTGTATTGCTTAAAAATTTTTTTCTAATAATGTTTTCATATTCTTTTATGTTAGAGTTATTCTATAGAATAATGATTAATAAATACTGATATCACTAGTGTTTCAGTAATTGTATTTAAATTGAATAATAGAAACATAGTTCATAATTTAAAAAAAAATGAAATCTATTTAAATAAAAAGTCATTTTTATTAATGAAAATAAAGACAATTTATTTTAATTATTCCTATTTATTTATAAATAATATTTTTCTATTTTGATTATTCAATATCTATTTAAATTATTATTCGATAATGAACAACGAACAGAATAGAATAATCAACAAACAGAGTCATATTATTGAACATTATATTCTTAATTTTAAACTCTTGAACAACTTGTTAGAAAACTTGTATTTACCCTATTTGATTGTAATTATTATATACTTTTTTTATATTCTCAAAATCAATGTATTTTTTATATTTTTGTTAATATTATCTAGTTTAGCATACATTAATATAATTTGGTTTAATACTTGTTATAATTTATTTTATATAAAATTAATGAATTAATTTATTTAATATATCTTTAGAAAATGAATATATATATATATATATATATATATATATATATATATATATATATATATATATATATGTATGTATGTATATTTGTTTTCAAATAATATTTTCACTTAAATAAACTAAATAAATCTCATTTTAATGCGTGCGACTTTGACATAAAAGTCAATAGAAACCTTTCATATTATTCTATATATACATATGTAGCTGACCACTCATTACAAATCGGGAGGGATTGTAAGACTGAGGGCAATAGTCATACCTTAAAGGTAAAATAAAACATGGATCAATGTGTATATTTACATGCGTGTATATATATACATATATATATATATATATATATATATATATATATATATATATATATATATATATATATGTGTGTGTGTGTGTGTGTGTGTATGTATCTTTATTTAAAAAAAATAACTTGAACGCAAATAAAAAATTGTTTAATTTTTAACTATTAATTTATAGGTGTTATTAATTTATTTATTTAATATTAATTACAATTCTTTGTTGATAATATTCACTATTGTTAGTTTTTTGAATATATATATATATATATATATATATATATATATATATATATATATATCGAGAATAATAAGAATAAAAAATAATGTGTTGAAAAAATAGTACTTAATTATTTTTAAGACATATAAAAATACTAATACTTGAAACAAAATTTTCAATATGTATGTTGTATATATATATAAATTGTGTATTATTTGTGTTTATGTGATTAAATAAATATGTGAAATTTATTTTTTGTAAATTTCATGTACTTACCTTGTACATTTATTTTATTCAGAACCTGCAAGGGATGCTAATCTCTTCAGAATGGAAAATATAAAACGACACTGTTAATATTATTTTTGATGCTTATTAAATTATTTATATTATTTAAAGCTATCATTTCAAACTTTTGTATTTTATATTTATTTGAATTAATTAACTGTAGCCGATGAGCTTTAATGTTCGTGTCGTTTGATATAAATTGGTATTATACTTGTTAAATTAGACTTTAACATTTTTGTTATCTTTTTTATATTATGAGATTCTTTTTGGCAACACTCAGAATTTATAAACATAATTATTGTTTACACATAAATTAATTTATTGTATTTTTGGAAAATTGGCATTTTTAATTACATAAATTGCTTCCGTATTTTTAAACACACCTAGAAATGTCTAAAAGACAAGGTAAGATAAACTGATGACCTGTACTGATGACTGAAATTTGTATAATGGAAAGGGTGTCTAGCATTCAGGAGGGTTGTTTTAATTCCAAAGGTATCCGAATAGTCAATGCAAAATGAGAAAGATATATATGATGGCAAGTAAATTATAAAAGACAGCACTAGTGTACATTGGTGGTGTCTCTGAAAAGGGGTGGTAATCGTATTTCAGGTTTTTGCAACCTCAAGTTAACATTTTCATAGAACGAGTACGATTTATCTTTGTAATGTAATTGTAAACAATGACAAATAGTATACCTTTTTTATTTAATAGAATTAAAAACATACCAAATATTATATTTTTAAGGCCGAGCTTAAAATATTTTATTATTCAATAAATATATTCGTATTCAATAAATTATTTATTGTACAAAAAATGTAAAAATTAAATTAATATTTGTTAACAGAAATTTATTATATTTATGTAATAAATATATATATATATATATATATATATATATATATATATATATATATATATATATATATATATATATATATATATACACACACACACACACACACACATATGTATATAAAAATAAAAAACAATTAAATGATTTACATAGACAACCGATTGAAATAAAATATTTTTGCTTCGATTATATATATTCGAGTTATTTATTGTATTTAGCTATGGTCTTTTTACTAAATTAGTTTTGCATTGATTTTTTAAAAATAATTAGTCTTATTCCAAACTGAATAACTTCAGTTTTAATTTTTTTAGAAACAACTATAAAATATAAAGTATATGTGTCGGTGTTTCTTATTAATTTCCTTATTTTGGATTTTATCGTAATTATTTCAAGCTGTAATTTGTATTTATAGTAATACTTTATCATTTTTTTTATTAATTTTAAGTAATAAAATTGAAACGATATAAGTAGATTTGAATTGGATTAGAAAAACTATTATTAATCTATATATTAAAAATATATTGAAATACTATTATTAGTCTATATATTGAAAAACTATTATTAGTCAAGTAAACGAGAATATCAAAAATATTTTTCCACAAAATAGTTTTTCTAATTTCTAAATTTTCCCTTTAAAAAAAATTGAAGTATTACTTATGTATTAGATATATTTAGTAATAAGTAGTTGGCTAGACTGAAAACATCATATATATAACATGGGTTTTTTAATGGTGTCGTGTCAAAAGTGTATGTTTTAAGTTATTAAATTTATGTCAGGAACAACTCAAAGAAATGGTAATTAAATTTTATACATATATATATATATATAAATATATATATATATCTAATAAGGAAAATAATTTTTAGATGCAATTTATGTTGTTATTTAGCCGACAAGGCAAACTGCGGCTTCAAAAATGGTATGTAGCTCATCCTGACAAATTGAAAAAAAAAATAACGCGTGAGCTAATTACTATGATACTTGCACGAAAGCCAAAAATGTCAAGTTTTATAGAATGGAGGGATTTAAAAATTGTTTATAAGAGGTAGAGAATATAACATTACATTCGTTCTTATGTGAGCCACATTTTTATTTTTATATTTTAGATATGCCAGTTTATACTTTTGTTGTGCTATTGACGAAAACGACAATGAACTTTTAACACTTGAAATCATTCACCGTTATGTTGAGTTACTAGACAAATATTTTGGAAGTGTAAGTTATTTAAATCATTTTAGAACTACTGTCATGTAATTCTTAAACTTTTATTGCAGGTTTGTGAACTTGACATTATATTTAATTTTGAAAAAGCTTATTTCATATTAGATGAATTGATGGTAGGTGGTGAAATACAAGAAACAAGTAAAAAAAATGTATTAAAGGCAATTGCTGCACAAGACTTACTTCAGGAGGTTAGTAATGGAGATACTGCTATTGATTTATAAATGAATGTAGTTAATTTGTAAAACTGTTTTTTATAAAGATAGGGCAAGAATTTATACCAAATATTTTTGGAATTTGAAGTATTTCTCTTTCAAGTGGTAATAAATGAAATGTTTTTATTTTGCTAGGAAATTTCTTAAACTTGAGTGAGAATATTTACAAAAAAAAATTATTTATGTGACTAACGTGTGTGTGTACGTATGTATATGTGTGTATATATATATATATATATATATATATATATATATATATATATATATATATATATATATATATATATAAGCTCATTGCTAAGCAGAAGCCAATGAATGTTATCATTCATTTGGTATTTGGTCATATCATACTGACCAAGCAGGTGGATTGGTGAGGAATACACATACACACACATATATTTATATACATATATATACATATGTATTCAGTTATATACATATGTGAAGTCTAAATTTAATTATATTCCCATATTTGTCACTAAAATTAGCATTAATTTAAGAAAAAAATAATTACGGTTAGTGAATAATTAAACAAAATGAAAATGAATTCTTTTATGTTAGAATTCTCAGTGATTATAATTGACAAAAACAGCTACTGCTAATTCTGATTGAAAATTTAATTACTGATTATTAAGTATTATTGTTGGTTTAATTATTTTCAAATATATATTGTTTTAAATTTTATTATTTAAATTTTTATACAAAAATGTTTGGTATTATAAATTTTACACGTCTGTGTATGATTTTTATTTAATCTGATTGCAGTGGTGGTATTGGTATTGCATTTTAAATTGATGAGCATGATCATTGTTTATGCATTTATTGGTAATGGGGTATATTATATTAATTGACCACTAATTAAAAGTTAGTAATACTAGATATTATAGACTGCTTTGACATTTTTAATATAAAATAGAGTAACAATAAAAATTCAGTTTCATGTATAATCCATAAATAATTATATTTTATACTACTGAGAACTATTTAATATTTTATGAAGAGTTTTGTTGTAGTTACGAAATTACTTTAATCTGTAATTATTATTTAATTCAAATGTATTAAATATCTATATTTTGCATATTTGAAAATATTTTACTGGAAAAATAGAAGTAACTATAATGGGAGAGTTGATTAATTTGTGGCAAGGTTGTCAATAAAATGTACTATTATTATTATTTTTTTTTTGCAATTTTTACATACATATCTATAAGTGTTTATGCTAAACATTTTGTATTATCATTTTGACTCATATTCTCTGTTTTGAAATTGGTATCTATGATTTTTAATTAGTTTAGGTACAAAATATTTGTCAAACGTTTTAAAAAAAAGTTATATAAAGATATATATTTGACTTATTCTAAATGCATATTGATCATTTGTTTTCAGTGTTAATTCATTTACTACACTCATTTTTTGCATGCCATAATGTAATTATATTTTATTTTTATTTAAAATTAAACATAAAAAAATAACAAACCTTAAATACTTTTTTGTTATTTGCTTGGGCAGCTTCATATTTTAATCAACAATTACTTTTAGGAAATAAACAATATTTATTTTAGAATATATCAGTAAGTTAATTTATATTATTTATTGGCTAAAATTATGTTTTATTACAGTCATTAATATTTTATATATATTTTTTACATACATTTATCAAATACAGATATTTACATATTGTTTTTACCCAGTTTATTAGTGTTAAAATTTATCAATTAAATATATATTGTATTATTATGTTCCTAATTTCAAAATGATGAATTTGTTACTACTGTTTATAAAAAATCATATGAAATATTTTTCTAAGTGGCCTCATAATTGTGATGTTTATCATATATATTGTACTGAGCATTAGATAAATAGAGGTGAAAAGTTCTGTGCCATTAAATCTACTTTATATTAAATAGTTAAAAACATATTGTCAAAATAATTTTTGAAAGTACATAATAAAATATTCATTATACATTTTGCTCATTAAGTCATTTTCTTTATTAATTTTTATAAATTATAAGTACAATAAATTTGTTATATATATATATATATATATATATATATATATTCACAATATTTGAGCAGATTTTATCAATGATATTGTGACATTTTAAAGTTATTTATTAAAATATTTCATTCATCAGTATGATTATTTAAGTAAAGTTAGTATATTTTGAGTTAATGTTAAACATTATGCTCAGTTTAAGTTTCATTTGATGGGTGCTATTTCACATATTTATTTAATACTGGCAACTTTTATTAAATCTAGTCAGGAAAATGTATTGGAAATATATTAAAAAAATGTTTTTACTATAGTATATTTGTATGATTATTGATATTCTATCATTGTATCAATTTTATTTTAAAATTCGTAATGTGTAACTAATTTTTTGTTTTAATATGAAATTTATGTTCCTTATTTTATTTTTATGGTTAAAATGATTTTCGTAAAAAAAATGCAGATGTATATTTCATTTATTTATGATTATTAATTGACCATAAAATGAGTTTGATCATTTGAATTATGCTATATGTATATATAATTAATAATTGCCATTTTAATAGGAATTGTTTCAAGTGCATGTTTCACAAGCAGCATTCTATTAAGTATGTAACCTTTTGCGGTATTATATAAATGTTAAAAAATAACTATGATTATATATTTGCTGCATTAATTCATCTTTATGTTGAGTTTAGAGAAAAATTAAAACCAGTGATAAAATATTTATTATTTTAAATAATGTTTGAAAATAATAAATGCTTTTTTTCTAAATCTATCTATCTATCTGTCAGAGAGTAATTTGATGTTTTTATGTTAATTTTCTTTTTATATTGTATTTATATACACATACACATATATATATACATATATACACAATTGCTGTCTACTTGTGTATTAGTAAATTTTATTTAATGAATTAAGTACAAATAAAGGTAACTAAAATATTTTAATATACTTCTATAAAAGGCTGTTTTTATAGTTTGAATAATATCTGATGTTTTAAATCTTGTCTATGTAAATATTAGACACATGTTTGCTCATGATAAGATGACTGTTTATTAGGACAAGTTTTATTATTATTAAGTAATTTCGTTTTAAATCTAAAAACCGCAAAAGGTTCAGTTAGTATTTTAATATACAATTTATTTTGTTATAGCCAATTAAATTATCTGTACTAAATTTATATATATATATATATATATATATATATATATATATATATATATATATATATATATATATATATATATATATGTAGAAGCGAAATTTATATTACTATATCAGAAAAGTATATTAACAAATTTTCAGTAATATGTTGAAATAAAAATGTTATTGTATAATTTTCTTTTTATATTTATAAATACAAAGTATTTGTTAGCCTTGTGTTTTATTTTAATGAACATATTAGTTATTATAATTAAATATTGTAGTTTTTCATGCATGATATTATGTATTTCTTTGTAGATTTTTATGTAATGAAATTGGTTTAAACATCTAATAAGTAATATTATCAAATTTGTGTTTTTTATGTGTTGTTTGTGTGTATGTGTGTATATATATATATATATGTGTGTGTGTGTACATAATGTGTAAATAAATAGTACATATAATATGTATACATGTGTATGTATGTGTGTGTGTGTTTTAGGTAGGCTGTTATATTGTAACTTATATAGTATGTAGGGATGTTTTACTAACATTAGAATTTGCTGCTATTTTGCTTTGTATTTTGAAACAACTTTTTGATTGTTTTACTAACACATGGATGCATTGATAATTATTTTTATTAAGCTTTGCACTTTTTCCACAATATCTTCTTTTAATGATTGGTGGATTTATTTGCATTGTTGTGAAGGATGAAGCGGTGGAGGGGGCACTACGGGAAATAGGTCTACTGTAGATCTGTTTACATCAGCAACATCTGTATGATATGGACACATCAGCAACAATAAAAATACATATGTAAATGCTGTGGAATTGAGTCTCAAAGAATTATTTAATTTACATAAATTACTTTATATAAATGTGTATTCTTTATATACACATTTCTATTTAAGACAAGCATTTATGTAAATTATAAACTTTTATATACTATTAAAAAAGATCTTTTAATAGTATAAATATATTATTTTTTAATTAATAGTGTTAATGTGTAAATATTATTAATATATTTTCAGTATAATTACTTTTATATTTTTAAGTATAATAAATATATTTAATTAAATTTACCATATAAAACAATTACAAATTATTGTAGTTATGGTGTGATTATTGAAAAATATTTTTTCTAATTAAAATTTTTACATTTTATAATTTTGTGAAATGACACTGTATACACTATAACTTAAAAATTTTCACTTAGTAAAGTGTATTTGGCCCCGATATGTTTTTATTTGTGTATTTATGTGTATAAATATACATTTTATTCATTAGAATGCTTTTGTTACAAAATTACATTATTCATTGGTTCACAATCACTATTTTGGTTTTTGAAAAACAGTTAAATTAATAAAGTTTTCCAGTAATAAAATTAATTTTAATTTTGTGAAAATAAAACATTTATAGAATTATTAAATAGAAAACATAAGAGACTCATTTTTTTAATAGTAAAAATTACAAAATTATCTTTACACATATGTGCCATACTTTATGTGTTACTATATGTAATTTTAAAGTACCTGTTTTAAACAGATGTATATTATTTTTCTAGTACATAACTTTTTCACACTATTTTTTAACTACTTGTAGAATATTATTTAGATAGTTTTTGTGTTGTATTTAGTTTATTATATTAGTTGTAGAACTTATGCTCTTGTTATATTATTAGGCTTATAATGTGAAGTGGTGACAATCATTGGATTACTTTTAGTCACAGTTTTTCTAAAAAAAAATATCATGTATGAGGTGAATTATTAAATTAATCTTTATACTCTCTATTTTCCCACAATTAATGTGCCATATTTCAGGTGCCTCATTACATGTAGATATATTAATAATTTATAAAACGTAATAATTAGCTGTAAATACAGTGTTTGATATAAATTACTTTAAAGTACAATTGAGCTTTTTTAAAATGACAATGTATTGTTAATGTCTACTTTCTTAACAGTTTTGTGAATTATTGTATTGCTTATAATTAATATAAAATATTCAACAAATTAAAAAATGTAATTAGAAAACTGTTTGTAATTTAAACCATAAAACTCGTTTAAAGAACATCCTTTTGTTAATAACAGTAAATGTATTGATAATTAATATATATTTAAGGAGAAAAAAAATAATTCTTTTAAGTTTGCATATATAAATATATATATATATATATATATATATATATATATATATATATATATATAATTTTAATCACATTTTGTTTGTTTTATGAATATTTATAAAAAATTAAGAATAAATAAAATACTTATTTTAGTGCTATTGAGGGTCAGAAAACATTTTATATATGCTTTTTTGTATAATTCCAAGACAACGATTAATTTTTGTATGTACTTTAAAAATTCATAGTAATTATTGTGTATTTTTTTTAATATAGATTTATTAAAATAAAGTTATTTTTGAGATAGTACAAAAAATTATAAATAAAAACTGATGCGTGTGTGCGCGTGCGTTCATGTGTGTATGTATATATAAATTTTATATCAATTATAAAATAATAAATATTTGTGAAAAATAATAGTTTTTCAGATGGTTAAGAACTTTTTATGTATAAATATACATTTTTTAGTTTATATTTGAAAATTATTTATATAATTTTTTTAAAAAAAAATTAAAAGTATGTAAAAAATTAATGTGTATTTATAAATGAAACAAATATCTTGAATATATTATTAACATCCCCAAATTCCATTTTAAGATAATAGTAACCATTAGGTATAATTTTTATACAAACACAAATATTTGTTAATAAGTAATTTTAAATTTAATTCCTAAGTTAATTGTATATGATTTTAATTTATTTTGAAATAAACTCACCCAAAAATATATTCTGAATCTGTAAAATCTGTGTCAATAATCATTGAGAAAAAAAATCTTTTAAAAGAATATATTTTACATTTAGTAGTAAAAGAGTGAAAATAAACCATTTCAATACGAATTATCAAGAAGGTATACATTGTATGAATGTTTACATTTTTCCGTACTATACTTTTAATTAAAACTTGTTTCATAAAAGTTATTTTTATTTTTAATATCCAGTAGAACCAAAAGTACTAATATTATTTTATTTTTGGCTGTGAACATTTTCGTGTATAATGGGGACAATTGGATATTGCTGATACAATTATTAAATAAAAGGTATGTCTTGTTTTGAATAATTTTTTATATATCATTATTTAATAAAAAAATAGCTTTATCAAATTTGTCCCTGTTTAAATTATAGAATAAACAATGAAATGGAACATTTTTATCGTATGTCTATAAATATTATTTTTTTTCAGGAGGAAACACCTCAAGGATTCTTCGAAGATCATGGCTTGGGCTAAATAATATGAATAATTATTAAAATCAATCCTTTTTTTTTTAAAAAAAACGCTACAAATTAAAAATGTATATTTTGCTCATTAACTACTAATAATTCAAATAGCATTCAGAATAAAATATTAAATTTAAATATTAATTTATGTTATGAAACATAAAGGTAATATTAAAACATGATAAAATTGCTCTGTACTATTTTAAGAATTTTTTTATTAAATTTTTGTTGTTTTGCAAAAATAACGAATAAGGAAACATTTTTAACAATTATTCACTTCTTGTTAATACTAGTAATTTCTTGTGTTTGCATACATAAAATACACTTAATATTGTTGATACTATTTTGCATTTAAAATGTATTAATGTATGTATACATCTATATTTTGAATTTGCATACTGTATTTTCGTTGTTTAATTTATTCCATACATTTTTGTAAATTTTGGTACGTCTTTTAATTAGTACTATTTTGAATTACTACTGGAACGCGTTTTTTTTCCTTTATTAACTTTATATATATATATTTCCACGTTTTATTTAATATATTACATGTATAATAAAGTACTTAATCGAAGATATAGATTAGTAATATAAAAATGGCAGGTATTTTTGAAAATTGTGTTGCTAAACTAATTTATATGTAATATGTTAAACACATTCTATTTTTAATTATTCTTAATAAGATATATCAAACAATACAAAGTTAAAAATAATCGAATTCTTACGTTTTTACATATGTTTTGTATGTTATTTATTTGTTGGTATTCATACATTACCATTTCATTTTATAAAATGTACTTAATAACAAAAATTAAAAATAAGAAAAATAAACAGGTACAAACCTCGTTTATAAATATTTTCTTTAATAGGTAATAGATTATATTAGAAATTATATGATAAAATGCATCTAAATGTTAGTTATGAAAAATATCAATACAATTTTTCCAATGACAATTCAGCTAAGCTGAAGATATATTAAAAAAGTATTAGAAAAACAAAGACCCAAATAAACTTTAATACTATATATAGATTGAATTGAGTAAATTATAGGAAAATATATTTAAATAATACATCAATGAATTGAATATACATGTCCATATTGTTATTACATATATGTATAATTTTAAAAATATATTTTATATTAATATAATAAATGCATATACATAAATTTTATATATATATATTTTTTTAAAAATGCACGATTGTCTTATTCCTTTTCACTGGATCCTTTTCTCAAATTATTAATGTTCACAGAAATTAATTATTTTTAAAATGTTTTTTATCTTATCATAATATGTTTGTTAATGTTAAAGAGAGTATTTTTAGATAAATAATTGTTTATTTTTTAAAATATAAAAATAACGTTTAATCAGTAATATTTATAACATTTACATTATACGAGGATCGTTTAATAAGTATGGTAAGAAAGTAAGAAAAACTAAAATTTAATTAAACTAAACAATAAATATTTTTTTCAATGTATGACGATATACGATAACATTTTTTATTGCTTAATCTTTTTAATGTTATGAGAAAAAATAAAGGCTTATTTTAATATCAGTTTAATAATATTTGAGAAATACTATAAGAGTAATAGGTAATATTTAAGTAATATACTTTTATGTTATTTTTTAAATTTATACATACCTTTAATAGAAAATACTACAAATGAACGAATTATTAAACGATTTTTTTCCAAAAAAAAAACATGAATATTAGATTTTTTTTAGTCTTAATCAAAAACAAATATGCGTAATAACTTGTTTCTAGATTAGTACAAATAGATATTTCCGTGCCTTGAAATTATTTAAAGAAACAATTATTTTCACAAAAGATATATTTATCTACCGGAATAAATTTTTGAAAAGCCATAAATTGATTGAAGTTTCCTCCAAGTTCTTATTTTATTTCGATTTTGAGTTTCATTTTTGTTTTCTTTTTTTTTAAAAAAAGGCAGAAAAAAATGATTTTTTTAATATATTATCGTTTTCAAATAATTATATATATATATATATATATATATATATATATATATATATATATATATATATATATATATATATATATTAGTCCAGTAACTGTACTATAAACAGCAAATATATGGTCATCCAAATGAGACGCATAGATTTGTGTTTTATTAAAAAGAAACTATACACATGTTTCCTTAACACCACCCTAACAAATGTTCTTTTTAATAAAATAAATCTAGGCGTCACATTTGGATGGCACTATATAATAATTTTTCAGTAACAAAATATTGTATATATATATATATATATATATATATATATATATATATATATATATATATATATATATTGTACATTTGATTATATCATTGAAATATTTAATAAAACAGTATAAAATATTTTCAAATAAATTTACAAATAATTTTTTACTCGAGACATCAGTAATTTAAACTACGAATTCTGATTGGTGTTGCCATAAAAGCGCCATTCGCAAATATAGCAACACAGTACAAACATTAGCTGCTTGAGTCAGTGTTCATAGTTTTACCTGAATGTATACAACTTGTACGCGTCATTATACATAGTTTGCGTTTTTAAACAGGTGAAATAAAATTCTATATAGGTGTGTCAGCTCTGAATTCTTATTATTTAAAATATTTTTAATTCATATCAACATTTATCATGGTGTCAACAACTGAACATATATATATTGGTGCATTGATTTTCTTTACTATTTTTAAAAATGGTAAGATAATGATATTCATTATTATTTTGTTCACTAAATTAAGTTAGGTTAATGATAATATTATTATAATCGACAGCAATATCTAGTCATTTCACTTTAAAAAAGAAACAGTGTAAAACTTTTTCATTGTTAATTTGTCTTTATATTATTATTTATTATAATATGAATAATTAATAAAAATATAATTTATACTTTGTTGTACATTTCCTTAGAAAATATAATTAAACCTAAACATAAAATGTAGAGAATTTTTTGGATACCATTTTTGAAAGCAGTTGAAAAAAAATAAATGATTTAATTGTTTGAAAAAAATATATATTTATGTTATAATAAATATATATCAATTCACTTCTATTACTAAAGTACAAATAATAAGGTTTAAATTCCTTATTCATAGAATTTCTATATTAAAAATAATATGATTGTATTTTAATTTGTGTTTGTTCAAATATTTTTTATTAAAAACTTATAACAATCGAATATAAATACAAATATAATCAAACATTTTACAAAAAGGTGCATAAATAACAATATACATCAACG
>CP092094.1:7372500-7402500 GCA_029203775.1 Neoneuromus ignobilis | reverse complement strand
CGTATGAATTCAATAAAGTTTTATTCACAAATATAATCATCCATGAATATTCAAATCGTGAATGTACATATATTATAGCTATTTAAATAACTCGTCGTATGCATCTTCCTTCGAGTAATAAATTTACATTTCAAGAAATACAATTACATTTCAATATGTGTTCAGTTCAAGTATTTTATAAATTGCACTTGGTTACATTTTGTATAAGAATACGACAAAAAACTAATATATACATATGTATGTATGTTTGAATATATATATATATATATAATATTTATTTAAAAATTATTTATTCAGTTAATAATAAAAATTATATTTCAATAATGAAATCCGTAAAATTAATATTTTATTAATTGTTTAAAGCAATAAAAATACATTGCAATTGATAATTAAAATATTAAATACATACACATAAATTATTTCACCTAGATGCCAGAATCAATTATATTCAACTAAATATGTTATTTATATCCTTGTATAAAAATCAGGTATATTATAAACGTCGTTTTAGCTTTAGCAATCAATTGTTATCAATGTTTGGGATCTGATTCTGACCATCCATTTCAATGTAATGAAATGTTGGATGATTTCGATATGGAACCTGAACCATGTACTAGTATATATGATGCTAAATATTGTATAAAACATGTTGGAAGATTTGAAGGTACCTGTTACACGTTAATAATTCGATATAAAAGAATTAAACGAACTCTTATTTCTTGGTGCTTCACTAATTTTATTCGCAGTATTTCTTTCAAACGTTTAACTCTATTAACATCATCATGAATAATTTAATATATATTTTAATTATTTCATTTCTGCTATTGTAATCATTATTAAACATTTCATATAACATATTTATTTATGTAATATATTACTCACAAAACAGGAACAATCATAATTTTATATAAACAACATAAAAAAGTATATGAATTTAATACATATTCATTGTGGTATGAATTATTTTCAAACATTCTACGATTGTTGATAATTTTTTTAAACATGTATGGAACGTTAGTTTTAATACATGAGTTCTATTGTTTCTATACTTCTATCTTTAGGTATTACACTAAAATGTTATCAATGTACATCTGCTTCTTCCATTTACTGTTCCGATGGGCTTATACACAGCGGTGCGCTTATTCCTAAAAGCTGCGATCACGTTTTTGAAGCTCGTTATTGTATCAAATCCATGGGATTAGTTGGTTTGTTATTAACATCTATTGGTGCCTGATATTAACTTTCCAGATTTTGTAGCGAATTTCACATCATTTATATGTATATATTCATCATTATCATCATTAGTCCTTTTCAGTCCATTACTAGATGAAAGTCTCACCCAAAACTTTCTACTTCGACCGATCCAATACCTTTCTTTTTAATCCATTCCGAAGATTTTTTTTATCTCCCTGTTCCATCTATCTATGGGTCTTTTCTTAAGCCTTCTTATATATCTAGGTTCATAATCAATAACTTTACTTATCATCGTCACCGCTTTTTTATATATGACCGTACTATTTTCATTTTAAACTTTTCACTTTTATCATAACATACGGAACTTTCATTTTCTCTCTTATCCATTTATTTCTCTTCTTATCCTTTCGTCTTATTCCCAATAAACATCTTTCCATATTTCTTTGTATTGTCTGGAGTAGCCGAATTATTTTGGAATTCTAGTCCTGTTTCACTGCTATAGATGAGAACAAACAGAATGCATTAATCGAAAACTTCATTAACACAAATGAATTATCACCCCCAACTCAGTATATTATAAAGTGTTCAATAATCACTTATTGTCACTTTGTTGTTTATAAAATCAATCGGTTAATACTATTTGTGTTAAAATGAATTTGCCATAGTTTTAAAGGGGTATTCTAGTCTAGACACACGAATTTTAGGTGTTTTTTCGGGCGCTATAAAAAAAAACAACAAATATTTTTACTATCCATTTTTATCAGTTATTTATTGACATTTCAAGAGTATAAAAAAGTATTATTAAAAACAAAAAAATCAAAATTGAAAAAGGTATAGGCTGGCAAAGTAGGGGCTCGAAAAAAAGGTGTCTCCTGGTTGACGTGATTCCAACCCTTCCGGTCAGATGGAACAAAATTTTTTTTGAAATTATTGAAAAAGAAGGTTGTAGTAGTATCCCCGTCTAGGGAAAATTAAAAAAAAAATTCGAAAAATGGCGGCAGTGTGAAAAAACAATCATTTTTTTACCCTATTTTTTCAACTTTCGGAATTTTTTAAAAATAGTAAAAAACAAAATTTTCAAAAAATCGTAGGCGAGGACAATCACTGTTATATTGAGAAGCTCTGTACCAAATTTCAAGTAAATCGGTCCATTAGAACTTGAGATATCACGTCAACCGTGTCGAAAAAAGTAGTTTCGAGAAAAACGCGTTTAAAGTTGATTCGTTCCGGCCAGACCGGATTGGTTGGCGCGTCACAAAAATAGCTGTAACTTCGAAAATAATTCGAATTTCGAAAAATCCTCTTAAGGACATATTCTTAAAGGTCTAAACTTTGAAAATATGCAAAAAAATCGATATTTTTTTTAGAAATTCTAGACTAGAATACCCCCTTAAAACAATACATATATATATATTCTATTTCTTTCTAAATAAAAGGAATATCTTACTTCATAATATGCGAGTTTCTTTTAAACTAATACTATCCCATTTTTATTCTCCTGTCCACCTCATCCATTAATATCCCTTTAGTGTTAATAAGTTGTCCCAGATATACATACTTTTCAACTTCTATTTTCTTCGTTTTAATTCGAATTTTTTTAATCATAAAATCCATTGAATGTTATCTTTTCTACTTATATATACTAATGCATGTTTCTTTATTATTTACTTCTGTTTTTAATTCTTTCAATATTGTATGATGATATATTATATTTATATATGAATTGATTTTAAATATATTTTATTATTTACAGGAATAGGTTTTATGTGATCAGCTTTTAAATAAATATTTGTTTTGAATGTTTTTTTATTTAGTTGGCATTAACATTTTGTATATTTCTTACTAATTGTTGACATGTTTTCAAACTGTTTGTATTTAGAAACGGTAAATTGATTAAAAGTTAATTATTTAAAAACTATATTTTATATATATATATATATATATATATATATATATATATATATATATATACATATTCGAGTATATCCATTTTATAATTTTAGAGATATTTAATTATAATAGTAACTAAAAGTAAATATGAGGAATTTGTTGTTTGTTGTGTTTATTTTTTCAAAATTTATTAATACTTCTCTGTTATATTAACATTTAAGAGTCTCATGGTAAATATCAATGTCAAAAAATCTATACATTTTGATATTTTAAGCCTATAATATTGCAATATTTCATTCTGAGACTTAAAATGTTATACAAAACTGTTTGAAAAACATGTCTTACAACAATCATTCTCTAATTGTAAAGTATTTGTAGATATTTGTATTTCATAAAATGTAATTTGAACTTTAAAAATATATTTATTAAATTAATATATTTATTCGTTTTTAGGTGGCATCGGTGCAAAGCGTTATTGCTCTTCTTTAGATTTAGGAAATTATTGCAATTACGTAAAACAACCAGGTGATATTCTTGAGTATCGTTCTTGTGTTTACACTTGCAAAGGAGATGGTTGTAATAGTGGACATTTAATGAAACCATCGATAATAAAAATATTTTTTATAAATGCAGTTTCGATATTTTTCGTTTCTTTTTTTATCTTAAATATTAGAAGTTGTTAATATTCGTAATTAGTTTTTGTGCCTAAGATGGTATACAAGAACATGTCATGGAAATAAGGTAATAAAGTACAATACGATTTTTTATTGTAAATATTCATTCATAAGTAATGTATATTTTTAAGTATATCTTTTTTCACCGTTCATTGCTTGAATAGTTAATATGAATATTTGCTTAATTATATTAGAAAATAACAAATAAATCAAAAAAATAAACCTCTACAATAATATAATAAGGCGTCATCATTTATTTTTACGAAAATTAATTTTAAAAATATCTTCGTATTTGTCTTTCCAATTTTCATTCCATATATTAAATTAGATATAAATATAAAATAACTATTTAATATATATATATATATATATATATATATATATATATATATATTTCGTAAAATTTAATAATAAATACGTTTTATATACATAATTTATAATTAATTAATGAACAACAATTGAAAATAGGATTATTGAACATCATTACCAAAAAATAATTATGAACGTTCATCGATTCAATTTTTATTTATTTCTCAAAAATATTTTTCATTTAAAATAATTCAAAAATGAAACAATAATTTAAATACAATAAAACATGTAAGTTATGTAGAAAAACTATATGCAATATGAATTTAAATTAGTTTTTCATGAAAAGTAATAATAAAATAGAGGAATAAAAAAAATATTTAAAGTATTGTTTTTCATTTTATAAAATGTTGTAATTATTATATGATATTGTGACACTATTTTTTTTAGCATTATTTTTATAAATTACATATACATTCATTGTTTTTTATGTACCAAATATGTTTAATTATGTACACAATTTATTCTTTATATAAAATAGTAAAATAATGAAAATTGTTATTTTTATCATTTCCTTCCATTAATCCTAAAATATTTAACTGTTTTTCTTAAAGATAAATGATCAAAAATGCACATATTTTTTTAGATGGGTTCAAGAATTTATGATTTTTTTAAAACTATCTCCAAACTAATATCTGAACGATCAGTAACGTAAATATCATAAAATTACTCGTATTTCACTGTTTGCAAGTTCAAAAATTGAAAACGAACGTAAATAAATTAAGATGAAAACGAAATGAATAAGACCTTTGTTTGGAAAAAATATATTTATTTTTTAACTGAATGAACATTTCTATTCGACTATTAGTAATTGAATATTATTCCTAAAAATGGTAAATCATATTTTTCACATCCATATGTATTTTGTATTAAAATTATTTTTTTCGTGTATTTAAAATTTTTTTTTTTCTAATTAATGATCAAAAAAAAATTCATTATATATATGATAGACTCAAAGCCAAATTTAATTTAAGAAGCATGTTTTTTATATTAATTCGTCAATTTGTTCTCAATGTGAAACTAGTTAATTCTTATAAATAAACTCACTTGAGACAATTAACGATGTAATTTAATTAAAAAATGATGTTCTTAAAACATACTTATGTACATTTAAGAAATTTCGATTTTTTCTTATTTTGATATCGAATATTTAATATGCATATTAAATATTTGTTTAAATATTATTTAACAAATCCAAAAATTATTAAATCAAGATTTTTTTATATAGATATTACATTAAAAAATATGTACAATTTCAGTGCACATTATTAATTTTGAAATATTTTTAATGGTAAAAATATTTCTTCTAATTTAATTAGGACATATTTACGAAAGATCAATGTTTATATAAATTAATAACCATTGAATAAAAACTTTTTGCGATTGATATATTTAGTGATCGCTTAAATTCGAAGGTTGAAAAACTTTAAAATACATAACTGTAAAATAATTAAATAAATATATGTTGCAGCCAAAAGACAATACTTTATTACCAAATATACAGATTACAGAAACAAACAATTTTAAAAATTAATTCAGCATACATTTATTAGCATTCTTTGGTCAAGTGTGGTTTGTAAGCAACAACTTTGTCATTTATCACAATTCAAAATAAATAGTAAATTATCAATATAATTTATAAAAAAAAAAACTTTCACAAGCTTCTAATCATTCTTTCCATTGATATGAATTATTTTCAATTCTATTATCATTTGAAAATAACAATTCGATTATTACTTTAGTTCATTATTTTTTAAACAAATAACAATTAAACCTCATTAATATTTATATTTGTATAATCGTATTTTTTAATAAACTTTTTTGATAATATGGTTATTAATATCTATTTGGAAGTATTGATATATTTAAATGAAATAATTTGTTTTTTTTAAATTTTAATTTAAAAAGTTATTAAGAATTTACACCAAATGATTTTACACTGAATATTTGTAATTTTAATTATAAACTATAATTTTTCCGCTCCGAATCTTAATAACTGCTTGTATTATTGAGGCTTATTGTAATTATAACTGCAAATATATACATAAAAAGAGCAAATAGATTTTTCCAGTTAGCATATTAAAAAGCAGTAATTCTCTGTAAAATATTATAGTAGTCTCTTACACATTGCAATTTGAATTGACATATTTTATCTTTTAATAAATTTATAAAAGATCAATTATACTAATTTAGTATTGTTGATATTGGATAAAAAAATTAATTTTAAACAGTTTTTGCATATAAAATATTAATCCTTACCTAACTAATATGAAACAATAGTTACATTTTTCAGTCATTTAATTTGTAACAACATATGTATAATTACTTAATATTTAAAGATATAACAAAATAAATGGAATTTGATTAACTTGATGACATACATATATATGTAATATTTCTTTTCAGTTCATACATTAAAATACATAAACATTAAATAAACATTTATAAAAAAAATACAATAAGTAAAATCAGTTCAAACAGATAAACTTTCAATTATAAATCAAAAATATTAAAAACGAATATTTTAATTTTATTTTGTGCATTTTATGACAAAATTTGTCACACATTTAATATTTTTAGTATGATGAACCATGAATCAAATTGAATGAATAATAAAAATAAGTATCATTATTCTTCAAAAGGCAAATCACATACATTTTTTTAATACCATAGCTGCATTGTCACATACAAACATTATTGCTAAGCCTATAATATAAAAATAAAATTTTTACTGCTTAATTTATATTTTTTGATAGCATTAAATTTAATAACTAATTACATTGCAAATTTATATCGCAGTTTTAATACATTTTAGTTGTCTTTTATTAAATTTAGATTAAAGAAGCCCTTTCATCATTTACTTAATTATATTATATGAAATTTATTTTCAAAATGGAACATTAAATTTTAATTGAAATGATATTTTTATGAATAAAATATTTTAATTCTAAAAAAATATTTATATTTTAATTCTAGTGATATATCAATACAAGAACTTGTTAAAACAAACTTTTCTTTCAAACTAGTTTATCATGTGATGCATTTTTAAAAAGAAATATTCCTTAAAATAATCCTTTTAATATATATATATATATATATATATATATATATATATATATATATATATATATATATATATATATATATATATATATATATATATATATATATATATATAAAACACTTTATACTTAGGTATTAAGTTATAATTTTTTTCATAATAGTTTGTATTACAAATTAAATGCATTTCTTGTTGTCTTATTTTTGCAATTAAAATTTCATTTTTTTTATATTGTTACAATATAAATAAAAAAATTACTAAACATATATACAATAATTAGAAAAATGAATGTTATTAGAATAAATAGGATATTAAAAATAATGTAGAATTAATCAAATACATACATTATTAAGTCACAACATAAAAAATACATATTCTAACTATAAAAATACACTTTAACATAAATCCAAATTAGAATAATTTTACATACTAATAGTGTGCATGATCTATAAAGTATCACATAAGCAAAGCTTTAAAAAAATATTAAATAATTTGTAATTATTAAAATACTAAACATATATATACTTCTAATGTTATAAAGTGCAATTCAAATAATCAGATATATTATTTTTATTGAAATAGAAGAAATAAAATTCAAAAATTATATTCTCAATTCAAATTATGTTTGGACACTTTCATTAAAATATTAATTTGTTAAACTTTTATTTGTAAACAATTTGTATATAATTCTTGACTTTTGTTCAAACTTGTATGTGATATACAAACCATATATTTTACTTTTATTTTGTTTCTCTTGCTCTCTCTCTCTCTCATATATATATATATATATATATATATATATACCTAAACATATAACCATATAAACTCAGTTCATTTAGACATAGAAATACATCTATATTTGCAAACTTCGATTTTCATACATGAACTAAAAAAATATTCACTAATATAAACTAATATAAAAAAGCAATAAAATATATTGTAAAAAAAGTAAAATAATACTTATATACAAACAATAACAATTTAATTTATAAAAGTTTCATATTACTGTTCTTGTAAATGAATATATCAAAAGGCAAATTAATTACTATCTAATTTCCTTTACTACAAAATTGTATGTTAATAGTTGGACTAAATATAAACATATACATTTATATTATATATTTTGTCACATAGCTACTCACACACACATTCCACATATTCAAGAGTGCAATTGTGAAATAAAGCTATATAATGTTGCTTATAACATTACATGTATATGTTTATATAAATGCATTTTCATTGCACAATTAATGAAGCAGTCAATCATTTAAAAAACTAACAAAATTAAAATTATATTCTTAGCAATCAATGAACATATTGAATAGGTTTACATATTTTTTTTATATGTAAATATATTATATATGCTTTTCATTATAACCAATTAAAGAAAGTGGAAGGTCTGTCTAAATATGTTTCCATTATAAGCGCTTTTTCAAAAAATGTACAAATATGTAATTTATTTTTTAAATACTTGCATGAAATGAAAAATAAATTTATCTAAATATGTTTTTGATATGCAATTATTGTCAATTGTTTTCAAATAAATAACTGGAAATAAAAATAATTTTCTTTTAAATTAGCTAAAATATTTCTACTTGATCTTTTAATTTATATGAAAGCATATATATATGTATGTGTTTGTATATATATATATATATAAACATACACACACACATGCATATACAATGTTTTTTGATAATATAAAAAATGCTTCACAATATGAATTGTTAATTTTAATTTATATAAAATAAAAAAATAATTAGATAAGTTTAGGCATATGCACTTAATCACTGATTGCTAAGTTTTATAAAAATGTAATTACAATATATTTATTTAGCTAAAAAGTTGTAATTACAAATCATTCATTTAGCCTGTAATTTCTTTATTTGTTCTTCTAATTCCCTGACTTTAAGTTCACTGTTTGCTAATTGTTTCCTCAAGACACGTATTTCTTCATTCTGTCTATTGTAGGCTTTACGCAACTGAAATTATATAAAAAACATCATTTTGTAGAAGTATACTCCTTTTAAAACCATATTTTAGTGGTTATTTCATTTTTAATTTACCTCACTTTCATCTAAATCAAATTTTTCATTTTCAATTTGCTTATAAAGTGGAATATCTTGATTGTTTTCATTATAATTTGAAGTCATACTGTTTCCAAACATTTGTTGTAGTTGATGAAATTTAGTGCTTTGATTAGTGCTTGTCTTTTGATTTTTATCAGTAATTGTTCTGGAAGTTGTATCTTTTGGTCTATAATCTGGTACAGTTTCACAAGATAAAAAGGCAAATTTCTTTTGATTATTATTTTCTGCAAGTTTTCCAGAAACTGGAGCAGATTTAAAAATTCTTAATTTATGTGTTGTAATATTGACACCTAAAAATAATATATTTATTATAGAAATAAACAATTTACAAAAATGTCTACATGCTCATATTATTGCAATTAAAATAATATACCTGTCTTCATTGACATTAAAATTGGTGGTGCATTTCTACCACTAATCCAATCATCAGCTGATAAAGCTGCCCGTGGTGCAACTGTATCTGGATAAAGATCTTCTTGAAACTGATCACTTTTACGAGGTACTACCATAGATATTGGTTCACACATTCCTCTTATAGTATGCAGTTTATAAAATCTAAATATTTCACACTGTGATGTATTCAAACCACGTTTTGGCATAAATCCTAATCCTCTCTGTAAATTAATGATTGAAGAATTTATTTGAATTTTATTTTATTTATTGAAAATTAAACTGCTCTTACTTGTGGATTTCCTGATAAAAACTGACTTAAGAAATGTAACCAAGGTGCTTCATTTACAAATTCATAGTATCTTATATTGCCATCACCTTTTCCAGCCAGAAAAATGATATTGGTATCATAATCATAATATGGAAATAGAACACCTGATGAACTATCAATAGTTTCCATAACTAAAGGTTTTGAAAGATCATGTTGATTCCATACAGCATATTGTCGGTCAGAATGCCTTGAAAATCCAGTTGTTAAGACACGATTAGAATCTCCTAGAAATGTAACTTTACTTGCTTTCATTCCAAGATGGCATGTACCATCCTAAAAAAAAATATTTTTTCTTGAATAATGATTACAAAATCTGAATATATTAAATTAATAATAATAATAATAATAACTTACAGCAACAATCATTCCAGTTCTTGGTTCAATGATACGTAACTTTTTATCCTTACATGTTGTTGCTATTAAGCTGCCATCACGGTTTATTGATAAACTATAAATAACATCAGGATGAGAATCAATTATATTTAAAACTTCCCCTCTTCCAACATCCCAAACAATCACCTAAAAATGTAATAACTCATAAATAATTAAATTTATAAAATACTTAAAAAATAAAGTAATTTATATAAATATATCTGATATAATTACAAAAATACATGGATTATACATAGAATATATATATAAAATATAATTAATTAATGTGTATCAAAAATGAATAATACCAGATGATCAAAACCGGCACTAAACAGAATATTTTCTGCAGTTGGATGCCATTCTACATATGCTACCCTTCTTTTGTGTCCTTGTAATTCCATAATCCATTCTTGTAAATGAGTAGAGAGGCCTCCATCAGGAATATGCCACAATTTTATCTATAGATATACCATTTATATAAAGATTTGAATGATAAAAGGAAATTAGTATTCATATACATACAGTGCAATCATCAGAACAAGATGCAATTATATTATCATTAAATGGGTTCCATTTAATATCTAATACAGGTCCTCTATGACCAGTCACACGGCTAGCATTAAAGTCAATTCTTCCTGTCTGAAAAGTATTTTATATATATATATATATATATATATATATATATATATATATATATATATATATATATATATATAAATTATGTACATAATACATTAAAACAATAATTCACTAACATTATCTAAAGGAATTACAAGAAAGGCACCTCCACCAGCTACTTCTGTGACAACAGCCAAAAATTTCGGATTAACTGCACAAAAATGCGAATCATGTGCATTTTTTGTTATTTTTATATTATCATAACATTTTTCTCTTTTGGCTGGTACCCCATATACATGTCTAAATTTAGAACTTCGAACACCTCGAAACCAAAGCTGAAAAAATGATTTACATCAAATAAGAAACATATAAAATATAATTGTTGTTAAACAATGGCAGAAAATAATGATAAATTAATTTTATGGTAATGTGAGAAAATGAAGAAAATTTAACAATCATATCTGATAAATATTTAGAAACAATAAAAATAAAAATGATTTGTAAAGGGAAATTTAAAAAAAATCGAAACATTCTTTTCATTTGCATTTGAGGTATAAATATTATCAGTTAAATTAATGATTTTTCTAATTAAAAATAGAGTAATAAACAATAAATTAAAGAAATAAATACTCCTAAAATATTATTACTCTGAAATTTATTACTGTATTGATCTGAATTTAAAATACAAAATTATCTTAATTACAGCATTAATATTAAAATTCATTTTATATGCCGCACGAGATTTAGAAACAATATTTTATCAAATTATCTCGTAATGAAAACTGAAAGCCTTGATATTTTATTATAACTATTTAATATTCTTCAATGAACGTAGAAAGTATTAGTAAAAAATTATTAAAAAAATGCTGAATTACGAATGTTCACATCACAATTTATAATCGATATTTTTTAAATTCATTATATATATAATACTTGTTTCAATTGATTTTAAACATTTTTTAATTAAAAAAATAAATTTATAACATTTTTTAAAACACTGAAGACATTTAAACTACTGAATCGAATCCAATCAGTAATAAAAATCAAACAGTTTTCAAAAGATAAACAATCATATTTACTACTAAACAAATTCGAATAAATTTCCTTAGAATTTAATCTAAAAAAGTTATCATTTATTTAAAGTATTTTTATAGACATAAAATATAAAATTAAAGTACCTCTTCCAATTGATCAATCTTGTTTAAAATATATAATTCAACCAATGAATACATTCACAACTTTCTAAGGAAATGTGCACAATTTAATGAATTAAAATAATGCAGTTTTTGTTTCGAAACCAAATTCTTTTGACATGCATGATGAAAAGTAAATAATTAAGAAAAAATCACGATATAGACGACTTTTGAATATATGATTTATGTATTCAAAAGTGAAAGTATATCATATATGTTATCAAAGATGAAAGATCAACTACCGTAATAAATTCATATATTTTAGGAAATACAAAATTGTATAAATTAGAAATTAACATTTGAGTGAAAACTACCTTATTAATACATATAAAATAATACTTTGGAATGTTCGTAAAGACATCATTAAATAAAAATAATTCGTTCTCAATTTATATATTCATTAGTAATTAAATCATATACATATATATATATATATATATATATATATATATATATATATTAATTTTATTACAAAATCCTTAAATCAAATAAAAAAAATCTTTATAAAAACTTACCTGTGAATTTGTCATGATTTCGAGAAGAAAAAACAATAAAGAATTTCATAAAACATAAATAATACAGTTTTTTTTATTCCTATACACATTCATTCAAAACTGAAAATAAATACAATAAAATATAGAAAAAATGCAAATAAATACATAAAAAAATAAAATCTATATCAAATAAAGCATATAACTATTGTTATATAAATATATATATATATATATATATATATATATATATATATATATATATATATATATATATTATTTGCACTAGGAATCTCTTCACAACTACTTGTTAAAGAATCAAATCAAATATTTTTTTAAAAACAGAATTCATTAAATCTTACTAAGTCTATATTAGCACAAAACTTATGATACAAAAGTAAATATATTAAAATTTCATTTCAATTGTTCAAATTTCATCAAAAATAATTCACGTAAAACAATAATGTTTATTTTATTTTTTGAATCATGTAAATATTCTTTTGAAATGTCTTTGCGAATAAAATTTAATTGTTCTCTTTATGTTTTCGTATTATTAAAACTTTATTTAATATCTATTCTTTATATTTATAAACAAAATGTTTTATGACTTTTTAATACGTTTATTATAGGGTAATCAAAATAAAAATAATTTACTAACAATATATTTATATATTCAATAAATGTCGTTTAAAAAATATATGTTTTCTTTTTAAATTTTATTAATTTCATTCAATTAGAATGAATCGAATAGAAACTGAAATCGGAATGTTTTAATCATTTATTTGGTAATAGATTGAAAGTTTAATTTAATTTTGAAAGTCTAATCAATATCCAAGCTGTCAAATAATACAACTATACCTGTGTAACATTATAAACATTTGTGAGTTTGTTTACCAGATGGTTTAGTAACAGATTAATTAAAAAATAGATAAACGTATCGCTTATATTTTATTAAAATATGAAACTTTTTCAAATAATTTTATTTCACAAATATTAGATTTCAACATCGTTTTAATTCCCGATTAAATTACTATTACAAATATATGGAAATTTATAGAAAAAACGTAAATATATTTAAAAAATATTTTAATAAATTACATGCCTATATTTAAAAACTTAAATCAATACTAGTCTATACGAATATTTGAAAGCACAATTTTTTTGTTTGTTTTTCAGGTAATCATGTATGTATACATAGAAAGGATTTTTTTATTGAGGCAAACACTTTCTTTTCTCATAATCTGTATTCATTTATAAAATTTATTTTGGTATGTTTATTTTTAAATCTAAATCGGTTTCCCTAAAAAATCAATTTAAAAAACAACACGCTCGTTTGCACTTCATAACACGTTCGTCATTTTTGAACAATTATATATTAGAACAATTTGTCCTATTTTTATAGTTATTATCATAATTATTACATGTGCATAGATATGCATGTATGTATGTATACAGTTAAATTATGACACTGTTAATTTTATTATTCTTGTTCTGTTCATATGTTTACAACGAAATTAAAGTTAATTCCTGGAGGCGTAGTGCTGCGAAGGTTGACGTAATTGTATGTTTTTGCTATAAATATTATTAAGAGTTACTTTTACTATATTTTTGTAATTTATATTATGAATATATACAAGCACATATACATACAAACTTAATAATCAATTACTGAATAGACTTTTTTTTCAAATAAGAAATCTTCAATGAAAATTCCGTTTTTCCCCCATTTTTCGGAATACTCTATGTATTATACAATTTTAATTTTTATCGACAAGGTAAAGCTTTTAAATGTAAATAAATACACATTTAATATACTGGAAATAATGGCGGTCCGTAAATATAAGTTTGACTTTCTTATAGTGTATAGCGAATTTAGCTCTACATCTTTTAAAAATTGTGTATAACATAAAAAATATTTATTTTAAAAAAATGTATAATTTTATAAAAATGATTTAGTTATTATTACTTCTGTGAGCATTACATTTTCTTTATTATTAAAAATACTTATTTTTCTGTAACAGAAAAATTCAAAAACATTGATTTTATCAATTCAATAGCCTTTTTATATTTTTCAAATATCAATAAAAACATTTATTGTCTATTAACCATTTTTTAACAGTTTATTCTGTTATTGTATCCATAATTGTTACTTATTTTTATACCGATTCTATTCTTCTCAACTATTTTCTTTTAAGTACATATTTTTATACTTTTCTGAACCATATTTAACATACACGTATAAATATATAAATTAAACTTTCGTAATTCTAATAAAATAATATATTTTTAATGTAGCATATGATACAGATTTTTAAAAAAATACTACTGTAATCACTTATTCAGTTTTTTTACAATAATGTATATATAGTAAAATATTTTTTAAATACTTCTAAGAATTATAAAGAATAACACTACCACAAGTGTAATTTATCATAAATATATTTATTTAATACTTGAGGCAAATGTCAAAAAATGATAATATTATCAACATTCTATTTACATTACTCACACAAATATATATATATATATATATATATATATATATATATATATATATATATAAATTTACGACGCTAATATTTATAAAAACATACCTTAAATATATTTAAAAAACACAGTAAAGAAACATAAATGCACTATTTCGAACTTTTTTCATAAATACAAAAACACCGTTGTCGCATTTAAACTAATTTAGCTTGTATGCCAAGAAATTTTAACTACGACAATGAATCTTATAAAACAATGATGCACTTCAATATTCAGCGGACAAATAAGTATAAAAATAATTTAAAATACATTCCGAATTAGCTTTCTTTCTAAATGTAGCATAACTTAACTAGAAGCATGTTAACAAGGGGGAAAGTATAAAATGTAAATAAGTTATTTAGATGTTCAGGGCTGTACAGAGAATTGTAACTTAATTTTTTTCACTTCCGGATTTTACATGTTAAAAAATAAGTCGTTTAAAAATACTTATTTATTATGTTTTAGTATTGCAGTTAAGTTTGTTTATCTATAATGACTTGTTAATGTGTTACTGATAAAATATAATTATTTTTTTATATTATAATTCTAAATTTAGTCAAGTTTGAAATGACATTTTCAGATATAAAACATATTTATAAATTAAATTTATTAAAAAAATATGCTACTAACACAAGCTCAAAAAATTATATTTAATTTGTTAAATTTTGGTTTTAAAAATTATTTTTTTATCACAATTATTTCAATAACAAGTCTGGATGATACATTCTTTATCATCGTCTCTATTTACAAGGCAAATTTATTTTAAAGTTAAATTTAATGAATCGAAACAATTATTTTATTCCCACTTAAAAAAATATTTACAGTACCACACTAAATATCTGAATCACAAATGTCTAATATGTAGTTTTAAACATTCTTATTACATTTTAATTAATTAAAAAATAAAATGTCAATAATCAAAATCTATAAAAAAAATATTTTTTAATATAAAATGAATATTTACATTATTATTTTACATTTTAGTGTACATTTTTTTATTTTCTTTACATACATACGCACACAATACATACATACATACAAACATATATATATATATATATATATATATATATATATATATATATATATATATATATATATATATAGATTTGTTTTTAAATAAGTTGTAATATTTTTGGTCAATTTTACATTTTTTCAGAAAACTAAATAATATTTTTTCCTTTTATAAAAACTATTCTGGCATGACTTAATGAACATGAACCGATCGTAATTCTATTTTTTTTTTAAAAAAGTAATAAACCCGTTAATTACAAACCCCTGGCAATACATTAACTGTTCAACTCTTCAATTTAATGAGCTATTATGGTTTTATAATGTATATTGAGTTCTCACTACACATGTTAAATACACACAACGCGAATACTATCTGACTGCGATCGTACCCCGCCTTTCATTATATTAATTTATGAAGAATAATGCCAAGCAAGTTATCTATTTAAATCTTATGGGAAAAATACTTGAACAATAATGAACAAATTATAACACAGAAATGAAATCCTCTGATTATTAATATTTAAGATTAATTTATCAACTACAAGTAAAATTGGGATAGTTTGTATTGCAAGCAAGCGTTGTATATTAATAACTTTGTACTTTTATGAATAACACATTTTTATATCTTGTATTTCACACACCTATTAAGCATTTAATATTGGTAACATGTTTACATATTGCAAAAGTTGATACCATATCTTGTAAAGCCTTATTCGCGAATATTGCTTCATTAATTGACAATAAATAAATAAATTCATGATATACATACTGATTGAAAAATTCATTTTATTTTTCAAATATAGATAACTACATCAATAAAATATAATTACAAGAAATAAAAAATAATATTAATCACCATTTGACAAAAAACATTTCATAGTTGATTTTATTTTATACCCTTAAATAAAATGTTTTCATGTTAAAATTTTTTGGATAGAATTTTAATGTATTTTGAACTGAATCAGTTTTTAAATGAATTTGAAACTTTCTACATACAATTTCCATATTTAGTAATTATTTTATGTTATTTTTTAAATTTTACATACACATTTTTTACGTTTATTTTAAATTCTACAAGTTCATATCTTTTGAATTAAATACACAATAATTAATGTATAAATACTATTTTTGATCTATTTTAGAAAAATATAAAACTGAATCTTATATTGTTATAATCTCGTTTTGTTTATTATAAGATAACATGTCAAAAAGCTAAATTATTAATATTAATTTTAAATGCTACAATCATAAAATATATATACACATTTATACATACATACATATAAATATATATATATATATATATATATATATATATATATATATATATATATATATATATATATATATATGTATAGGGTCAACCAAATGCGACGCCTAGATTTGTGTTTTATTAAAAAGAACCTATTATACACATGTTTCTTTTTAATAAAACACAAATCTAGGCGTCACATTTGGATGATCAAATATATATATAAAATTCTAGTGTTCTGATAGTGACGTCATTTTAATAAGAATCTCATTACTTTTTCTTATACTTCATCGCTGATTTTATGATATTTTCTTTCCAATATGATTTAGATATTATATATACATATATATATATATATATATATATATATATATATAATTTTATAATTATGATTATAAATAATATGAAATATTACTGTATTGAAATAAAACTGAATGTGCAAAATCGATTTAAATTAAATAACTGCAGACATAAAAAAGCACTTTTACATATATAATGGTTTACACATATAGTAATATTCAATGGAATTTACAGAATTACATAACATCGTCAAATTCCATTTATTAAAAATGAGTAGAAAAAGAATTTTAACAGTTAATATGTGCAAAGCTTTTTAGATATACGAGCACTTTTTAGATTTGTATACATACATACATACAATATTTCTTATAATAAATTATGAGATTTTTACTTCTTTCTAGTATAACTATTGATTTATATTAATAAGTTACAACATGAAGCCGTTTGTGGAATAATATGATTTTTTTATATTTTTAGTAGATGTATAGAAAGAATTTTAAAATTATTCTTAACCAAAACAGCATTAACACAAAGCTGGGTGGATTCAACAATTTAAGATACTGTTTAGCCATATTTTCATTTTAGTTAAAATACCGTGAACTCGATATTTTAAATTATTTTTTTATTATTTTATTTCAATCTTAATAACAAACATTTAACATAGTGCAGAGAAAAATAAAGCTGGTCTGGAAGCAACTTTCTTTTAAATATTAAACTTACTTTGGCTTTCGGTTTATTACAAGCTCGAACATCGACAGCATTAATTATTCCACTTCTTTCAATTTCAATACTTGAAGCATTTGATTTTTCAAATGTACTTTTATTATCAATTACTAAATTTTCCCTCATCACTGTAATCATTTCTTTATCAATGTTTAGATGATGTACACTAACTAAAGGTAGTGATTTTCATGACGTCATTAGATACTCGTACACATGCGTAATATTAAAAAATATTGTGTGTAGTACAGTGTTCAAGAATTTAAACTAAAGTAATGTAATTGTACGAAAACATTTAGTCCTTACATTTAACGAACTTTACTTAGTATGAACTATATAACCATTTATTCATAATTTTTATTTATTTAATGAATTATCAATGAGGGATAGTCATTCATTTATTTCATTTATGTCATTAACATAACCAAACTATTAAAAATATTAAATTATTTTTTTAAATAAATCGAAATGAATTCACATCGTGAAAGCAAATCAAGATCTAGATCGCCAATTAGGCGAAAAAGATCACCATATAAGGACGATTACAATTCTAATTCGGGTCCTAAACATTCAAGAAGCAAGTCCAGTTACTCTAATTCAGAAAGAAAAAGTTATAATAAATACCATAATAGATTTACATCTTATGATAAAGAAACCCACAAATTAGAAAAACGTGGACATGAATCATTATCTCCTGACAAAAATAATCATAGATATAACAGAAACAATTCAAACAGTTCATTAAAAAATTATAATAAATACACATGGAATGATAATAGACATAGGAGGTCAGAATATTCGTCCTCCCGCCAAGCTGTTGATAGATGGCCACATGATAAATTTAATGAAGATACAAACAATCATGAAAGACATGATAGAGATAGCTCTTACAAGTATGGGTTTCGAAATAAAGGATATCATGGACGACCAAATCAAGAAGAAGATTTTATGGATGCTAGAAGAAAAGAAAGAGAAAATATTAGTTTGTTAGGTGTTTCACAAGTATGGGGAAAATCTCCATTGAGGGAAAGGTATTTTAATTTTTGTGTACATGTACATACACCAAGTATGCCATTTGTTTATAGTTCAATATTTATAGTTCAGATGAAGATGGGGATGATAAAATAAGAAAAAAGTCTACAAATTCTCAAGAAAAAAAATCTAAGAAGAAGAAAAAGGATAAAAAGAAGTTAAAAAAATCCAAAAAGAAAGTAAAAGCAAAGAAGAGCAAAAAGTATAAACCAAAATCAAGCTCAAGTAGTAGTAGTTCAGATTTTGCAAATACTGAAGTATGGGTTGAAAAAGGTGATTTAAAATATATTTAGAATTGTTATTGAAAGATTTTTTCTAAATTTTATTAGAATTTACCAAATATTATTTTATTTATAGAAACAAAAGTAAAACAATTTACAAATTCATCATCATCTTCTGATTCTGAAGATGATGGTGTTATGGGACCTGTACAAAAAGTTCATGCAACACTTACACAAAAAGATTTTGGTAAAGCTTTATTGCCAGGAGAAGGTGCTGCAATGGCTGCATATGTAGCTGAAGGAAAGCGTATTCCAAGAAGAGGTGAAATAGGTCTCACTTCTGAAGAAATTGCTGCATATGAGTCTGTGGGATATGTTATGAGTGGCAGTAGGTCAGTAAAATGATTAAAAAAGAAAAATCAGTGTACAAAGCCATATTATATACAAGTATTAATATCAGTTTTATTATATTATTTAATAAATATATCATTTTTTTATAGACATCGTCGAATGGAAGCTGTACGATTACGTAAAGAAAATCAGATATATTCTGCAGATGAAAAACGTGCTCTTGCTATGTTTAGCAAAGAAGAAAGACAAAAACGAGAAAATCTTATTTTAGGTCAATTTCGTGAGATGGTTACATCCAAATTGGCTCATAAAAACAAGTGAAATTGATAAAAATACATGTATTTTAAAAATATATTTGATTGAAAATGCAATAATATGTGCATGTATATATATATACTTTAATTGTTTGTTGTTAAAACATTTAAGTAAAATTGTTATGTTCAATTTAGTTTATGTAATTATTGAGAATGTCTAATGTACTTTTATTTTATTTATAGTTAAACTCAGATCTTCAAAAATATTTTTTATTCTCTGATCATATATAATACAAAATGTTCCAAAAGTATAAAGAAATGTATGTGAAAATATGTCTTAAATAATTTTATTCTTGTAAATACTAGGTAATAATATTGTATATAACAGCTATTGTCTTTGCTATCATACTTTTGAATATATATGTTAAATAATATTAATAATAAATAGAAATCAAATATGTGTAATTTTTATACAAATATTTACCTCAATCCCATACAAATAACATGTTAATACAACATTATTATATAACAATAATTATACATTTTGGTTACAAAATAATAAAACAATATGTGTGTATATATACAAATTTATATAACATTTACATATATACATATATATTAGGCTTTTTTCATACTTATTTTTTTAATCTTGTCTTCCCAGTCTAGCCATGCTCCTTCATAATTAGATACACTGTGAATATATATTATAAAAGTATTTGAAATTAAATGTATTGTGTATTTATTTACTTAATCTAACTCACTTTTGATAACCCAAATCTACAGCTGTTTGGGAAGCAATAGCACTTCGTCTACCAGACCGACAAGAAAATATAATAGGTGTTGTTTTTGAAGGTTTTGCACGAAGATATTTTTCTTCAAAACTTGATGATGATAATAACAATGCATCCTTAACATCATTCACTAAAAGGCAATTTAATACAGAAATGTATAAGCAAAATAATTATCTATTTATAGAGTTTTTAATAATTACATGGAATATTTATACTGTTAGGCAATTTTCCTGTTTCTTCCAATTCATGTGGTTCACGAACATCAATTAAATACACTGTTTGATTATCTCTTATTGCATATACATCTTCAAAATTTACTATTCCAAATTTTCCTGCACTCATTTTTGATTCAGCTTTTATGTCTGAAATATTAATGTATAATTAACTACTTGTATATAATTGATTAAAAAAAATGTCTATAATCTCTATACAAATACCATATATGTAAACAGATATGAAAATGATAGTAATTTTTTGTTTGTATGAATATTGAATATAAATATTTTTATTTGCAAACACACGCATGCATATATATATATATATATATATATATATATATATATATATATATATATATATATATATATATATATATATATTAAAGCACATTCATAAAATAACTGAAATGTACTTAACAATGTATTACATAAAATAATTTAATTCAGATAATATATAAAATAAACTAAAACTTTCCTGTAATTGTTATAATTAAGAATAAAAATAAAAAACAATTTGGGGTAAAAAATATCATTTCACAAAATATGTTAGCACTTTTAAAAATTAGGTCCTCTTTAAAGTACGAAAAATTTTAATGTTTTTATAGTTCTTTTACCAATTTTAAGTGACCTTCAAATTTATAACTTTAATACTAAACCGGTTATTAAAAAGTAAAAAATGAGTCAATTCAAAGCAATTAAATATTTACATAATCAAATTTTTAAATATTAAACACTGAACATTTATATGTGTGAATATTAGGTATATTATAAACTAATGTTAACTTATAATTAGTACCTGTGATATTTATATAAATTAATTATTTATTAAAATCAGAAAATTCAATACTATTAATAAAATATTTTATCGTTAACCGCAAGATAAGTTTCAAGGTCACGCCTTGTATTCCGGTGTAGTCATAGTTTATAGCCCTGTAACTATGTATTACTTTAAAAATTCTTATATTTTCTATGATTGTTTAATATTTTTAAATAATAATTATAAAAAAAATATTTTTCTAGTATATGCTTATTTTAAAAAATATTCTGAAGGTAAAAAATTAACATCTAATTATTGAAAAAAATTAATGAAATGATGCAAGATAGTAACTTCAATACACTACTTTTTTATTTCCTTTTTTATCTCTTATTTACTTTTTCTAATATTTCATTTGCATCTTTTATAAACATACTAAAGTAAAATATATTTTAAATAGATTAAATTATTCTTGATACTATTCATACAACAAATGCATTATTAATTACTCATATAACTTGTATACAATTTTATGTTAAGAGTGAACAATGTATCCCTTTATTATTTCTAAGCAATACATTACAAAAAATAACACAAATTATGAAAGTGCTTAAATACAACAAATTTTACAATATTCAATTATATTTGATCATCACTAATACTAGTTTAAAAAAATACAGTTTAACTTGAATAATCTCACTTCTTATTTCTAGATTCCCAATCCATCCAAGCTCCTGCATAATTTCGTACACTATAATATAAATCAAATATTACTGATTTGTGAAAACTGATTTGTTGACTTAATTTTTTTACTTATTATATCCCAAATTGACAGCAGTGATAGAAGCCTTTTCTCCTCTTTTCCCTGCTTTACAAGAAAATACTATTGGTGTAATTTTTTCTGGTTTATCAAATCCATATTTATTTTTAAATTCTTCTGAAGACATGGTTGAAAGTGCATTTTCAACTTCACCCACTAAACAAAATAAATAACAGAAATTATTTTTAATTATTTGTACAAATATAAATAACTAACATGGTATATGCAAACTGTTTGGGAATGTGCCAGTTTCTTTAAGCTCTTCATCTTCTCTAACATCAATTAAATATGCACTTTTATCCTTAGTAATTGCAACCACATCTTCATAATTAGCAATTCCAAAATTATTTCCACTGCTGGCCATTTTAATATATTTTGTTTTTAGAAGGATAGGGAATAAGAAATTTCTCAAATATAAATTTCCTATAATAAGAAAATAATTATTTCAATTGTTACATGAACAAAAATATATAAGCATTTAGATATTTTTATAAAATTTAGCACTTTCATAAATTTATTATAATCAATTTTAATATATACTTATTGCAATGAACTGTTTACATTGAACATAAGTTGTATACGAACAAAAAATGTAAAAAGATTTTTAACAAAATGTATATTTTAATTTGAAATTAATATTTATCTAACCTAAAATGACAATTTACAAAAAAATTTAAAAAATGTACAATTCAGTCAAATGATACTATTTGTAGTAAAAAATATTAAAATAATTTGAAATTCCAATTAATACCTGTTCTCAAAGGTTTTAAAATACTCATTATAAAACCTAAATGATCGAATATACATACATCCAAATATACACAAATTCAATGAAGATTTAGCAATTAATATTGTTTTACTAAATTAACAATTTGATTACAAATATATATATATAAAAAAATAATCGAATTGTTAATACTTGGACATAGTAAATATATTTAAAATTAATTATAAATAATATCTTAAAATTAATTACAATAGAAATAATTTATATTTAATAAAATCAAATCAAATACTTACAAATAGAGATAATGCAACTTATATTAATTAAATTCACTTAATATCTTCTTCCTATTGAAATATCATGAATGTCTTAGAAATTTATTAGACAAATATATTTTTATAAATAGATAATTCGCGAATAATTTAAATGCCTACGTGTCAGGAAATTATTAAATTTATTTACTTTATATTTTTTACAAGTAGATATTTCACGAATACTTTAAACGCTCACGTATCAGGAATTTATCAATTTGTTTGGTTTGTACACAGATAATTTAAGAATATTTTAATTATTGAAATAAATTACTAAGTCGTTATAAAATCAATAATATGAAGTAATTATACATAAAATATTTATATCACATAAAAACTAATAATCAATATTATATGTAGAAAGTGAAATACTTATTTAAAAATATACTTGTTTAATCAGGCACTGTTTCCAAGAGAGGATATGTGAATATCACTTGAAAGTTTGTTACTTACTAACAAGAATAGTGGTCCTAAACTAAGTATTTAAATTTCAATAATTGATGCTAATCATTTTTTTGTTAGCAAAATTAACATCACCTGATGTCTATAGACATTCATGTTGTATTCGTATGATAAAAAGAAATGTATTTTTAAAAGTATTTTATATACAACATCATCGTCATTAGCCTCTTTCTATCCATTACTTGATAAAAGCCCCGTTAAAACCTTTCATTTCAACCTTTTTAATGCAATCCTTTTCCAGAGTTATACTGTCTATCTATCTATCTATCTATCTATATATATATATATATTTACTACAATACTAACAATTAAATTATGTCAAAAATTATAGTACTATTCTAAAAATTAAAGGGCATTTTTCATATTATATTTTTAATTAGTCATTGTTATACATTCATATAAAAACTAAAAAACGAATAGTATTGTTTAAATTTCAATAAGTTTATTGTTTTATTTAAGCTATATTATTAAACTTTTTTACGAATGTATATTTTTTTGTAATCTTTGAAATCATTAATCTTAGGTATATCATAAAATAAGTAAGTAAATAAAATAACGTTAAGTTTTTGAATATAATTCAGTAAATTTGTTAATAATTTTCAAATCTTGTATAAGCTATATATATATATACATAATGTATATTTCTATTAATTAATAGAATTATTTAGCAAATATAAAATATGATAAATGTCTTCATTGAAATATTTCTTATATAAAAAGCTTAATAAAATACATATTACTAGTTTGATCATTGATTACCAAATCAATATATAAGTATGTGAAAATCAGTCGTTAAACGATTTTTCGTTAACGAACTCGATCGATATGATTGCTGAAATGCATATTATTATTTTTTATTTTATATATGGAAATGAATTGGATAAATACTTATTATATTGTCACGATAAAAATGCGTTTTAAGTCTTGTGTAGATGTTAATCTATAGATTTAAATCCTTTTTTTAATACCATACAAGAAATAGAGGATGATGCTATGATTTAGATTACGTCATTAGTAATGATGAGCTCGTCAGACGTCGTTGATACAAGTGACGTGAAAATATATAGTTATTATAATTATTAGTGTTGTATTCTTAGTCTAAATTAGATATGAGTGAAGTAATTCAAAATAAGGTAAGACATGTGCTAACTACAATGTATTTTGCTTTGAATATTTTTACTGTGAAAGTCATTGTCATGTGCTGGGATTAAATGTGTGGAATTAGTAGTTAGTTATTAGAATTGTTTAATAAAAAAATCAAAATTTATTTTCAATAATAGCATAAAATGTGTGTAGAGCTAACCGAGTATTGAATTTTATTTAAAAAAATTGCTGGTAATAGAAGAAAATCGATTACACTATCCCCCCCTTACTTGTCATGTGTGACATTTTCTTATCGGTTTTAGTTATTAATGCATTTTTGTAAAATTTTCGATTAATATATATTAATGCCAGAAAAAACTTTGTATGAATTGATTATTATATAAACAGTAATATGAAAATAACAATTTTTTTATACTATGTTCATTGAATTCATACATACATGATGATGATGAGTGTGTGTGTATATATGTATATATATATATATATATATATATATATATATATATATATATATATATATATATAATCATATAATTAAGCATAAATAATTACATAAATATTTGTATGTTTGTATATATTAATTTGTTTTCGTAAAAATGCAGTTTTATAACAATATTTTATAGTTATATGAGTACATATTAAACACCTTGAACTTCTTTGTCCCAATACATTTACTGTTTTTTCATGGGAGAATTTCTTTAATATTTCAGGTCCAATAATCAAAGAAACATTGTTCTATTCATTATAAACGGATTTTTTTAAATTAAACATCATGTCATTGTTATTAATAGATTTTTATTATTAGTAATTTATTTTTTGAAATGTTTTTTTTTTTAAAAATCAATTTATTGTCAATAAACGATTTTATTATATTTATTTTTTCATATTTTATGAACTTATGTAATACATTGTTTTATATATATATATATATATATATATATATATATATATATATATATATATATATATATATATACACACACATACATACATACATATATATAAAATCAACACATCACAAACTTTATTTTTTAAATATTTAACACCTTTTAAAATTTTCTCTTAAGTAAACAATTTATTATCAAAACTTCAGTAATAAAACATACGGTTAATTATGTATACAAAATTGAGGTAGATCATTATTTCTGGTACATAACTTTTTTTATAGTAAATTATTTTCTCATAAATGTTTTTAGAATATTTAATTTATATACAACATGTGTTTTAAATAAAATAGGAATTAATAGAATCAATCACTTACAATGTATCATTGATTATTTTATTTTATAAAGTAAATTAAAAACACCTTATAATCATCTTTATTGTACTTAATTTTAAGTTACATTTCATTGATTGTAGAAAGAAATTAAGGTAATAATGATTATTCAATTTCTTAGTTATTTAATGTAATTTATTTAATGGTATTTGATATTTTTCTTCATATATATATATAAATAAATAAATAAAACAGTAAATCATTCACAATTATAATTTCCATTGTGGCTGAATTCAAAATTAATCACTATTTCATTCTACAAATTTAAATACATTAAGTAATCACTTATTATTGATTCTAACAGATTTATAAGGAATGTTTGAGAAATTGATTTATTTGAAAATCAGTATCTACATAAGATATTATCACAACAAATGTAAGCAAATTAAAAGTGAACAATAAGTTATTATTTAATATATAATATACTATAACTAATTAAAATTTGTGGTTTTTGAGGTGGTGATGATTTATTTTAGTAATGTATTATTTTCTAAAATATTTATTTTTATTTTAGATTTCAAAAATGTCTGATAGAAAAGCCGAATTAGAAAGAAAGAAAGCCAAATTGCAGGCTTTACGTGAAGAAAAAGATAGAAGAAGACGTGAAAAAGAACTAAAAGATGTGGAAGAGGCTGCATCCAGGGCAGCTTCTGGAGAAGATAAGGATAGTCGACGCCAAATTGATGAAATGCTTTCATCTTTGGGTGTTGCGCCCGTGTCTGATGTATTATCTAGTTTATCAAGTATGAACTCACTTACATCAGAACATAGTGCCAATCAAACTCCGGATGCTAGTCTTCAGTCGTTTAATCAAAATAGTTTAACAAAGTAATTATTTTTTTTCCAATTCAGTCTAATTAATAATTGATTAATAATATATATTTTTTATTATAAAGTGCAAGTTCTACAAAAAGAAAACCCGTTTTGACATTTGTACCAGTTCAAAAGACAGATATTCAACCCAAAGAAATTCTCTTTTACACTAAACAAACTCAAACTACTCACAGTGGGCATGATAGAAACGGTGAGTGTTTTTAGTAAATCAATATTTTAAAATATTCCCAATTAAAAAATTGATTTTTATAATATATTATAAAAAATTCTTATAATATCCTAAAAAAATATATCCTACTTTTTCTAAAATAATATAAGAAAGTTATATAATTAATGTTTATACATATTTTATAATTTTATTCATTTTACAATTTATTTAGTTTTTAGTCAAATTAATTTGCATAATGAGTTTTTGGTTAATGTGTCATAAGTTCAAATCTAGGCTTACACAATATATTATTTTTTATTAAAATCAGATGCAATTAATGTTTCAATGTTGTATAGCTAAATTTTGCAATATTTTTTTATAGTTTTTAAAAATCTAACTTTTTAAACTTAGTTTAATTGTAGTATTTATGTTTTTAATATTATAATTTTCACTAGAAATATTTTTTATATTTTGTTTAATTGTGAAGTACATTGAAAACATTAACTATTAGTATAAGGAAAATATGAAATAACATAGCATTTATATAAAATCTGAAACTTTTCTAAATTTAATATATGACTGACATCCCTGTAGTTAATGCAAATATTAGTGTTTTTTTTTTTTTTTGTATTATCTGAGATATTGTCACCATGTATTTTATATAAGTATTATATGTTTTGAATGTCTATTTCTGTAGTTTAGTAGCATTTTTAAATTTAAAAACGAATGTTCGTTTAATTGTAAATTATTTCAAATGCTATTTGCAGATATTTCTCTTATTTTTTGTTAGTATTGTTTTTAATTCATTTGATGAACTTTTTAATTTATTCATTAAAGTCTAAACTATCAAAATCTAAAATTTCTTGTAGCTATTGGTGACAATCTTTTTTTTGTTTATATTGCTTTAAATATTATTTTATTTCTGTTTTGACGTACTATTTGAGGAAACGACATATTTTTTTGTCATGACTAAAATTATTGAATGTTCCTAATAGTTTATCATTTCTTTAAAAATGTTTCATCATTATTTGTAAGTTAGTGTGTTAGTTAATATTTAATAATTTTAGTGGTGAATTATTTTATTTATTTGTTTTCATAATTTTTGATATGAAATAGTTTGGAATTAATGTTTATATTATTTGCTGCATGTTTTTAGAAGTTTATCACTTTATTGAATGCGCTTTTTCTGTGTTGTTTGGTCTAAGTTTTGAGAACTTTTTTGTAATTGTGGAGCATATGTATTTTTACTGTTTTGAATCCAGTTTGTTTTTTTGTTGTCTTTATTATGCTTTATTGTTATTATTGACCCTGGTTTAGAATGGAATTAAGTCATATTATTTAGTACTCACTATTTCTTTTCTTTAATGCTGCTTTTAGATGATGGATATTCATTCACTAAAAAGTGTGAGTATTGAATTAATATTTTTACATTAAATACTCATTATATAATGTTTGTCCATTCTAGGCCAGGTTTATTCTTGGTTTAATTAATATATAAAAAATTGCTTTTATTGAAAACGTAAATTATTTATTACATATTAGTTTTAAACATATTTAAATGTTTAACATTATAGCAATTTTTTATACTATTTCTCTAATTAACGCTTCTTTACATCTCTTATTTTTCCATTAATATTCAACTGTTTCATCTGTTTTGAATAATTTTGTATATATAACGTAACAAAATCAAACTCAAAATATTTGTAATTACTTTCAGTTTAAATAGTTTATAATATATATTTGCGATATAATTTTAAAAACAAGTGAAACTTCTTGCAAGATAGAAAAAGGTCTTTTATATTGTTAAAATGTTCATATTTTGATGTGTTATCGTAAAGTGATTTTAAATTATAATCTTTAGTACAAGTAACATTTACTTTTTTGAAAAAAAAGTAATATTCCATACAGTTTAAACTAGTTCATTCTTAATGAAGAACTGAATCTGATGTTAAGAGTAGATTATAATTAAGAACACATAGGTTAGTGTCAAGTAGATACTATTTGCTTGTGTGCTATGCTGCGCCTTCTAACAAGGATCAACTTCATCTTCTTCTTCTCTCAAAGGCTATTTTGAAGATTGGTGGCGCCCACGTAAAGGTTGGTTTTTGTACTAAAATTTAAAATACATGGATCTATGAAAATGAAACATGTTTTGAATGATATTGTTACAAATTTACCTGGTTTCTTTAAATCAAAACGTGCTTATTAATGTACTATT
>CP092094.1:7287500-7367500 GCA_029203775.1 Neoneuromus ignobilis | reverse complement strand
ATATAACTGTTGACCTATGATAATATCAATATTTAGTAGTTCTGTTTTATTTGATTTTAAAAATGTATTTATGCTCAAAAAATCTAAAAACTAGTTAGTAATAAAGCCAATGATTGTATATAAAATATGTTCTAAAAATGGACATTTTTTATAATAATGCAGTATGAATGTCCAAACAATAGTCAGTAACAGTTTTTGAATTCTGTTATATTTTTTCTATACAACAGGCTGATTTTTATGATACTATATATATTAGCAACATAAAAAAATATATTTTGTACAGTAAAACTTTGACTAACACATTCATTTTTTTTAATCTTTTTAAAATGTATATTATAAATAAAGCGAATTGAAAAAAAATCAATATATGTATATGACGAAAATTGTTATCAAATTCAAATTTACTAACACCTGACAAAATAAATATTTTTAATGTTTATTCATTATCATTGAGTATATAAACTTAGTAATATTAATTTAAGTATGTAGACATTTGATAGTATCCGTTTTTATTTCATTTTCTTATAGGAAGCATTTACACGTGTGTGTGTATATATATATATATATATATATATATATATATATATATATATATATATATATATATATATATATATATATATATATATAAACACACATTTACATAATTAGTACATTGAATTTATTTACAAATGCATGTATATATTCATACGTGAAGAAAATTTTATAATTCAATATAATATTAATAATTGTTAATTAGTGTTGAATTGATGGTTTGTAAGTTTGATATTATATTTGTTATGTAAACAGAACTCGTATATTTGAATGTTTTATCCTTTTGTGTGTAGTGTCAATTGAATTATTATAATTTTATTTATTTTATATTTAATAAGTAAATGGAACGCATCTCGATTATCTTATCAGCATTAGATCATTATATATATTAAAACTTCATATCATGGCAACAATACATAGAAGAGAACTGATTTTAGAACTTACATTAGTAATAATTAATTTTCTGTACATAAGTACATATTAGCTTTACTGTAAATTCGTTATATATATATATATATATATATATATATATATATATATATATATATATATATATATATATATATATATATATATATGTAGTCTATATTTTAAATTTGTGTTCTATTTTTTAATAACTATTTGGGTTTTTCGAATTTCTTTACATTTACAATATATTATTTAACCATAAACAATTTTAGGTCAAAATTTTTCTACTTTCATATTTTATAATTGTAGAATAACATATTTCTCATGCACTATTTGTTTACTTTCTATCAGAAATAACGGTGTAACGTAATGTAAGAGTATATAGGATCTATGTAGGGATACATTTTAAAATTGAATGAAAACTATGTGAAAAATTTTAAAATTCCTTGTACTTTTTGTATTATTTTGAAATTATAAGTCAATCTTAATTTATAATTAATGAACATTGAAATATAACTAGAGTTTTTATTCGAATTTACACTTCATTTCGATTTATTTATTTATTTCTCGAAAATTATTTCATAAAGCTTATTATAACATATGTTAAAAATTTAGAAGAAAATGTTAATTTATATAAAATGTATTATTATCTATTTTGTTTGGTTGCCAATTGGGTCAGTTAAATTTTCAATGGTTAAATAAATTACATGTTAAATATTTGTTTGAAAAATGATTGTAGATATTTTTGTTTCAATTTTTTTGTATATAAAATTAATCAGTTCTTAAAATAGTGTAAAGTAATTGTCGGTTTAACATTTTATTGTATTTAATGTTTTCATTGTACTTTTAGTGTAATAGAAGAATGCATGTATAATTGAATAAAATACAACAAATTCTACAACTTTTTACTTCATATTTTTAAATAATTTTTTTGTTTTGTTAGGTGTTTATATAAATATATATATATATATATATATATATATATATATATATATATATAAATATATGTATGTATGTATATATGTAAATATAGGAAATGTGTGTTTAATTTATAAGTAATAATTTATCATATTTTGTTGTTGTATTAATTTTAATTAAAAATTGGTTTTATAAGCAGCTTAAAAGACAGTTCTGTTAAATTTTAAAGTTAATATTGTTTTCAGATTAATCTTTTAAATTTTTATCTATTTTTGTTCATAAAAATCGAATAACAACTCATTTTATTCACATTATATTTTATTTCAATTTTTCATATACTTCAATTTTAAGTTCTATTTTTATTTTTAATAAAGCGTTAATTAGATCCGATATAATATATATCTATATTTCATATAATTAATTGAATAAGTTAGAAAGTACCCAAAAATGTTTTTTTAAAATTTCAAAATAATACAATCAAGCACTATTATATGTACTACTCGAAATATTTCTTTTAATATGACTTATTAACATTCAATATTTTCAAATATAAATTCAGTATTAAAATTACAGGTGGAGAGTTGTCAGTACAAGTATATTTTTAACTATGTTTTTAATTATAAATCGGATACACAAACACATGTAGCAAATTATGCCAAATCGGAGTTCAAATAGAACTTTTTTTTATTATAATATAAAGATTATGTTATCAACCAAACACTTCAGTTTCATTTTAAAGAATATTGAATAGTCTATTTTTTTAAATATTGTTTTGAAATATTAAAATTGTTAAAACATTCATTGATAAATTTTTAATTTCTAATATTCTATTAGTGTAGTTGATATATGAATTTTTATAAAAAATGAAAACATTAGTTTATATTCTAATTATTTTTATCTTATTCTATTTATTTATTAAAAAATGTTTATTATGAGTTTGTATATGGATATATGTGTTTGTATAAGTTATATACACTTTTATACAATGTTCTGCATATTTATATTATTAATTATAAATATTTATGTGTGGGTGTGTGTGTATATATATATATATATATATATATATATATATATATATATATATATATATATATATATATATATAAACACACACACATATATGCCACTTACAAATGCATTTGTATACTACTGGATATTTTCAAATCTAAATTTTATTAGTTATTAATTTTATTTTTATTAATTTATATTGTAAAATATATATTTCATTACTAGTGTGAATGTGTATTTTTGAATATGTAGAAATGAGTGTATATGTGAAGGAGAGGTTTATTTTATTTAAAAGCCTGCTTAAGAATAGTTCTAGACTTGTGCACATTAAGTGTTTAATTGAAATTTAAAGTATCTTTATGAACATTCAACTAATTCAATATTATTTTAAATATATATATATATATATATATATATATATATAATAAACAATAATTTGGAAAATTATTTTCAAAGTTATTAACAATCTGTAAAGTAATGTAGAAATACATATATATCTGTAAGTTTATTATAGAAAAATTAATCATACATATATTACAAACTTTGAAGTAATATTGTATTAGTTGGAATTGCAACTATAAATGTGCATGGTTAAATGCATGTTATTGTATAAATGTGAGAGGCAGCAGCTTATTCACCGTAGTTTTGACTTTTGATGATGGCCAAGCGGAAGATGAAGATGGCAGTTCATTGTCTCACTTGGATGGATTTGCAAGTAAACTTCCTCCTGGTATTTTGCCTCATGGATTACCGCATGTGAAAGACGTTCAGCCTGCAATTACAAACGTGGAACAACAGCAACAAGCTAAACCTGAAGTGAAAGAAGGTTGTTATATATGCACTTAATTAAATACATGTTTGTACATATAAATACATATTTATAATTTTAGTTCGAGAACTTAGTGAAGAAGAAAAACAAATGATTATTTTAACAGAAGATTTTCAACGATTTATTAATCGAGCTGGCCAATTAATGGAACGAGCTTTAAGTGAATACATTGATATTTATACAGATTATACTGGCGGTGCAGAAACTGAAGATAATTTGTAAATATGCATAGTTTATTATATAATTATTATTCAAAATACTTCAAACTATCCTCTTTTTTTAGAGATGAAAAGTCAAATCAGCGATTATCCCTTAATCGTTGGTTTATCGATGAAAGATGGTCTCGTAATAGATGTGTTACTTCGTTAGATTGGTCTCCGCAATATCCAGAGCTTCTTTTAGCTAGTTATTATAATAATGAAATGAATCCTAATGACCCAGATGGTGTATGTGTAGTGTGGAATACAAAATTCAAAAAAACTACTCCCGAACTTATATTCCATTGTCAGTCAGCTGTGATGTGTTCTACATTTGCGAAGTTTCATCCTAATTTAATTCTTGGTGGAACATATTCCGGTCAAATTGTTCTTTGGGATAATAGAGTTCAGAAACGAACTCCTATTCAACGCACACCATTATCAGCTACTGCTCACACAGTAAGATTAATAAATGTATTTGTGTTAATTTTATTTGGATACAGATTTGAATTATTTTGTAATATTTTTATATACTTATAAATAGTTTTATTATATTTAAATAAGGTGTAAAAAAAAATAATTATTTTTTGAAATGTAAAATTTATTTTTCAGCATCCAGTGTATTGCATGAGTGTTATAGGTACCCAAAATGCTCATAATCTAATAAGCATTTCAACAGATGGGAGATTATGCTCATGGTCGCTTGACATGTTATCTCAACCACAAGAAACTCTTGAATTACATAGACAACAAAGTAAACCTGTTGCTGTGACTTGTCTTGATTTCCCGCATTCAGATGTAAATAACTTTGTTGTTGGAAGTGAAGAAGGCTCTGCATATTCAGCATGTAGGCATGGTAGTAAAGCTGGTGTTACAGATACTTATGAAGGACATCAAGGTCCAATTACTGGTGTTAGTTGTAATGCTGTGCAAGGTGGTATTGATTTTTCGCATCTCTTTCTTACATCTTCAATTGATTGGACAATTAAATTGTGGAGTTTAAAGGTATGTTTACATTTTGTATCTCAGTGTATATATATAATAAAATAAAATTAGTTACATAAAAAAAAGTATGGGAAACATCATTTTTATTTATTTTATAGGAAACAAAGCCTTTATATTCTTTTGAAGACAATGGAGATTATGTGTTAGATGTAGCATGGTCACCAATACATCCAGCACTTTTTGCTGCTGTTGATGGAGCTGGTAGATTAGATTTATGGAATCTTAATCAAGATACTGAAGTTCCATCTGCTTCTATTTATGTAGAAGGTTGTCCAGCTCTTAACAGGGTATCCTGGACACCATCAGGATTGCATGTAACTGTTGGAGATGATACAGGAAAAATTTGGGTATATGATGTGCAGGAGGTAAATTAATTTCACTTTTTTATTTATTATTCATTCTATTAAAAAAATGTTTTTCTATTTTAGAGTTTTGCTCATCCTAGGCATGATGAATGGAATAAATTTATGTACACGACTCAAGAATTACGAAATAGCCAAGTTGATGAAGAGCTTGAGAAGCTTAATCTTACATCTACAATGGTTCCTTCAGGACCATTTTCTAGTATGACATCTTTGTCAGCAAGATAAAAAAATATATATTCGTGTAAAAAATTATAATAAAAGACATCTAACATTATAGCAAATTGCTTATGTAATAGACCAAGTATGGCATAATTCAGTGATTATTTTATAATCACTTAATTTATTTACACATAAAATCACTTATTAAGTGTTTTGTTTGTGATATAGTATTTAAAGTATAATTTTTGTATGAGTATTTATGCCATATTTTTTTATATTAATATCTAATGTGTAATGTTACACCTGTAATATTTATTTAAAAAAAGTTTATATACATAAACATTTTGATTTCTAAGAATGAGCTGTAATGTTTTAATAAATTGTTAAATTATTACCTATTACAGTGATTAATATATTCAGAAAGCATAAATAACTAATTGTACTTTATAATAATTTATATATTTTTGTTTCAACTTCATGTATAATGTATTAAAGAATAAAATATTAAAGTATATTAAAACACATTTTTGTGATAACGTTTCATTGGTTTAGATTTATCACCCTAATATAATAGTACTTATTATATATTATTTATATTTATTTTTACAGATGATATTTTTATAACAAATATTTTTTTAATAATTATATTCAGAATATAAAAGGTGTTAAAAAAATTTTTGTAAAAATAATTGACAAAAAAATATTTATTACATTAGTTGAATGGTAATGAAGTAAAATAATAAAACAAGGTATTTATTTCATTTACATTAACACTTTTGAATATTATCATTTAAATTATAAATACATTTATAATGCAATGATTTAATAAATACAACTGATGTCGGAATCACACATCTAAAGTAATTTTCATTTACATAGTCAACAAATGTTATATTTTTTTATTTCTTTTTATTGTAGTTGAATTTAGATAATCTGTCTTCTTTTCGCTGCCAGGTGTGGACTGTGCGATTTTCAATGAAGCCATTTTCAATTAAAAATGGCGTTTTGTTAGTGAACAGGGCTGGTGTAGTGTAATCTTATTTTATATATATAATTAATATAAAATCATATTTATAATAATTTATTATATCATGGAAGATACAGTAAAAAATGTACTTCCGATCTCAATGGAAAAAGTTTGTAGATCATGTATGAACGAAAGAACTGATATGCGATCAGTTTTTGGTGACTTAGAAATTGCAGGACAACAAGCGCAAGTTTCACAAATCCTCATGGCGTGTGCGTCTGTACAGGTAAAAAAATTAAGTATATACATATATATTTATACACCAACCCATATATACATAACAATACCATACATTTTACACATTACACACACATATTTAATATTTAACATACAACAATAAAATGCAATATTTTTATTTGTTGTTTCATTTAGATATAAATAAAAAAAAATGTTAATTTTGTTGTGTATAGATAATAACAGGTGATGGATTACCAGGATCAATTTGTCAGCCTTGTATTCATCAGTTAAGTAATGCATATTCATTTAAACGACAATGTGAGAATTCGGATACAAAGCTACGTCATTATGTAAATTTAGAGTACACTGATATAAAAGAAGAACGAGAATCTGAAACTTTAAATATCGTCGTAAAACCTGACATCAATGTTATGTCAGAAATTATGTTAGAAGATAATTCACCGTATGATGATTCTGATGCAGAAAGTAATAATAAGTCTGAAAAAAACGACAGTATATTAGTTCCAAATCAATGTAAATTTTGTTTTAAGAAATTAGCATCCAAGCAAGGTTTAAGCATTCACATGAGAAAGCATACAGGACAAAATATGAAGGTGTGTCCAATTTGTCATGCAGGTTTTACAAAAACAAATCATTTGAAAAGACATTTGCAACAGGTTAGTGCTGACAAAAGTTTGTGTGCACACTGTGAAAAAATGTTACATGTTATTATAAAATATTTATGGAATTATATTTTAAATATGTGTGTGTGATATATATATAAATATATATATATATATATATATATATATATATATAAATATATATATACACACACACACACATAAATACACACATACATGTATGTATGTATGCATACATTAATTTATGTGCCTATAAACATAAATGTCAAATTATAAAGTTTGTATTAATAACTTATTACAATGTACACTGTTGAATATTTAGCAGATTTGTTACATTAAGTATAATAAGTAATTAAAAATTAAAATTTACTTTGAAATTAACTTTTATTATGCCAAAAAATGAACTGTGAACTTAATTATATGCAAGTAAATGTAAAAGTTATTTGTATAACTATTATAGTTTATTAATTCAAGTTTTCTTTCAGGTTCATACAAAAAAAGAATCAGACAATAATTCTGAAACCAAAACGCATGTTTGTACAGTATGTAATGAAAAATTTGATAAAATTACACATCTTATAAAACATAAACGTCTACATAGATTGTCTAAAAGCAATGAAAAAATAGACACTGATGAAAAATTAATAGGGCAAAAGACAGTTAAATCAGAAATAGAAATTAATGCAAATGAAAATAATGATAATATTGATAATGATAAAGATAGTATACCTAATAAAAAAGATTTAGATTTTGTTCAGTCAGGAAAAGTGAAAGGAAAATTTGAATGTAAAGAATGTCATAAAATTCTTACTACTCCAAATGGTTTACAGATACATATGCGAAGGCATACAGGTCATAATTTAGTTTTGTGTTGTGTAAGTTATTTTAAATTTTATTTCTATTTTGGGTAATTGTAATTTTAGAAATATAAGTGTGTGTGTTTGTATATGTATGTATGTATGTATTTATTTATATTCATCATCAGCTCCACAGACTATTCCAGTCCCTGACATCTTGAAATTTTCCTCAACATTTTTTTCTATTAGATGTTTCTTGTTGCCAGTTGGTCCTAAAGAGCACTTTTGCATCATTCTCAATGTTATCCTTCCAACTTGTCCTTGACTTCCCTCTTGATCTTGTTCCCTCTAATGTTCTTTTGTTCACTTTTTTGGTTGTTCTTATTTCTGGTATTCTCTTTAAGCAGTCCAACCATTTAAGCCTTTGACATCTTATGAAAGCTGATAGGACTGGACTTCCATACCCCTTTCTTTTACTTCTGCATTATATCTTCTCCATATTCCGTTTTTGCAGATTGATTCAAATATTTTCCTTAAGATTTTTCTTTCAAAAATATCTACTTTTTTTATTTGTGATGGAGTAAGCATCCAAGTTTATCCCCTGTAGCTTATGAGTGGCCTGATTATTGTCTTATGTATTTATATTACAGATATGTAATAAATCATTTACTAAAACAAGTCATCTTAAACGTCATCTTGCTACTCATGGTACTCCTACAGAAGAAGTCCAAACTGAAATTAAACCATCAAAATTAAGTTTACCATGTGAATTTTGTGATCGTAAATTTGTATATCGTAAAAGCTTTGTACATCATATGAGAATTGAACACGGCATCTCAGATGATGAAAATATTCCATTGAGTTCTTATATTAAAACAGAAAAAAAGGAGCCTGAAAATGAAGATGAACAAAATGTTAATGTAAAAGGAGAAGTAAAGAGTAATGATGAGGGAGGATCAGATCATGATGAACCATATCATGAGGAAATAGACGAAAAAACGGGTGATAAAAAAAAGGTGTTTGAATGTCATGTATGTCAGCACAAATTTACAAGATCAAATCATTTAACTCGTCATATGACTTTACATAGAAATATTTTAACACATAAATGTGATCGATGTGAAAAATCATTCTTAACAGAGGAACATTTACAAAAACATATACAGGTATATTGCAATCACTTCTTAGTTCTTTCAAATGAAGAAATAAAGCTTATTATTTTAATTTTATATGTTAATACTAAACTGTTTTCTATATTCAGGAATATCATATTGATCGACCCTATATTTGTACAACATGCAATAAACCATTTACTCGAGGAGAGCATCTTATCCGTCATCTAAAAGTACATGATAAAGAAAAAAAAGATGATAATACAGTAGTAGAACATAAATGCTCTGTTTGTGATAAAGTATTTATAAGGTCTGTTTTCAATATATATATATATATATATATAAAAGTAAATAAAATGTTTTGAATTATTTTCTGTGAAATTAATAAGTAAATATATTTATAGAAGTGATCATTTAGCCAGACATACTAAACTTCATTTGCTCAAAGATAAGAGGCATGTATGTGATGTTTGTAATAAATCATTTAATCGTTTGGACAATTTACGCACTCATCAACGAGTGCATACAGGTCAAAGAGATCCAGTAAGACTACATCTTTGTGTATATTGTGGGAAAGAATTCAATAATTCTAGTAATATGGTGAATATATATTTCAGTTGTAATCTATTTCTTTGTACTATGTTAATGAAAAAACAATTATTTAATATGTTTTTTATAGATTGTTCATATGAGAAGACACACTGGAGAACGGCCATATAAATGTAATGTATGTGGAAAAGGATTTCCACGTTCTCATGATCTTAAATGTCATGAACGAACACATTCTGGTGAACGACCTTATCAGTGTTCATTATGTGGGAAGTCATTTAATAAAAGTAATAAATTGGTAAGAAATTTTAGTATAAATGTATGAAAAAAGAAAAGTTTGAAAATAGGTGAATATTGTAAAAATATGCATAAAATTATTCAATTTAAATTAGATTAATCAAGTAAATGTAAATACTTTATTATGTTTAAAAATTAAACCTTTATTTTTCCTAATATATAGTTAATTTATATTTCAAATTCTATTAAAAATACAATAATTTTAAATAATTTTATTAATATTTAAATAAATTATTAACTTTTTTACTTATATAATATTAGCAGTTTAAAATTTTAATTGTTAAAATCAAGTTGGTTTTATAAGTAGTATATTAATATAATAATAGGATGTATTTTAAAATAAATATTTTCTACTGCTTATTTAGGTTCGTCATACCCGTGTTCATACTGGTGAAAGGCCTTATGTTTGTAATTTATGTGGTCGAGCTTTTACTCAGTCAAATGATTTGACATTGCATATGAGACGGCACACAGGGTCTAGACCATATGCTTGTGGAGTTTGTCCTGCACGGTTTATTCAATCTGGTCAGCTTAAAGCGCATAGAAGAGCTCAAGAACATTGGGTAGAACAAGAAGTTCAGTTCAGAGGTAACAGAGTGGAGCCTGTACATATAGAAGGATTTGTTGAAACACCCATTAAGCACAGAAATCGTGTGAAACCAATAAAACAAGAAGTGAATGCTGTTTCTGAGTCATATGTAGAAAATCCATTTTTAGCTGTAAGTGCTAATGGCAGTGCTGCAGCAGTTGTTCAGTCTTTTGTTAGAAGTAGTAGGGACGATGTTGATGTAAAACCAACAGTTGAAGAAGCAGAAGAATACCAAAGTACAAGTACATCATTTCAACAAACCAGTATTGTGACTTCTGTTGCTGGTTCATTTTCTACTAATGAAAATTTTAATTTTCAACAATATGATTCAGTAATTTAATTTTTATAGTGACATTTATACAAAAAAAATCATTGTAAGTAATAAAAATAAGATATCATTCACCTAATTAAAATTTTACTTTATATATTTACATAAAATTATGAATTTATTGTAATATTTATGTTCAATTTATTCAATGCTGTCCTTAATATTAAATGAAACTTAAATATCTGAAGTTTTTTATATTAAACTTCCTGTGCTATTAAATCAATTTTAAATATAATTTTATTTAAGTTAATTATATGAATATATATATACACACGCATATATATATATATATAGAGAGAGAGAGGAAGTTCACACATACATCAATATAAGCGTATATGAATACTTTTTAAACAATTATATTAATGCCAGATTTTCAAATGAATATAATTTTTTTAGAAACATTTTTTTAAAAAAATTATTCTTTTAAATATGTGTCTTAATTGGCTTATGTAGTGGACTATAGATTTCTGTAAATGATTATCAATTAACTAAAATGAATGTTCTTAATTTTGATCGTATGTGTCGGGTTTGTAAAATTGAAACCGATAATTTAGAACTTATTTTTAAAGATCTCCAAACATCAGAGATACCATCGAATTTTGCAGAAATGTTAATGGCATGTGCTTCAGTACAGGAAAGTAATTAATGATTACGTATTTCACTAAATTAATTTAAATTATTAAAATAATGAAATTACAGGTGTTAAATGGAGATGGGTTACCAAAGTCATTATGTGTTCAGTGTGTAGATAAATTACAAAATGCCTATAAATTTAGAAAACAATGTGAAGCCACAGATATGAGTTTACGAAGTTATTTAAAAGAGAATGGAATTAAGCAAGAATTAATATATAACTCGGATTTAACAGAAAATATCATTGATTCTGGATCAATTTTGTCTGTAAAAAATTCAATAGAAGCTGAAATATCACAAAATTTAAAAAATGAGAATATCATATTAGCTTGTAATAATATGCATTTAAACGAAATACAGTCATCAAATAATTTACCAGTTACAAAGGTAGATAACTCAAAAAGTAAAACAAATTATAAATGCCATGTTTGCAATAAGGAATATTCATGTTCAAGTCATTTACAAAGACATTTGAGATTACATTATCCACGTAAAATTTACATCTGTAAAATTTGTAATAAATCACTAAGTCGATTAGAACATTTAAAGAGGCATATGGTTATTCATTTAAAAAATAAACCCCATGTTTGTAAAACTTGTAAACGTGGTTTTAATAAAGAGGATAATTTGTATACTCACGAGCAACGTTGCAAGGGTCAACGACCTTATATATGTAAAATTTGTAATAGAGGTTTCAATCGGGAAGATAGTTTAGAAGTACACATTGCTTCTCATGATTCTAATGTAGATATTAAACCTATGTTGGATTCTTTAGAAAATATAGAAAATTATATTCGTGTGGAAAACTATGCAGACACTTTAATAGAAAAAAATTTCTTAGAACCTCAAGTAAGTATATTTGAACAAGATAGTGATTTTGAAAAAGATGACTGTTTTGAAAATAAAGAATCAATTACCTCTATAGAAGGAACAAAAGAAGATTCAAATGTAAATGTAAGTAATATCAAAGCAGAAACTGATTTTGAAGAAAAATGTGATTTATCAGACACTTTACGAATTCCTTCTGATACTGATAGTAAAGATGAAAATGAAGTTAATTCCGATGTACCTCAAAAACGTAAACGTGGTAGACCAAGAAAAGGTGAAGTGAGAACGCCCCCTGTTAAAAAGAAAAAAAGCAAAAAACGACAAAATCAAGTTCAAGTAGTACCATTAAAAAAAGAAAAAGTAAATTTCAAAAACTTTTCATGCAATCAGTGTGAAAGGTTATTTTCAACTCCGTTAGATTTAGAAATACATCAACTGAAACACGCTGGAGTACAGAAATTTTCTTGCAAAGTTTGCTTAAAAGAATTTATTCGAGGTGATCATTTAAAACGTCATATGATTTGTCATTTAGAACACAAACCATACAGTTGTGATATATGTACAAAATCATTTGCAAGAAAAGATCACATGATTCGTCATGTGAAACTTCATTCATTTGAAAAAAAATATGAATGTGATGTTTGTAAACGAATGTTTTCTAGAGAAGAATTATTAAATAAGCATAAAGCTGTCAAACATGGTATTGGAGAAAAGATAATTCCTGAAAAGAAATTTAAATGTGAAACTTGTGGAAAATTTTTTACTACAGAAAAATATCGTGATACTCATATGAAAGCACATAAAGAAAAAGATAAAATGGTGCATTGTAAAACTTGTGATAGACATTTTGAGTCAAGAGCTGAATTAGTTAATCATTTGAAATTAACAAATGATTGCTCTAGACGTTTTTTATGTTCAGAATGTGGTCAAAGATTTACAAAAAAAGATTATTTACAAGTGCATATGCGAAGACATCGTGGAGAGAAACCTTTTAAGTGTAAATATTGTGAGAAAGGTATATTTTTTAGGAAAATTTTTTAGTTTAATAAAAAAACTAATAGTATTACTTTTATTAGGTTTTCCACGAACAACTGATTTAAAAGCTCATGAAAAGTGTCATACTGGAGAAAAAAATCACTTATGTATAGTATGTGGAAAAGGATTTGGCAGGTCAGTTATTTATATTGACATACTATATATTAAGTATAAACTTCAATTAATATAAATATTGAATTATTTTTTTAATGAGATAATTAATTTTTTTATAAGTTTAATTGAAAAAACAATTATATTAAATAATAACTTTTTTAACAGAGCTTATAAATTGACGTTACATATGCGTACACATACCGGTGAAAAACCCTATCAGTGCACTTATTGCGATGCAGCATTTGCACAGAGTAACGATTTAAAAGCACATATTCGTAGACATACTGGTGAACGTTATCACTGTGATCTATGCACTGATGCTTTTTTAATGGGCTATATGCTCACTCAACATAAACGAAATGTTCATGGTATTGAAGTAGCAACTTCACAGCGTCCTGTTGCCCGACTTCAGCCATCTGTTTATAACATATCAGTTGTTAAACCAGAAATGTTAAGAGCTTCAACTACTACAGCAACATTAGATCCACGTCCTATACCAGGATTTTCATTTTCACAAACCTTAAATTTGTTGAATCATCCAAGTTACACATAAAATAATCTAAATATACATTTGCCATAAAGTTTGCTGTATTTTAAAACAAGTACATATTTTTTATTTAATGTATATAAACAAACTAAAAAGTAATAAATGTTTTTATTTTTTTCAAATTAACTTGACTCGGCCCAGTAATATTAAATCAGTAAAAAATTACTAAAGTATTATTAATTTGAAATTGACAATTTTATATAAATCTTTATCATTTAACTATTTAAAATAAATGGAGATCTTGTCACTAAATGATTGTTTGCAAGAATATATTATAGTATTTTCTTTTTAATACATATAATCCAATACTATAATAGATTTACATTTTTGTATATAAAAATATAGACTTTCTTTGAAAGTGTACTAAAACTAAGAGAATATGTAAATTATCAATATTTATGTATATATATATATATATATATATATATATATATATATATATATATATATATATATATAAAATCAACATATACTTGTATTTAAAATATTTCACATATTCATAACTATTTTGTAAATAAATAAATAAATAGTTGTTTTTTAATAAAATATTAACTTAAAAATATTATGTATAAAGATGTGAAATATTAACAGTTTTTAATAAAAAAAAAATGTTTACGTAATAAAATAAAAAAATCTCTTGTTGTATAAACTCATTATATTTAAAAAATATTATTTTAATTATATGTGAGTGTGTAATGTGAGTACATATACACCTGTGTACAAAAAGTATCTTATACTATTTGTTTTTAGTGAACTTTTCTAATTATTTAAAAAATAATAGTGAAAAATTAATATTTAGAAATAGATATTTTTCCAAGTACATCTTATTTAGTTAAGAATATATATTTTAAACTCATAAATTTCTAATAAATTTATGTAAAAATTAAGTTGCTTACTTGGAAGAAATTGGGATCATAAATTTGCATTTTCAATAATATTATTAGTTATTAATCTATTCTTTAATTGTATTATGAATAAGTAAGTTTTTATGAAAAAGTTTAAATGTATTATGTACATAACAGTGTGTAAAAACATTAGAAAATATATTTATTTTAGTTCATAAATAGGTATTGAAAATTATCACATTCCTGTTATTCTTAAATTAATCAGTTTATTTGAATAGTAAATATTTTTTTTTACAAATTAAAATATATTTTATTTCTTTAATAATAGTACATTTATAATATATTTATTTTTTGCATATATTAATTAAAAAAATATATGGTATTTGCTTTCCAGTTTTTAAGATTTTATTCTTATAGGAAATGTTAAAATAATTGATATTTGACAGTGTGTCTTGTCTTATCACGAAAATTTGTTACTTTATAATGAATGTAAAAAAAATATGTCGTACATGTTCTTTAGAAAATTTAAATATGTTTTCTATATTTGCTGCTTTAAAATCTGCAGAACATACAGCAATACTTGCTGATATGTTAATGGCATGTTCGTCAGTACGTGTAAGCAAAAAAATTATGTATAGGTAGCATTTTTGGTTAAAAAATAATTTAATTCGTTTATAAATTAATATCATTAATTAAATGTAATTATATAATTTTTAATTGCTTTCAGGTACAAATAAATGATGGTTTACCAGATTTAATTTGTTTAACATGTATAAAAGAACTTCAAACAGCATATATTTTTAAATTACGGTCAGAAAAAACTGATTCCATATTACGACAATATTTGAATAAAGATTATGGAACACATATACTATCATCAAAATCATATATTTCTGATTCACATGCTACTAGTTTTAAGAATATAAAATTAAATAATATAAATGAATTAGATGACAAACAGAAAATAAAGCCTTTGATATCACAAAATGTAAATTCTGAAATTCCAATTAATAAAATATATTCTTGCCCAAAATGTGATCATATTTTTACTGATGAGTCATTATTACTTAATCATGTTAATATTTGTGAAGTAATCAAACTTGAAGAAAATTATGAGCTGGAGAATTTTGAAAATAATATAAAAAGTGAAAGTGGTTTAACGACAGATGATAATAAAAGTATTATAGTTTCTGAAGAACCAAACAATGTGATTAAAAGTTTTTTCTGTCATGTTTGTAATGTTTCGTTTTCATTGTTAAGTAATTTAAATCGGCATTTGAAAAAACATACCGCACAGTCATCTAAATGTGAAATATGTCTCAAAGTGTTTTCAAGATCTGATAGTCTTGCTGAACATTTGAGAAGACATAAAGGTATTAAACCTCATCAATGCAATGAATGTACTAAAAGATTTGTTAGTTTAAGTTCCCTTAAAGCTCATAAATTAATTCACGAACGTGATAGTGGAAAGACAACACATGAAAAAAGACATCAATGTTCTTATTGTCAGAAAAGTTTTGTTTCAAATTCTAGTCTTATTATTCATACCAGAACTCATACAAAAGTATGTAACCATTACACACTATTGTATCTATTTTATTACTAAGTTATATTTTATTTAATAGGAAAAACCTTTTTTATGTACATCATGTGGTAAAAAATTTGCAACACAAGGTGGCCTTGATTTACACACACGGCGACATACTGGTGAGCGACCATATAAGTGTGAATTTTGTGGACATGGTTTTGCAGAAAGTAGTAATTTACGAGTTCATATTCGTGGTCATACAGGAGACAAACCACATATGTGTAGCTTATGTGGAAAAAGATTTACAAGAATGTTTTTATTACAATTACACATTCGTACCCATACTGGTAATTATGTTCATTTCTTAAAATGATTAATAAATTGTTATATAATAATTACTCTATTATTATTTTTTTTTTCATAAAATAATAGTGTGTTGAAATTGTTCTTGACAAAAATGTATTTATATATATATATATATATATATATATATATATATATATATATATATATATATGTATCATTATAATCAGTCATAAATTATTAAATGTGAATGTAGTTAAATAAATTAAAAAAAATATATACTTGAATAAAAAAGTTTGTCGTAAGAAAAATAATGATTTTTATAATATTTTATATTCAAATTATATTATATTTTTAGGTGAAAAACCATATAAGTGCACCGAATGCCCTAAAGCATTTGCTCAACAAGGTGATTTAGCTGCTCATAAGCGAACACATTCAGGGCATAGACCACATGTATGTGTTTATTGTGGTCAAGGTTTTATTAAAAGTGGTGGAATGAAAAAACATCTTCAATCAAAGCATCATTCAGAAATAAATATCAATAAAACTAAATCTGAAGATGAGTAAATATTCTTTTTCTGAATTAAACAGAAAAACACATTCAATTCAATCTACATTCAAAGGTATTTTTTCTATGAATATGTTTTCACTATATTTTTTGAAATAAAATTACCACGCTCTTTTATTTTCATTTTATTTAATTATGTTGTTACATTTTGAATTATTTTTAATTTTTATAATAAATATGAATGAAAGTATGTAAATATATTTTAATTGAATACTATAATTATTTCAATTTAAATCTTATTTTTATAATAAAGAGCTTTTAATTCCAATATTATAAATCCATTATTTTTGATTTTCATGGTTGACAGGAAACATAATCTGCAATGAACGATCATATTTTTTTTACTAGAAATATAAATATAAATAATTTTTACTTACCAAAAATTTTGCAAGTCTATAAGGCTTATTCATTTTGTTTTTAAAATTATATTCTAACACTTTTAAATAATCAGTATGTGATAACTTTAGTAGAAAAAGTGAAATGTATTTCCAATTTAAATTTTTACCAGCAGATATTGTTATATCAAGATTTTTAGAAGACTTATTTTTTAAATTAGGTAACAGTACATTTGGATCAAAATTATATGTTCATTAGTTTATTTTAAACGATGTGTATTTATTATATGGTTTTTAATATATGGCATTGAAAATAAAAAATTAGATTTATTACCACAATCACACTGATGTAAGTGGTTTATTATAAAAATCAAAATAACTATATACATCATAACTGTTTGTTTTTCTCGATATATTTATAATGTAGCAGCTAAAAACAGTAGTTTTATTTTTTACTAATACATAAAATGAAAGGAATTTAATTAACATATTCTCATTTATAATCCAAACTATAAAACATCTGTGAATTAATATAGAAAAGATTATCATTCTAATTTAAATGACAGCAACATATTTTCTGAAGTGATTACTGAAGTGAATTAAAACTAGCAATTTTATTATAATATTTTATTAGTTTTCTTAATGATTTATTAATAGCAAAATAATTTAAATGATTACATTTTTTTTCATTGACATAATACACATGTATAAAATACACTTTAAAGTATTATTTCTGCTAATATGAATGGTGGGCTTTATTGAGTTATTGATTTATATTCAAAAAATAAAATGTTATCCATTCACCAAATTTACAAATTGTAATTCATATAAATTTGTTTTACATGTTTACATACATTACTTAAAATAAAAATAATTAAATAGTAAATTCCTTACAAAATTGATCTTGGAACTATTACATACAATATTTTTCTATAATTTTTTATAAGTACAACTCATTCTATGCAACAGCATCAGAGACAGAATGTGATATTGTTGGTAATATTGGTGGGGTAGGTAATGAAATTTGTGATTGCAGTTCATCCTGAACTTCAGGCTGTGACTGTAATGTAGTTGTATTATGTAATATTTGTAACTGTGCTATTGGAATTGGTTTGATATTTGGTTGTGTATTATGTTGTGAATTGGGTAGATGAACTCTTTCTGATGGATGTAATCTTCGAATGTGAGATTTCACATCAACTCCATGGACGGTTCGTTTATGTTGAGTTAACAGATACCCCATAAGAAATGCTTCACTGCATAAATCACAATGATATCTTTCACCAGTATGCCTTCTAACATGAGCTTTTAAATCATTTCCTTGGGCAAAAGCAGCATCACAATATGTACACTGATATGGTTTTTCTCCGGTATGAGTTCGCATGTGAACGGTTAAATTATAAGCTCTGTAAATATTTAATATAAGCAATGGCATTATTCACATATATGATTGATTTTTTACATTACCTTCCAAATCCACGTCCACATACCATACAAAGATGAGTTTTTTCACCGGTATGGTAACGTTCATGCACTGTTAAATCTGTTGTACGAGGAAAACCTACAAAAAAAATGTATGTTAGTTTTATACTTAATATATATCGGTTTCTTTTCATTTACCTTTTCCACAATATTTACACTTAAATGGTTTTTCTCCTCTGTGTCTTCTCATATGAATAACTAGATAATCATTTCTTATGAATCTCTGTCCACATTCTGAACACAAGAATTTTTTGGAACATTCATTATGAAATTTAGTATGTTCAGTTAAATGAGATTTTGATTTAAATTTTTTTAAACAAGTTTTACACTCAAATGTCCTTTCTCCACTGTGAGCTTTTTGATGTGTATCTCGATATTTCTCAGTTGTAAAATGCTTATTGCATACTGTACATTTGTATTTTTTCTCAGTTGGCATTTTTTCACCAATATTATGTTTAAAAGCTTTGTGTTTCTCAAGTTGCTCTATTCGTCCAAAAAGTCTAAAGCATACTTCACATTCAAATTTCTTTTCAGAAGCATGGCTTTTTGAATGTTTGACTAAATGCTCATGCCTGGTGAATTTTTTTTGACAAACATCGCAAGTAAATGGTTTATATTCATCATGACTCAGCAAGTGCCGTTTCATATGATTTGAACGGGTAAATTTTTTATTGCATACTTTACAATGAAATAATTTTAATCCGGTGTGTTTTCGCATATGTATTTCAAGTCCTATCAATGTAGATAATACCTTATCACAAACATCACAAGGATATTTTGCTTTATTTTCGAGTAATGTTAAATTTTCTTGTCCATTTTCTTCTGATTTAATAGTCTTAAAGGGTGTAATATCTGTTTTTCTTGGACGACCTCTTTTTCTTTTAACAGGAACTTCACTAACATCAGACACTTTTGGTTTTATTCTTTCTAGTAAAGGTTTTGATTCTTCATCAGATTCTTTACTTTTAGAATCATTATTTTTAGCATTATTTTCTTGTAAATGTTCTTCATACTTGACATTTTGACTAAGTGTTGTTATGTTTGATTCACATTCTGTTTTCTCTACTATATTCACCTCTGGTTCTGCCCAATCTATGTTGGATATTACATCAGAATCAGAACCATTATCTGGTTCTTCTAAATCTGATACCCCTACATAATTTTCAACTACTTCATAATGTTCTTCGTAATTATCAAGTGAATCAAGCATTGGTTTCATATCGACTTTTGCAACATGAGTAGCAAGGTGAACTTGTAAACTATCTTCACGACTAAATCCTTTGTTACAAATTTCACAAACGTAGGGTTTATCCCCTTTACACCTTTTTGCATGATTCATTAAATGATCTGGTCGATTAAAACCACGTTTACAAGTTTCACATACGTAAGGCTTATTTTTTACATGGGTTATCATATGACGTTTTAAATGTTCTACTTTTGTTAAAGTTTTATTACAAAGAGTGCATACATGTACACGTCGAGGTTCATGTTTCACCATATGTCTCTGTAAATGACCTAATCTAGAATATTCTTTTGAACATATTTTACATTTATGAACATTTGTTCCGACATGTTTTTGTTGATGTAATTTTAGTTCATCTGTAGATGAAAATTTTTTGTTACATACATTACACAATACTGAACGATCTTCATCATAAGGAATATCTGTAGGTTCTGTTTTTATTGTTTTTGAATCATTTATGGTGGACACTTCGTTATTATAAATGGAATTAAAATCTAAAATATTATCAATTTCAGTATTATTTACAGCGTTCTCTTCTTTAATTCCGTCTTTTTGACGAACATATAAACGTAAATTTGTGTCAGTACTCTCGCACTGCTTTTTAAATGTATAGGCATTACTTAATTGATCAACACACTGTGTACACATAGAACCTGGTAAACCATCTCCATGCTCCACCTGTTTTCATAAATAATAAAAAAACATATAACTTATTTTTTTATTAATTACGTTATATAACTAATATATCTTTTAAAAATTAAGAGATTATGGATTTTTTCATGTTTTCTTATTGTTTAAATTAAACATAATAACAATTACCTGTACCGATGCACATGCCATTAACATATCTGCAAGTTTAGATGGTCGACCAGATGTTTTTTCTGTTTCAAATACGGAAAACAGTTCTTCGGCCTCGCCCTTACATGCTCTACAAATTTTATCAAAATTATATTCAACAGTATCCATTTTTAAGAAATAACATCGATAAATAAAAAGAACGAAGTTCACTATAAATGAACACGCTATAACATTTCACTCTAAATGATGTTACTAATGGCGTGATTATTATATTAGTATTGATATGAATTAATATTGTTTTATATTAAATTGTGCAATATAAAATTTAAATTTTCCTTATAAAAAGGCTTCAGAAACTTTAAGCAATTTTTATTCAAAATAAAACATCTATTTTCTTAAAACTTATATGTAAATAATTATTTAATATTATATTGTGCAAAATCATTTAAAAGTTATTTGGACAAATTTAAAATTGTATTTTTTTATGAATATATTAAAAGTAAGTATATAGTAAATTACTAATTAAGAATACTTATTTATCTTGACAACAATTCATTAGAATTTTAACAGTTTTCAACAATGTATTAACAAATATTGAAAGATTTTTAGTAATTTCATTATTAGTCATTATTTTAAAAGTATTTAGAAAGTAATTATTTTAACACTCTTTATGAAATCTTATAGATATATTTTAGTAATTAGTACATTTACATGAATAAATTTAAAATTTAATAATATTTATGTAAGTAGTTTTTATAATCTAAAAATCTTATTTGAAAGTAGAAAATAATTGTATTTAGTTTTGATTAATACTCTCTAAATGTTTCGTTTTGCTTTTATTATAATAAAAAAAATATATTAAACTAATAAATTAATATTATATTTTCGAATGTGATTTTTAAAGATTAGTGCTTGTAAATAATGAAGTATGTTTGTAAGTTTTATTCACGTTTATGCACACAAAATTAACGTATGTATATATATATATATATATATATATATATATATATATATATATATATATATATATATATATATATATATATATATATATATACACACACATATATATATATACGCACACACATATACCACACACACACACACATACATACACATATACATTGAACACACATAAATACACATGTATATGTGCACACAAATAAACTAGTGTATATAATCAAAATATATAAAAATGCCTGTGTTTGGTAGATAAACTATTACATTTGTAAAAACGAACATAAAATTAAAGCTTATTCGTTATTTAAATTTAAGTGGAAAATGTATAAAATTAAAAACTAATATTGATAGAAGTTGCCTATTGTTTGGTGTTCGCATTTACTATAAAATTTAAACAATACGTGGAAAATGGAAACGATACATTATAATTTCAATCGTATTTGTCGTGCATGTAAAGAAGAATCTAATGAATTACAACCAATGTTTGAAAATAATGAAATAGTTCGATCTGTTATGAATAAATCTTTCAGATTAGCAGAAATGTTGATGGCATGTGCTTCAGTGCATGTGAGTGAAAGAATATATAATAATTAGAAAATGTTAAAAGTATATTTATTGTAATTATGTATCATTAAATATAAGTAATATGTTTAAGGTATCTGATGGTGATGGATTGCCAAGTTCTATGTGCGTTCCGTGTGTTACAAAATTAAATAATGCATATATATTCAAACAGCAGTGTGAAATTACTGATTCTCTGTTACATCTATATTTACAACAAAATGCAATTAAAGAAGAAAATCAGTTAGAAGTAGATTATGAAGTTTTAAATGTTCCTGAAATTGATAGTTCTCCTATAACTAAAAATGCATCAGATACTGAAAATAAATCACAAGAAAATGTCAAGGGTGTTGAGAAATTTAGTTGTAATGTTTGCTCTAAACAGTTTCACTCATCTTCTGCTTTAAAATTTCATCAAAAACAACATGAATATATTCAAAGTAATTTAACATGTAAAATTTGTTTAAAAAAATTTAATTATTTCAGTCATTTACAAAGGCATATGCGTATTCATAATCCTCAAAAAATATATATTTGTAAAATATGTGATAAACGATTGAGTCGGCTAGAACATTTAAAACGTCATATGATCACTCACTTGAAAACCAAACCTTTTTCATGTAGAATATGTAAACGAGGTTTCAATCATTCAGAAAATTTATACAATCATGAAAGACGATGTAAAGGTGATAGAATATTTGTTTGTGAAGTCTGTAATCGTGGATTTAGCCGTCCAGATGCATTAGAAGCTCATATGAGTAATCATGATTCTCAGGTTGATGTAAAACCAATGTTAGAATCACTAGAAAATATCGACAAATACATTCATATTGAAAATTTTAATAGCATTCAAGAATTTGGAGAATTGAGTACATGTTTTGAACCACAAATTCATATTTTAGAAGGTGTTGATGTTAAAAAAGAAATATCTGAATTAACTAATAATAGCGAAATATGTGTAAAAGAAGAAGAAGAAACTGAAGAAGAAACTTTGAAAAAACAAATTAAGCCTATTGAAACTCATACCGATTCTGTACAGGACAATCCTAATTGGGTGGAAGCTAAAACTGTAGATATTCCAGTTAAAAGGAAACGAGGTAGGCCGAGAAAAGGAGAAATTAGATCTTCAGAGTCTACAAAAGAAGTTAAAACATTCATGAATAATTTTCATTTTAATACGACTTCAAAAACATTTAATTGTCGTATTTGTCAAAAAGAATTTCAACGTTTAAGTCATTTACAACGTCATATGTTATGTCATGGAGATAGTAAACCATTTGGATGTGAATTATGTCCCAAAACTTTTACAAGAAAAGATCATATGGTAAGACACATGAAACTTCATACTATTAAAAAAGAATTTAAATGTGATTTATGTTGGCGAGAATTTTTTCGTGAAGATCAACTTAATCAACATAAAGCAATTAAACACGATATTGGTGAAAAAGTTATTTCAGAAAAAAAGTATAAATGTCATATTTGCCATAAAGCTTTTACAACAGAAAAATATAGAGATACACATGTAGAAGCCCATGGAAGTGAGAAACATAAAGTGTATACTTGTAAAGCTTGTGAAGAAGAATTTAAATGTAAAACAGATTTTATTGAACATGAAAAACAAAATCCACAATGCTCAAAAAGGTTTTTATGTTCAGAATGTGGCCAAAGATTTATTAGAAAAAATTACTTAGTTGTCCATATGAGAAGACATAGGGGTGAAAAGCCTTTTAAATGTAAATATTGTGGCAAAGGTTAGTAGTATATGAGTGTGTATATATGTGTGTGTGTATGTATATATATATATATATATATATATATATTTGTTGAAAATTGAATAAATTAATTTTATTAAATGCTTTTTATTAATGTTGTTTTTTATGGTTATGAATTTAGTTAAAATAAAAATTAATATGGTTAAATTATACCATATTTTCTCTATTCTTTTTATTCTAGGTTTTCCTCGGTCTACTGATGTAACCAGACATGAAAGGTATCATACAGGTGAAAAAAATCATTTATGTATCATTTGTGGTAAAGGATTTGGTCGGTTAGTAACTTTTAGATTATTATTTTTACATTTATTTATACATAAGTATATATGTAAATGTATTTTAATGTAGAACCAAAGTGAAAACCTAATTTTTAGGGCATACAATTTAACATTACATATGCGAACTCATACTGGTGAAAAACCATATCAGTGTAATTTCTGTGATGCTGCATTTGCACAGAGCAATGATTTAAAATCACATACACGTCGTCATACTGGAGAACGGTACCACTGTGATTTATGTAACGAAGCTTTTTTGATGGGTTATTTATTAAAACAACATAAACGAAATGTACATGGTCTTGATTTACCTTCACAACGAATTCAACCACTTAAAATGCTATCTGAAACAATTACTAATGTTGATGACTTAAAGGTATGATTTATACAAATATTTAATTTTATTATAGTGAATAATAGAAATTATCTAATTTATGTAGTTTTCTTTTAATTATAAGAAATATTAGCATTTATTTATGCTAGCATATAATGCAACTGCATTAAATGTCTAATTATAATATAGTATGTTATTTTTTTCAAGTGAATTAATTTAAAATATACATAAATTATTAACTACTGATTTAATTGCCATATTAATGTTCTAAAATAGTACAATAATAAATTAAAAATAATTAAAACTCAGGTAACAATAGAATGCAATTTTATTAAAAGGTAATTATTTTTGGAATTTATATTGAACATTTATATCCTTTTGGTATATAGGATATTTGTTTACATATTTTAATATCTATATGCAAATGTCTTATTCTTAATTATATTAAAGGAATTTGTATTCGCGTTATATATAGGAGCATCCAAATGTGACGCCTAGATTTGTGTTTTCTTAAGAAACTATACACATATTTCCCTGCACACCACCAACACATATTTTTTTTTAATAAAACACATCTAGGCGTCACATTTGGATGACCCTATATGTAATGCATGTTTCATATCTTGTAGATGCCATGATGTTTTAAAAACTAAGTTATTGTTAATCTGCAGGCTTTCTGAAGTTCAAATAATAGTGATATGACTATTAATACCTTGGTAAGTTTAAAAAAGCAGAATTTAGCTTTTTAAATACTATTCAGTTATTTTTTTAATTGCAAATGTACATATCTAAATATTAGTTATATAAATTAAAAAAATGTTTTTAAATTATATAATTAGATAATATATGAAAGTAAAAGTAATTGTCTATTTATATATATATATATATATATATATATATATATATATATATATATATATATATATATATATATATATATATATATATATACACACACAAACACACAAAATTATAAGTTTATTTTTAAAACATATTTTATTTGTAAAAGTTTACTGAATAATTAAACATTGTCATTTGTAAATAGTTTTTAAGAAATTGAAATGTGCAATTGAGAAAAATGTAATTATTTTATTGTTCTGTGAGGTAAAATATTTTTTGTATAAAATTATAGTAAATTATTTTTCATTTGTCTATTTTTTAGATAAAATTTTGTTTGACAGTAATATAATGTGTTCTTATTCTATCTTGTGAGTTTTTGTGTAGAATAGTTTTGAAAAGTAAATATTGTATATTCTGTCATTATAATTATCAGTTAAAAAAATGATAATAAATATAAAAGTGTGTTATAAAAATAACTTAAAATATCCTTTTATTAAAGAAAGTTGTGTGTTTATGTATGCAAATATGTATATGTATTCACACACAAAAATCGATGCATTGTAATAAGTAATTTTAGAATAATTTAAGTATAATATTGTCATATATTTATTATTTTCAAATTTAATGATTGGGAAATAAATATTTGTTATTATAATTATATTTTTTTTTTAAAAATTGCAATTTTCTAACATTCATTATTTAGTATAGCATTTTAAAAAAGTAAGTATTATATTTTGAATATTTTATTTTATGAACATAAGATTTAAGAATTCTAAACAAAAATAATATATTTTATAAATATAATCTATTAATTTAATTTAATTGGTAAAGTATTAATATTTTATACTTTAAGTTTATTGTTCTTATTTTTTCTTCGTAATATATTTTTGTTTATAAATATGTATTTTCTTGCATATAACAATATGTATATGTGTGTGTGTATATAAACATCGCATCTGTCCATGCTTACAACTTCAAAATAACTATTGGATTTCTAGTTTTATGTTAAGCTATTTATGTAAAATAATAAAATATCTTATGCAACAACTATTATAAAAAATGAATTTATAAATATGTCCATTTATGTTCAATATAATATGAATGCATTATAATAAATATGTTTTTGATTGCTGTTCATTTTTATCAGGAATTCTATTTTTATTTGTATGTACATGGTTATGACTTTCAAATCCAAACTTCAGTATTTGTTGAGGTTCTCTGATATGTGAAAATTAACGTTTTTCTAACCTATTTTTATTATTTGACTCCTTATATTGTATGGCGTTATCGCCAATTCTTTTAATAAATTTGTTGTATAATATTATAAAGAATTAATGTTTAAGTACAATTATCTTTAATGTACTTGCAAACAGTTAAATAAACATGAAAAATCAGTTTAAATTAAAAAAGACAGTGCCCTTAACGTTATTAGATTGTGAGGAGCACAGAAAGAATGATAATAAATCAAGTAAGTAATATATGTAAAAATAAAGTATGAAATTCTAAATATTAAATTTTATTTAAAAGATATTTCGAAAAGAATTTGTTTTATTATAATCTTTTTCATGCATTAAAACATTTTTTTGAATTATTAACAATTTTAGGATGTCAACAAATTGGTGGTACTATATGCAATCTTCATTATACGTGGGTTGCATGTGGTTCACATTTGTACGTAGTAGATACATGGACAGGTTCTCGAATTGCAGCATATACATTTAATGATGTTAACCAAAGTTCATCTGTTACAAAAATAGTTTGCGTAGAGGCATTAAATTCTGTTGTTTCCACCACACCGTTACTTGCAGTTGCACTTGATTGTGATGGATTATTTGATATTATTGCAATTTTTGATATTGTTGGAAGTCGAGTTTTAAGATCTATAAGTATATATTATAAGGTATGTAATTGTGTACATATACATATATATATATATATATATATATATATATATATATATATATATATGTATATGTGTGTGTGTGTGTGTTTTAGATTTCTTCAATATGTGTGATAAGTTCTGGAGGTATTATTGATGAAACATCTAGTGTCTTAGGAATGTTGCGAACATTAGATGGTATTTTAGCTGTGGGTACTGTTGGAGGAAATGTAATTATTTTGGATATTTGTCAAGAACAGTGGAAAGAACAGCCACATAATTCAAGTATAAGTAAATTGTATATACAAAATTGTACAGGCCTTAATTTAGGCCTATTAGAAAATTTCAAAGAAGAATCATTGCAAAGAAATCAACATTTAGCATTAGTTTTGAACGGTTAGTATATTTAAAAAAGTGTTCAAATGATTATCATTTTGATATTATTTATAAAAATACATTTTGTATAGATATTTGTAAAAATTTAATTACATTTTATTTACTGTTTAAATCTTAAATTTTTAATATTTCTACAATATTTTTAGGTAATATTAATTAACTTATATAAATATTGTCTTTGTAGATAATAATTCCACAGAATCTTTTTTTACATTATGGACTCCAGATGGAGAAAGAGCATTTAGATTAGACAATCGTATGAAAATAAATATTAGTGCATTACATTATGTTCCACAGATTATGGCATTAATGGTTGGTTATAATTTTGGTGCTTGGCAAATTTATAATTTACTTACAATGGATTTAGAATTTACATCTCCAATATATGAAGAAATTGTTCCAGTTTCTCATTTTGCATATCAGGTATATGTATATTTCAATATGACATAAATGTTATGATCTATTTTTTAAAAATATAAAGAAGTGTAAATATTAATTCAATAAATGCTTGATAATAATCATTGTAATAAACTAATTTAATAATTTTTTTCAGGAGCCATCAGATGATCCTCGAGAATTTTGTTATATTTGGGTTGTGTACAGTGATAAACAATCAGTACAACCAAGTGTACCTTTAGCAGCAATGTATGCTTTATCATATGATTCAAAAGAAACATTGCAAGGACATGGTGTTTTGTATCAGGTATAAAGATGATTATAAGTATTATAAAGAAATGATCATTAAAAGAAACTAATAATTTTATGTTTTAATGTAATATAAATTTATTACTATTACATAAATTTGTTTTATTTATATAAAACTATGCAATTTATATATTTTTGTTTATATATTATGTGATATCATTATCAAACTTTTTATTTATTGTGGATGAAGGCCTTTCAAAATTATATGTTTTGTGTGTGTGTGTGTGTGTATATATATATATATATATATATATATATATATATATATATATATATATATATATATATAAAGTGTGTGTATATATATTTTAGAAATTTAAATCATCATCACTTCGTTATCAAATGGATCTTTTACCTACAAGTGGATCAGCTGGTCCAGGTGGAGGGTATTGTGTAACAGTTCAGTCATATGTAGGTGCACCAGGCAATCAAGCTTATGATGCTAGTGGAGGAGCAGAGCAAAGTTTAGCATTATGCATGCTTATTTGGATTATATGGCCAGTGGGTAAAGATAGTCCAGAAACTGTAATGGGATTGTTTGATCTTGATCAGTGGTATAAAGAACAAATGCCAGGTAATAATTTCATGTTTCCATTTGGGTTAATAATTAAAGAATAACTAAGTATTTTTTTAATTTTAGAAAACCAGAACCTTGATAATAATGATAGTTTTATTGGAATTTATTCAATATCAAATATTGTTCCTGAATTATGCTATCCTGTAATAGATGTAAAAATTAATCCTGTCAGTTTGACTTTATTTTCTGCTGTTCAAAGACTTGAAGAACATTATTATCCATCATCATTAGCATTTGGTAAATATTGTTTATTTATTTTTTTATAAAATAATATTTCTTTTTTATCTATTAATAAAATAACAATTATTTTGTAGATTTTGTTTGTGTATCATCAAGTTCTTTTATATTTATTTCAAATATGGGTATTCAGCGATATTTGCTTAGTAAATTAGAAAGTAGTAGTCCAAATTTATTTATATATCCTGAAGAAATGGCATTAGCTTGTCAAGCTGCTGGCCTTGTTCCTTTGTTTAATTCTAAAGATCTATTTTCTGCAATAAGTGATGCTGACCGAATAAATTTGTATAGAGAATGTTTACTTTCTCTTGCTTTAGAACATGGAGCATTAGTATTTTTAACACGATGTGCACATCAGTGGGCATCAGGTTCACATGCTAGTGTTGGTTGTACTTTAGGAATGTTTGTTGAATGGGCAGAACATTTTGCAGATTATTTGCAACAAAAAGCAGCAGAATTATGTGAGTAAATTGCAAATCATATATATATATGTGTATATATATATATATATATATATATATATATATATATATATATATACATACACACACACACACATATATACGAGGATCGTTTGATAAGTATGGTAAATTTATTTGTTGTTTAATTTAATTAATTAAATTAAATTTTTCAATTTAGTTTTTCTTACTTTTTTACCATACTTATCAAACTCGTATATGCATGTGTGTAAGTCTGTATGTAAATTCACATAAATATGTGTGTGTGTATTAGAATTATTTTTCTATTTTTAGGTGTTCCTTTGTTTGATTATTCTAATATTGGTTTAGACAGTAATGCACGTCATTTGTTAGATCAATGCGTACTTCATTTACATAACTTGTCTGTTATATTTACACAAATTTTAAAATCATGTAATCAGTATTTAAATAAAGAAGGCAATAAAGAAATTTTAGATCAGTTACAAGCTTTACAAATGTCTTCCACGCATTTAGATGTGTTACAATGGTTACTTAATGTTGGTCTTTTACCTGAAACTTGTACAAATATTTATGATGATCAAGTAAATGTGTCAAGTTATATGAGAGCTCCTTATCCTGCTGACATGATTGCTCAATACTATAAAGAAAGGTGAAGTTAAAAGTATATACTTTTCTCATTTCTAAATTATTAACATAAAAGTTATATTAGTTTATTATTTTATTTATTTTTAGACGGAAAGAATTAAATTCTTATCTATTGCCAACAAATATGCAAACCAGTATGTTATTTATTGATAATCTTATTGAGCATGAATGTGGAGGAGAAAAATTATTGAGGTTTGTAAAAGTTGTCTAGTACTTTTTTTAACATGTTAGTAGATAATCATATTTAAGTAATTGATGGATGATTGTAACTATTACAAAACACTGTTTAAATAACAATAAAAAATATAGTCATTTTTTTCAAATCATTAAAATTTATTGGATAATTTTTAATTAGTTAAATTTTACAGGCAGTGGGAACTTGTGAGTAATACAGATAATATAAATAATACTAAGGAAATCCAGCTATATCCACCACGATCTTTGCAAGCTGTACTTCGTACTTATTTAATTGATGATGTAGAATTACATCATAAACATTCTGTTCTTGTTTATTTATTTTTTGATTTAAGTATGAGTTTAGATCAATCTAGGTATAAATATATATATATTTGATAATTATTAGTTATTCCTTTTTTATTAAATAAAAATGATTAAGAAATATGTATCTTTATTAGAATATTTTATTTTAATTTTAGATATTCTTCTATAGCAAAACATTTAATAAAATTTCCAGCTGTATTTAAGTTGAGTTCAAGTTTAATTAAAATAATACAAGCATTTTGGCAGTTAGATCATGGTGATTTCAATGTAAGTATAGTATATAATTAAAATTTTTATTAATATTATTTAAATATCTTTAGAAATTAATTATTATTATTATTGTAGACTGCAATGGAACAACTTCTTGATCCAATGATTTGTTCTGGACAAAATGATATTAGACCCTGGCAACATCAATTAATTTTAAAAACACTACTTGTTCAGAATCAACATAAATATGCATTATTATATTTACAGGTAACTTGTAATACTTCTTTATTTCAAAAGACATAATTTCATTACCATTATATTATAGGTTCGGCAACCTCCTTTAAAAGATCTTATTAATATTTCTGATATGATTCAGCTATTATTAGCTAATAATCTACTTCAAACTGCTTTTGTTTTCCAAAAAAATCATTGTAGTGATGAAAATACAGAGCATATTTTACAAGAATTTTTTACAGGTATACTATTTAATATATTTCTATCTTTTATATATATATATATATATATATATATATATATATATATATATATATATATATATATATATATATATATATGTGATTACACACATACACGCACACACATACGCACATATATATATATTAAATATGATTTTCTAGGTTGCTATAATTTAAATTTAGTATCATCAGTAATAAAATTAGTGTTAAGTACACAGGAAGAAAATATATTTGTTGAAATATTAAAAGAATTGAAATTATTAAATTACAATGGAAAATTTAATGAAAATTTTGATGTGTTATATTTTTTACAACATGGAAGGTAAATAGAATTTGAAAATAATTTATTATATGTAATTGGTTTTATTTATTTAAATATTACTTGTGTAAAGGTGTCTTAAGTATTAATTAGTAAAAAAAAAAATATTTGCAACGTTTTGATAAATATTTTTTATTGAACTTTTTTTTGTATTATAGAATTTTAGAGGCTTTAGAATTAAGTACAGATGGAAAGAAAAAGAAAATATCAGAATTAAACAAACAAGGTCTTGATGGTAAAAATGATGCCAGTATTTATTCAAGATTGTTAAATTTATCAGTAGATAGTATACCTGGTGTGATGCGTACATTATTTGATGTTAATAAGAAGAAAAAAATACATTCTTGGAGCCAATGTAAGTTATTTATACACACATGCATATATATATATATATATATATATATATATAATATATATGTGTGTGTGTGTGTGTGTGTGTAGTATATTACATATTTATGTTTGCATACCCACATGAATTATGTTCTATATTTTTTTGTATTTTATTTGGATTGAAATTTTTTAGCTCTACGTCCAACACCATTATCAGTACTTGTTGATAAACAGGAAACAATAGAGGCCCAATACAAATCAAATTTAATATCTAAGAGTTTAAATAAAGTTCATGAAATTTGGACTAAAATGCATAATTTACTTCAAAACCAATCATTACCAACAACAGCTAGAGAGAGAATAGAATCAACACCATTTCTTTGTACTCCAAAGAAAATGTCATTTTCTTCCCAAAATAGGTACTTTTCTTTTTTTTACATCATTATAGTTTATTATAGTGAAAAAAATTGTTTCAATGATTTGCTTTAGTTCTACTCCTGTAATATTTCCAAAAACTACTTATCATTCAAGTCAGTGCTTCCACAAGTCAGTGCTTGAAAATTCTATTAATAAAAATGCTAGTAGTATTGATAATGATTGGGAAGAATCTTCAGCGAAGCGTAGAAAAATTACTAATGGTGATTCAGTGCCTGTGAAATATACTGCTTCAGAAAAGTTATTATTAACACCTGTTGTGAAGAGGAAAATTTCAAAACAAATTTTTCATAATGATTCAAATTCAGTAACATATGATACAACTCTACCACATAGCATTTTGAAAGTAAGAAAATAGTTTATTTCATATTTATAACAACTAAATGTGATGATGTTTATATTTTTTTATGTTATTTAAAATTTTTATTAGTGAAATTAACTTTCAAGCATTTTATCTAGAAAATACATCGTTTTATGAATTTTATATGAATAAGTAATTCATAATTATATTGTAGGTTCGCCCATCTTATATTAAAGACAACACTACTATAAATGAAAATAGTCACTTATTATGTATGAAATCTAATGATATAAATATTTATGAAGAGAAGGATGAAAAACATGTTGCTGTAACTAATAAAAGTGAAGTTATTGATAAAAAAACTTTAAGCGTTTCACTCGGACCAACTTCTAGAAAATCAATTTCTAAAAGTCTGCGATCAAGTGTACATTTTGAAGAAAAGCCAAAATCGTTAGATTTTTATCATGATGTTCAACAAAAAAATCTCGTTATTGGTACTCCTTTGTAAGTAAATTGACAATGTAGGTTACAAGTAAATATAAGGGCATTAAATATAGATAAATTTAATAATTATTTTAAAATGCTTTTTAAAAAAAAATATAATATTCATTAACTTGTTCGTTTTTATTTTTTAGGAATTCTATTGTAGATGAGAATTCTTTCCATAAAAAATTGAATACATCAGATTCTATTGTAACAGATGAGACTTGTAAAGACCTTGAATCTAGTTCTCTTCAATCATCTGATAATAAAAAGCAAAATGAAAGTAATTCTAAACAATTTTCTCTTAAATCTGATGATTTATATATCAATCAGTTTAAACCAACAAAAAGGATAAGTTACAAAAGAAAAGTTGATTATTCACTTTTGAATGAATCAGAATGTTCATTAGATGAAAGTAATAAAAATAATTTAGATGAAAGTGTAAGCACACTTAATGTCTCTAATCTTAAAGTAAATAAATTGAAAAATAATACATTACAAAGTCCTTACACACACATAAAAGGTAGGAAACCACTTCATCGAATTGCTCTAGAAAATATGTGCGAAAAAAATTCTTCAACTCCAAAAACGAGAATTATTACTAGGAACAGTAGTGAAAATTTCATTCAAAAAAGAGAAACTCGTTACAGTTTAAGATCTTCTAAGCATTTTTTACAACAAATAGAAAATGAAAAAGCAAATGTTTGTAATCCTTTGGAGGTAAATGAACGAAATACTGCAGATAAGGATATTTCTAATTTATCATGTATCACTGACACAGACAATGATTCTGTAAAATTTTTAAGTAATGACAGTGATGTTAATATGAGTTTCGTTAAAAATAATTTTCTTTTGAATATAAAAGATTCATCTGACAGTTACATGACTACATCTCTTAGTAAAGACATATCATTTGTGAATTCAGATAGACAAGAAGGAAATCATTCAAAAGTGCTAGAAGACAACAAGAACAAGAATTTGAATGAAAATACAATATATGATCTAAATGAAGTATCATCAATTCAAACTGATTCCATATTGTTGGAATCTAGCAGTAAAAAAAATATTTTAAATGATAATTCCTTAGTAGATAATACTAATGAACAAAATGAGAACATTGAACTTGTTCAATTAAATTCATATGATCCTATTTCACATGTTACAATAGAAGAAATTTCTGAAGATGAAGCTTTATGTTTAGAAGACATAAGTGAAGAAATGCATGTACAAGTTGAGTTTTTAGAACTAGAAAATACTGAATGTAAATTACATGAGTCAGTATTAGAATCAGAAGTACTTCTGAGTCATTCTGGAGAAAAATCTAATCAAAGAGGTTCTGTTCAAGTACTGAAAGATAATGAATCTTTAAAATGTAATAAGATAATGAATACAGAGAAAATGGTGAGTAGTAATGAAAAAAATGAGGACCATTATAATGAAAAAGAATATAAAAGTGAAAATATAAATATTGAACATCAGAAACACATAGAAAAAACAAAGTCTGATAAAGATAATGTTGACATTGAAATAAAATTGTCTTCTAGTGAATGTGATATAGAAAATAAAACAGAAAATGAATTTATTGATTTAGTATCTGAATCTGAAGGTACAGAAGACATTTCAAAAGACATGCAGACATGTGAGAAATTAATAAATAAAGATATTTTACCTCATACTGAAATTTATGAAATTAATACTTCTAATAGTAGTGAAAATTTTTGTGAAACAGAATGTAAAAATATAAGTAGTTTTGATCCAGATCCAATGTTAAGTGGTGGTCAGATTTCTAACAAATTTAAAGCTGAAGAAGAATTAAATGTTTCTTTAGATAATCCTCTTATATACAAAACATCAACTTTAGATTCAGAAAATATTAGTTATAGTAATGAAAGTATGAATTTTGCAATTATAGAACATGAGAGTCTTCTAACAGATGATGAATCTGATATAAGCACTCATAAACATATAATTAATTTAGAGGAATCTTTAAAAATTGATAATTTAAAGAATAAAATGGAGCATGAAAATTTATGTGAAAATAAATTGAGTAGTGAAACAAAATCAGATAAAAACATGTCTTGTACAAATTTAGATGAAAGCATTGAAAATCATATTGAAAATGATACAAATAATCAAAAACGCCATTCACAAGAAAAATTCTGTGTGGTAAATGAAAATAATAAGAAACTTGAATGTAATAAATACAAATTAAGTACACCTACTGTTTCTGATTCTCAAGAAGAAAATATTTCAATTAAAAAAAAAACTTTGAGGAGAAGTAGTAGAACGAGCGAGGTAAACAGTGATAAAGTAGATCAAAATATAATTAAACCATTAAACGAAAATAAATCAAAACGAAGTCGTAAAGCATCCTCTGTTTCTAATATTTCTTTAACATCAGATTTAGAATCCCCAAGAAGAATAACACGGCGAACATCATCTGTTTCAAATTATAGTGTTGAAAAAGTCAGTAGTGAAAATTTGCATGGTTTAAGTAAAACTGAAAATATTCATCCTTCAACTAGTTTTCAAAATGTATCTAGTTCAAATAAAAATAAAGATACTGAGTTAAAAAAAAATGTGTTGCCAGTTAAAAAAAAATCCAGTAAAGTGAACTTAGAAGATTCAAAAATCAAAGAGAATATATCTAGAAGTTTAAAAACAAATGAACAGTTTCCAGATGAGCAAAAAAAAGATCAAAATTTGATAAAAGACATTTTGAATCCTGGAGGGAAACAAAAAATTGATTTATACTCTTCTTCTAGAAGATTGACTCGAAATCAGAAATTAATTTTAGAATCTATGCAAACAGAATTAAATGTAGAATCTGATAGTGAAAGTGATGATGAAATAATTAGTACTCGAGGACCGGATATTGTTGAAATGGATCCTATATTACTTTTAGATAAAAATGACTTTAAAGGTATATATATACATTATTTTATAAGTTCATGTAAATAGATGCATATATATATTTGTATATTTTTTGATTTGATATTAATGATAAATAATTTATTTTAATAGGACCGGCTGATCCTGAAGAATATAAACATCGTGATCATTCTCCAACTTCTAGTATTCATTCATCTTTATCAATGAAATCTGCTAGTCAGCCAGTGAAAGAAGTATCTGCTTCAGAATCTCCTGCTTTTAATACTAGAAGTCAAAAAAGTGAACAAGCTGATGATATGTTATGTCCTGTATTGACATTAGTGTCTAGAAAAAGAAAATATCAAAAAGAATCATTACTTATAGAACAGCCGAATGTAGTTTTGAGAAGAAGTAACAGAAAATCTCAGAAAACATCTGTTAGTTTTCAAACTTTGTTTTATTTTTTAGTATATTTGTATAAATGGCATTTGATAATATATTTCAAAACATTATAAATTATTATTTTGTGTGACTTGCTTTAAGCGAAGAATTTTTTTAATTTTACTTTTATTATTATTATTTATTTTTTAGATATCTGGTCCAGAACTACACGATGTAAATAGTGATTCAACAAGTGTTATTAGTACTGCTTCAGATTCATCATCTATTCAAAATCGTTTAATGAAAAGTTCCATTGATGTTCAATATTCACCACGTACACGTAAGTTTAATAATTTATTATGATATTTGAAGTATATTATTTTTGTACTTTACATTTATATATTGTTTATATATTACTTATTTTTAGGTAAGAAAACTGCACAAGAAAAATCTGAGGTAGTCTCACCAAAGAGTCAGTCAAAAAGGGCATCAATATTACCAGTAAAATCACATTTATCAAGCATTTCTGAAGAAGATAATATGGCTATAAAGGGAAATCCAATCAGTTTGGATTCTGAAAACATATTATCAACTAGAACCAGATCACGGAAAGCTCGAAGTACAAGTGCTTTATTAGAGAAGTAAATTTTGAATTTTTGAACATTTACATTGAATTGGCAATTCTTTGATATTTGTATTTTAGAAAACATGATCCTTCACAGACACTAGAATGTATGGTACCAATTAGTGAAGAAGAAAAAACAGACCAAAAGCATCTCTCTGCATTAGCAACAAAACGTTCAGTAAAGGATAAAGAATCTGTTAATAGGTGGTACGAACGTAAGGTTTTTAGATTAAGTAAATTATCATCAAAATCTTTGAATGATTAAATGTTTTATGTAAAATGAAATAAGAAATGTATGCAGAATAAATTTGTTATTTTATTCATTTTAATTATGTTAGTATTTGCTTGATTATGTTTTATAACAATAAAATGTTTTTTTCTTTATATATTTGATTGATTTATACATTTGCCTTAATGTAATTTTATTGTAATTTATGTGATTAAATTTATACATGTAAACTTAGATTTTTATGGCAGTATGAAATTTTAAGAAGTGTACAATGATATTTTTAAGGTAAATATACAATTGAGTGTATATGTGTATGTACACACACATCACACACACACACACACATATATATATATATATATATATATATATATATATGTATATATGTATATATGTATATATATATATATATATATATATATATATATATATATATATATATATATATATATATATATATATATGCGACACATAAAAAGTTGAAGAAATGCTGGCATAGATAATTTTGCCAATTTTTACTGACAAGCTTTAATATTTATTACCAACTTTGCACGTTCTTTTGTGGTGGTCGTCGATTGCACGTGAACCCGCGTTCGATTTCTGCAGCAAATTCATCAATAATTTAAAGTAATTTTACGGTTTATTTCTATTAAATTAATTATTGAGTAAAAATTTAAATATAATTTTCATTCAAGTAGATATTTTTTTTTTGATTTTATTTCCTTTTTTTAAAAAGAAAAGTAAAGTAATACAACGTTTCTGTATATTAAGGTACGTCACTGAAAAATTCAATTTTTATTGCGAAAAATAATTCATTCAATTTTTCTTAAAAGAATGTTTTGTAAGTATTTTTTAGAATATATTGTTCTTACAAGATGTTTGTAAGTATCATTTATTAGGTTAGGTGTTATACAATTCATATAAATTATTGTAATATACAGAAACTTGGCAGTATTTCCTGTAATAAACGGTAGTTTGTATTATTTTTATTTTGTTACTCTATTCGAATCTGTGTAATACTTAATAATGTATTAAGCTATGTAATATTGTTTTCATTATAAAACGATATTAATTTATGATCGCTTTATTAGAATGCCATCAGATGCCAAAAAACGAGAACAACAGCGTAAGAAGGAGGCTGCAAAATTACGAGCAGCGGGTAAAAAAACTAATAAAGCAGAAGAAAAAGAGCAAAGTCCAGTTCAAAATGATGTATCACAGAACGGTACTGATTTAAGCACTGAAGAATCATTATGTTTGAAACTGGAAGCAGATGCTAAACTGAATGCTGAAGCACGAGCTTGTACTGGTTCATTGGCAGTACATCCTAAATCTAGAGATATCAAAATTGATAATTTTTCTATCACTTTTCATGGCTGTGAGCTGTTGCAAGATGCTATGCTAGAATTAAATTGTGGTAGACGGTATGGTTTAATAGGTTTAAATGGTAGTGGCAAATCGACACTTTTAGCGGTATTAGGTAATCGTGAGGTGCCGATTCCTGATCATATCGATATATTTCACTTGACCCGAGAAATGGCTGCCTCTGACAAGAGTGCTTTACAATGTGTAATGGAGGTAGATGAAGAGAGAATTAGGCTAGAAAAACTAGCAGAAGAATTGGCTGGTTCAGAAGATGATGATGCACAAGAACAATTAATGGATATCTATGAAAGATTAGATGACATTTCAGCAGATACAGCAGAAGCTAGAGCAGCAGAAATTTTACATGGTCTAGGATTTGATAAAAGTATGCAATTAAAGAAAACAAAGGATTTCAGTGGAGGATGGCGAATGCGTATTGCCTTAGCTAGAGCTTTATATGTGAAGCCTCATTTATTGCTACTAGATGAACCAACAAATCACCTTGATTTAGATGCTTGTGTATGGCTAGAAGAAGAATTAAAAACTTATAAAAGAATTTTGGTTATAATATCACATTCTCAGGATTTTTTAAATGGAATCTGTACGAATATTATTCATATTAATAAGAAGAGACTTAAATATTATACAGGTACAAATCTGTTAAATTGTTAAAATTTAAGTGTTACAAAAATCATTTTATGTTTTTTAAACTTGTATTTTCATAAATTTGGATTTTATTAACAATATATATATATATATATATATAAAATATATTATTTATTTGAAATATAAATAATTTAATTTTATTGCTGTATTTTGCAATTATAAATTAACATTTTATCAATTAAATATTTTTATAATATTTATTTATCAATTTTTGATTTTAATTTATTTTAAATAATTAATTTTTTATTTTGTATTTTAAAGGAAATTATGATGCATTTGTTCGCACACGTATGGAATTACTAGAAAATCAGATGAAACAGTATAACTGGGAACAAGATCAAATAAATCATATGAAAAATTATATAGCTAGATTTGGTCATGGTTCAGCTAAATTAGCACGTCAGGCTCAATCCAAAGAAAAAACATTAGCTAAAATGGTTGCTCAGGGTTTAACTGAAAAGGTTATTGATGATAAAATTCTCAATTTTTATTTTCCAAGTTGTGGAAAGGTTCCTCCTCCTGTAATAATGGTCCAGAATGTCAGTTTCCGGTATTCCACTAATGGTCCATGGATTTACAAAAATTTGGAATTTGGAATTGATTTGGACACTCGAGTTGCATTGGTTGGTCCAAATGGTGCAGGAAAAAGTACTTTATTAAAACTGTTATATGGAGATTTAGTACCGACAGAAGGTATGATACGTAAAAATTCTCATCTTCGGATTGCTCGCTATCATCAACATTTACATGAATTACTTGATTTGGACATTTCTCCATTGGATTACATGATGAAAGCTTTTCCAGATGTTAAAGAAAGAGAAGAAATGAGAAAAATTATTGGTCGGTATGGTCTTACAGGCAGACAACAGGTACTTTTTTTAATATAAGCAGTGTAATCATAATTTTGTTTATATATAATTTAATGAACATTTTTTTATTGATTATAAAAGTACTAAGTAACTTTATTGAAGAATTTTTTTATTTTAGGTATGTCCAATAAGACAACTATCAGATGGCCAAAGATGTAGAGTTGTGTTTGCTTGGCTTGCATGGCAAACACCTCATTTACTTTTGTTAGATGAACCTACTAATCATTTGGATATGGAAACAATTGATGCTTTAGGAGAAGCAATTAATGATTTTGAAGGTGGAATGGTACTTGTTAGTCACGATTTTAGACTTATTAGTCAAGTATGTTAAATTTGTTTCCATCAGTTTATAGTAAATTGTAAAGAAATGTATTTGGCTTATAATTTTTTTTAGGTGGCTGAAGAAATTTGGGTGTGTGAAAATGGTGCTGTTACAAAATGGCAAGGAAATATTTTGAAATATAAAGAGCATCTTAAGAATAAGATCCAAAAAGAAAAGCAGCGTAACAAATGAACTTATTTCATGTTAGAATTATGAAAATTTGTATAATTATTTAATATACAAATTAATTTTTATTGATGTTTTATTGTAAGTTATGCAAAATAATTTATTTACAATAGTAATAATGCTACTAATTAAATGAATTTTATTATAGGTTTTTTCTCTAAACTATTTATTGTTAGTTTCACTAGAAATAAACAAAAAATATTGTCATTTTTCCTATTGATTTGATGTCATTTCATAATAGACTCATTTTTATATAATACTAATACTGTTACAATTTTCATTTTGAATTGAACCTGTGCTAATTGTGAAATGTTTGTGGTTCATGTTCAAAAGTGTTGAAAATTATAAAGTAAATTAATTGTTGATTAAACGTGATATTATTTATATTGTAGTTTTTGATACATTATTTTGTGACTTACTGGATCTTTGTTTTTACCTCGTTTAATTTATTGAAGAATAATTTGTTTAAATAGTTGAGTAATAAGATTTATATTTAAATAATGTAAATATATATATATATATATATATATATATATATATATATATATTTAAATTAAATACTTGAGATTAGCTGGAAATTAGTCATTATCTAAAATGAGCTTTTAGTTGACTTTACAATATATTTGTGTTATTAAGAAGTAAATAGAAACATTGTACACTTCTCTTAAAGCTTAACTATTGAAAATTTTCACAAAAAGTAATTAAGTTTTTTAGGTAATTTATAACTAAGTGCATGTGGATTAGTTAATTTTATGTATATAATTAAAAAATAAATTGTATTAATTATAGTCAATTACATGTACTTTTCTAATAAAAAAATGAGCAATTTTCTAATAGTTTTGGAGAATTATTTAATTTTGTGTGTTTATTATTTATTTGTAAACTGAAAATTACGTTTTATAATTATAAAAAATAATAATTCTTTTGTTATAGTTGATGTTATCAAGTTTATAATATTAAAATTATCTTTATGGTTTATTTTGCAATACTACATATTTTTACACCACGTTTTTGTTCACTTTAAAATTTAATATATCAATAAATTAGATGTGTACATGTAATTCTAAATTTTCTTTTCACTTCACTATCATGGTTTTGTGAATTTGTTAGTTAAATTTATATTAATCATCTTAAATATATTGTTTAAAACTTGCACTGATAAATTTGAAATATGTTAGTATTACAAAAATTAAGTTATTGAATACAATATTGTATTAATGATAAAAGTAATGAAACTAAAAACTTGATTTGATAAATATATTTTCAGAACTTTAATAAGGAATAATGATTTTAAAAATATATTTTTTAAGTTCCTGAAAATAATGTTATCTATTGTCATGAACATTTTAAATTGTGTAATCAATATGAAATTTTTTACAATTATTTCTAGTGACAGTACATTGGGTTAATAAAATAGTTATAAATTGAAACAATTTATTTTGTATATTAGAACATTATCATTTTTTTGTAATTAACATTTATGTTGATTATAAATTAATAAGTAATAAAATAAGCTTTTCTATACTGAAGAAACCTTACTAGGTACATGTGTGTGTGTATGTATGTGTATATACACACATCAGTTTATCTTTTTTATTTATGAATTTATATTTTTTTAAAGTATTGTTATTTACTAATATTAATTTAAATATATTTATTTTTTTGAGCTATTCTAAACAAGTCAGGAAATTTATTTTTATACTTGTAATACTTACTTCTGTATGCTTAAAATATTATGTCTCAATACTTTAAAAAAGAACAAATATCTTTATAAGTACATCAATAATTAAATATTAATATTTCTACACAAGGTACAAAATTTTTTATCATTTTAAATTTGATTTTTATATATTTCATAAATCAGTATTTATTGACAGATTCATAAAATTCTGAATCCGACAAGATGCCTCATGAGCCAATGCAGCTTCACGTAGAACCTGAAATGTGTTTATTTAAGCAGATTGAAATAAAAAATCACTTTTATTACCAACCATCAAATGTGAATCCATTTCTCCAATTCCTTTATCAATCCAAGTAAGTAGTTGTCTTTGATGAGAATCACAGCTATATCGAGTAACAAGTGCCAAATGTGTGACTGCTAATGCTAATGCAGCTGCTCTAGCTTCAAGAAGACGTGTGTCTAAAGGAGGATACATGCTACGAACAACATCGTCTACTCGTAAAGAAATTCGCTTTGCTATCTATAAATTTTATATATGATTAATATCTTTTAATTAATAACATATATGTAATATACATGATTTATTTACCTCTACTATTTCTATACTTGATTCTTTAATCTGTAGTGGTCCTATTGCCACAGCTATTAATCTTTCAGTTAAAGTATGACAAATTTTTAATACAGCTAAACAATGTGGAACAAGACCAGTCGCATCATCTATCCATTGTTCATCTGCAGTAAATATTTGTTCAATTTCTGGGTTTAAACGAACTTCTCCTAATTCCATATCTGGAAGTTCTTTTTCTATTAAATGTACATCTGGTCTGTAAGTAAATTTTAGAAGTATATATATATATATATGTATATGTATTTATATATATATATATATATATAATATATATATATATATATATAGTAATATTATATAAAAATATATTATTATTATAATATTCTTTATAAAATATAAAATTTTTGGTATCTTATTCATTTTTTTTTTTTTTACTTTTGAAAATAAATAATTATCATTAATTTACTACAATACTGTTAAAAGGTAATAATAATATTATAAGGGGCATATTTATTTATACTTATTTACACTTTTATAAACAAAATATTTTTTTATTCATTACATTTATGGACATATATTATTACATATGTATTTTAATAATTAGTGAATTTTTACCTGAGTTCATTATGATTACTTAAAGTGCAATGTTTTGATTTATAATATAAATTTGAACGTCGACATATAAAAACTAATACAATAAGAGCACCAATAAAAACTGCTGCTAAAACTCCTATTGCTAGTGCTACTAAAGTTTCAATTTCTTGAAAAGACATCTTGATTTCATATTATGAATTATATGTTGTAAAATTAATAAATTAACTGATACAACAATAACATTCATTTATCAAAAGTGTATTGTGTCCGCCCCCTTCATTGAAAAAGAATATTTGTGTATTCCTAATTTTAAGCATAATATCTTTACACTGAATAATTTTAAACAGTTTTAATTTCAAACAGAATACATTATACAACGTGATATTAAAATAAATAAAAAAATGTATAATTTTTTAATATATATTAATTTTTACACAACATATAAATGAAATATGGAAAACGATATCACTTGTATAATATATGCAACAGGTGAAGTTTACTTTTTTTTAATCAAAACTTACTTCTTGTAAAAAGTAGTTTGTATATACATATATATATATATATATATATATATATATATATATATATATATATATATATATATATATATATATATATATATATATATATATATATATATATATATATATATATATATATATATATATATATATATATATATATATATATATATATATATATATATATATATATATATATATATATATATATATATATATATATATATATATATATATATATATATATATATATATATATATTTATATTATTAATAGGCATGAATATAATTTTTTATATGATTTAAATATAAACATTAACAATATACAATATCTAATTTTTAATAAATATCAAATATCATTAATTTAAAATGGTGTATTTTAAGCGTTTCTAATTTCTCTTTATACGTAGTTGTCAAAATATATGTGGTCAAATTTGATTGCATTTTATTAATAAATGTATTGATTTAAATACGTATTTTCAAAAATGGAAGAAGTTACAACGAAATCGGAAGATGAATTATCCATTAGTAATAATTTTGAAAAGTTCACTCAGGTATAATTATGAATTTGTTTCTATTAAGGTTAATCTTTGTAACATGTGCTAATTATTTTTAGGATGCATTTCAAAAACTTATTGAAGGTACTCGAGCTGCAAATAGTATTCCAAAAAATCTGGATTGGGATTACTATAATACATTTCCTAGTTTTGAACGAATAATGGAAATGCAGAGTTGTCAAATTTTGAATTTAAGTAGTAATATATTACAGCATCTTAAAATATCAGCGAATATCTTAAAGTAATTAAATTATTCATAATCTAAGAATATAAAGTAAAAGAAATAAAATATAATTATATATGATATCTAGTTTTTTTGTTTGATTAACATACTTATATTCATTAATTTTTGAAGTTTATTGATAATAATGTTATAATTTGTTATTAGACACAACTTAGAAGAAAAGTTAGATGTCTTGATTGATTCTAATAATTTTCTTTTTGACCGTGTTAAAAACAATATTGATGTATTGGCTGGTATTAAAAAGGAGTCGGAACCTGTACTTGCACATAAAACAAAATTATCACAGGCAGTGAGTGGTTCATGGAATAAAACAGTAACGGTATGTATTATTATAATAAGTCTATTGGTTTTTCTTTTTTTGTTATTATTTAGAGATAGCCATTAACTGTATTAATTTTTATTTGTATATTTACTTGGATAATTTGATATAGATCAGTGTGTCAAGTAAAGAAACACCTGGGGAGCCAATTGTACGACTTTTAGCTGCAAAAAATGTTATAAGACCACAAACAATGTTTGCAGATAAAATTGACAATAGTAATGATAAACCTTGGGAGCCAAGAATTAAAAGTAAACCAAATTCATTAAAACCTTTAGCAATTTTTTTAGAAGAAACAAATGATGATTTAGGACAAGGGTTGGTTTAATTATATCTGAAAGTTATTTACATTAGTTAATTTTATTCATATTGTAGGTTTTCTCATCCCTATGAGTTTGAATTAGATCGTTTTAAACCATCAGAAGAGCAGTTGAAACCGGTTAAGCCAGTTGTGCCTAAACCTTTGAATGATGTGCCTTTAGTGATTATTGATACACCTACTTTACTGAATGAAATGTATCAAGATTTATTAAAATATTTTGAGATTGCTGTTGATTTGGAACATCATTCATATCGTTCATTTCAAGGAATAACCTGTCTTATGCAGATTTCAACAGGAGATACAGATTATTTAATAGATACTCTTGTTTTACGAAATGACTTAGAAATTTTAAATGAAGTTTTTACAAAACCGACTATTGTAAAGGTAAATATATATATATATATATATATATATATATATATATATATATATATATATATATATATATATATATATACGTATACATGAATAATTTATTCAATAGATTTTTCATGGAGCTGATTGGGATATTGAATGGTTACAACGTGATCTTTCATTATATATTGTAAATATGTTTGACACTCACCAGGCAGCTAAACAACTTCACTATCCACAATTATCACTTGCTGCCCTTATGAGAAAATTTTGTCAAAAAGATCCTGATAAGCAATATCAGTTAGCAGACTGGAGAATTAGGTATAATTTAGATACTTTAATATTTTTTTTTATCTTGTTAGCATTATAATTGTTAATTGTATATATGTGTTAGACCTTTGCCAGATGCTTTACAATTATATGCACGAGAAGATACACATTATTTGATATATATTTATCATATGTTGAGAAATGAGCTTTTGGAACAAGCAAATGGAAATACAAATCTTCTAGAAACTGTAATCAATAGAAGTACAGAAATTTGCAAGAAGGTAATAAAATTAAGTATGTATACCATAAAAATATTATAAATTAATTTTTTTATAATAAAACACTTTCAGAGATATATTAAGCCAGTTTTTAAAAAAGATGGATATTTAGAATTGTATCGTGTTAGTCGTAGAACATTTGACAATCGGCAATTATATGCTTTACGTGAATTATGTCAGTGGAGAGATACTATTGCTCGAAATGAAGATGAAAGTTTTGGGTGAGCTTTGAATGCTTTTCAAGTTTTTTGTTTGTAAAATTAAACTATAATTAAAACTTTATAGATATGTTTTACCAACACATATGATGTTGCACATAGCAGATTCATTGCCACGTGAAGTTCAGGGTATACTTGCTTGTTGTAATCCTGTTCCACCTTTAGTTAGAAATTATCTAATTAATTTACATCAAATTATTCTGAAAGCCCGTCAACAACCTGTTATTCAGGTAATTAATATATGTTTTATAGATATTGATACAAGTTTATAGACAATTTAATAATTTTATTTCTAAATCCGTATTTTTTTAAATAATTTTAAAATGTATGTAACTATAAGTATACATATAATTAATTTTTTAAAATGTTTTTAGCCAATTCTTAAAGAAGAACCTGTTCAAAGAAATGTTCAACATTGGAATCAAATTAATTTAACTGGTCCTTTACATTGCCCTCATGATTTATCTAAAGATCTTGAGTTTAGGAATGACTTGCCAACACTTATTAATGCAGAAAATATAAATGTATATAGTAAAGATTCCCAGTATTTAGAAAGTGATAAACCAAAAATTAATGTTTTTACATCATTTAATAATACTGAAGAGGTATGTATAAAGCAGTCAATAATATATGTAATTTGTAAGTTAATCCAGTATATTTTTCTTGAGTTAAAGAATTGATTATCATTAAAAATAAAATAATATTTATTATATTTGAATTTAATTTGTTGATTTATAAAATTAAAATAAATTCATATTTAAGTTAAATGCAAAGAGAAATAAGTTACAAAAAATAAAGTTTTTATATCCATATGAAAGATATAAACTTATAAAAGAATACATCAAAGAGGAAACAAAATTAAAAGAAAAAACTGAAATTGAAACTGAGGAAGTTCATACAGAAAAGGAAGATGAAGTTTCTTCAGAAACAAAGTTAGATAATGTTTTAAGAATGGCAAAGGTATGTGATTTTTATTATGAACTTTGCTTTGTATTTAGTAATTTATATATTTTTAGTGAATTTACAATTTCTGGTATCAAATATTTATTAAAATAATACAGACTGTATGTAAAATTTTGTTACAGCTTTATGAATCTGTAAATAAAAAATTAAAAGAAATGGGAGAAGTTTTTAACAAATGTAATAGACAAGAAGAAGATGTTAAAGAGCCATTAAAAACAGAAAATGATGTAAATAAAAATGAATTACCGCCAATTAAAGGAGAAAAACGAAAACATTCTGAAATAAATTCTGCTAATTGCAATGAACAGAATGTAAATGTTATTAAAAAAGTTGATAATAAAATGCCAATACCTTTGAGGGAATTGAAGAAAAGAAAATACTCAGAAACAATCACTTCAAATTGTAAAGATAATAGCAAACCAAAAATAATTAATGAAAATAAAATATTGTTTAAAAAGCATCTAGATGGTAACAATCAAAGAAAAGTTGAAAATAATTTGAAAGAGCTACCAAAACAAAATGCAAGTAAAAAGAAAAAGAAAAATAGAAATAAAAGACGAAATAATGTTAAAGAATGTGTTCAACCTTTTAAACCTTTTGATTATTCTAGTGTTGATTTTAGTCAATTTCAAACTACTTCTAATAATGCTAGTACAGAAAATAAAGCAAAATCAAATTTCAATAAAAAGGTATTGTATGATAAGTATTATTTGCATTTGTATTCATATGTGTATATAATTTATTATAATTACATTTTTATTACAGAATAAGAAAAGTAAGGTTTATAAAAAATCAAATAACAAAAGTTTTTCATATGGAAAAAAACAGCCATAAATTCTATCCTATTATTAATAATTTTTAAAAAATATGTTTATGTGTAATTAAATAATATATTATAAAACCTTTTTTAATTTTCTCATATACCCTTTTCCATCTATGAATGAAATATGCTTTTTTGAATTTTTTTAAAAAAAATTGTATTATACAATGTTCATGTTTGTGTTAATATCGATAATAATTGTAATTTATAATAAGTATGTATAAAAATAAAGATGTGATATCTTTTTATAAAAATAATATAAATTAGGTGACATATCTGGAAAAATTAAAGTATTGCAATTCATTTACAGAAAGTTATATTTATTTTATTTTAAAAAATGTATAATTGTAAATTAATTAGTGTATTAAACATTGTACAAAAACTTTTCAGTCAACAATCTATAATCTAAATTTAGCAGCTCGCAAGACTGGATATTTATCACCCGTGCATAGACCTCTAAAATCGTCAAGAGATAGGTCAACAACAGCTACACCACCAAGTGCTTTTGCCTTTGCGTAACCTCCTTTGTTAGCTGCAGTATCTGGATCTTCATATCCTACCCAAATTCCATGTTCTCCATTTTCGTCAGGTAATCGGAATGCATATGTACCTGATACAAAAATATTATTGTAAAAATTATGTACACCTTTAAATGTGACTGAAATGAATAATATAGAATAGATTTAACAATAATTATGATTTGATATTGCGGCTTTCGCAAATGAATCATTATTATAAACACCATACAATGTTCAATAATCGTTTATTCATTGGAATTCATTTGTAGTTTATATTAATGGCCATGTTTACTGTAACTTGAAAGAAGATGATGGTGTTGAAATACACACAAATATCAAAATAAGTAACCGTAACTACAATATTAAAGAAAAAAATATGGTGTTTGAGGCGCTTATTTGTAAAACGTGCTTAAGTAATAAATTGAAGTAGATTAATAATTGTTTCGTTCGGTAATGTATAAAAGTTTTCTATTTGGTAATACAGCAGCCGTATTATATATAAAAAAAAAATCATTAGAGTGCAATCGTTATGTTTAAACACAGATAGCAAATAATGTTGAAGCATTGTTGTTGCAATTAACCCTTTATTTGATATTTCTTGTAAGCAACAAATTTTTTATACGTAAGATTACTGTCTATGTGATCGCCCATTATGAATATAGTTATTTATAAATGAATAAATAATAATCACTTTTATTTCAATAAAATATATGTTGACCAAATAAAGGGTTAATTAAAAGTCTAAAAGAAATCGTACCATATCTCTTTGAAATGGTGTCATCATGAATGAAATCATCATTTTTGACTTCATCAGATTCTGCTGTAAAATTTAAAAACCCTGCAGTTTACGTAAATAAAATATACTCACTGTATAAAAAAATTCAAAAATATTTAAATCAAACCCAGTTAGTAGATCTGTATTATATTTAATTAAAAAGTGGCAATAAACCATTCAAAGTATCACATGAAATAGTCATCAATTTTCGACTTTATATTTGATTGTATTTTATAAATGTCTAAATAAACAATTATTTAGATAATAAGATTGTAATATCTTTTTTTTTATAAAATTACTATAAATATATTTTATATAAAGTATATAACAAGGAGATAATTATTTGTATCATGTGATATTAATGAGTTATATATATATATATATATATATATATATAAATTGTTTAATAAATACAAATTTAATTTACCATGACGATTAGTAGGATCTCCGACTTTTCTTAGCTTTGCAGAACTTCCTTTTGCAGTTACAGGACTATTTATTTTAGTACATATTTCAGGGTAACTAAGAAGACCAGGTTCTTTTGTATATGGACCTTCTTCACCTGGTCCATCAATAGTAAACGGAGGTACACCAGATATAGCAGAATCTGAAGTCATTTTCCAAGTTCGTCCATACGTAGGGATTCCTAAAATCAATTTAGAGCTTGGAGCACCATGAGTCAACCTGAAAAAATGATAAAAGTTAATTTAACGAAATTTTGTATCGAAAAATAAATAAATACCAATATTGGACAATATAATTTCCATTTTCGTCTATTTTCCGATCAATTAGTTCATAAAGTGGTGCAGGGTAATCTAGTTCCTCTGGATTACGTTCGGACTTGTAGAAATCAAAGGCATGAAGGTGAACTTGGTCTAAATTGGCGATAATGTTACGGACATCAAAATAAACTGAAATTTTTGAAAAAAAAATGTAAATAAATTATATTTTTTTCATAGATTGAAATTGATTTTTCAATGCATTTTCAAATACCTGAACTGTTTACATTTGGAAGGACTGTTGCAGTTAGGAGAAGATTGTCATGCCTGAAAACATTTTTAATTTCACGGACAAGAGATGTAAATTGTTCTTTATGTTCTTCATCTTTATCATCGATTTTCGTAGTACCGAAAATTTTTTTAAAACCTTTCCATAGTTTACCTAAAACAAATAAAAATTATATCATTTTTAGATTGTTAAATTATTTACTAAACACAATTTTTTTATCTAGCATTTTTTTCAAAACTATCGTTTATTATGGTAAAAATTATTGTTCAGGGAAAACTTTTTTAATAGTATTTACCAACTGTTCCTCTAATTTTTTTCGGTTTGGTTTCATAAAATTCCCATGCAAGATCGAGCCCATCAAATCCATAACTTTTCACGAGTGTATGTGCTGAATTGATGAACGCTGTTCTTGTTTCTGGTGTTTCTAACTGAAAATTAAATCCAATAGTAGATTTTATTTAAATAAACTAAATTATTCAACAAATTGATTCGTATGATTAGTTATAATATATTTTTATAGATTCATTATCTAAAAATCATAATTTTAATTAATGTAAATATTTGATTATTTTCTATTTTATTTATTGATATCTGTAAATTTTAAAATTAATTCTATTTCGTAATACTAGTGACATATTAATTTTGTTTACCAAAGTCATATATTTGATTCGTTCTTCTTCGTCAATACCACCGCCTACAGACACCAATACTTTAAGTGCAGGGTATCTACGTTTTAGAGCAGTTACACTACGGAAATTATCATGACCAGCTGGAAGATCGAGATTTTCATTCAATGAAGTCATTTTGAATGTTTCACTGTTTACTCCTACATATCCATAAATTAAATGTGTGCAAAAACTGAGTGCTGGTTCAATATCTGATACACGCATTTTAGCTTGCCCTAAAAAAATACCAAAGTTGAATTTTCAAATAAGACAATATATTTTTTATCGTAAAATAATTGTTTATTTATTTCATCAATTCATTTTTTAATGTGTTATGAATTTATTAAATAATTTAATTATAGAATATGTATGCTTATTTAAACAATAATTCATTATATAGAATGTAAAATTAATTATTTGATAGATATAAAATTCGCTTTTTCATTAAAAAATAATTTAGTGTCGAAAGAGTTGATAGTAATTAAATATATAGAAAAAACATTAACATGTTTTTTTATTTAAATATTGTACCAATATTGGGGTTTAATTTTCTATTTACATTTATCTGCCTTATTTGAATTGATAAATTGTTGAAATGGAGATTTATTGAGTTTAATTCAAGAAAATTTTGTGTGGGCAGAGTTGATGTCATTAAATATCCTTGACCTCACATTGCTTTCCTCATAAAACATCTTTGTATTTTATATCATTGAGAATTTAATTATTACAAAAATATTTCAACTCGAAATTTAAAAATAATGTAATATATTTAAAATTTTTTTTGAACATATTATTTTTTCGTTCAACTCTATATTTCAATCATTTTTGGAATTTGTATTTAACATACGTCTTAATTAAAAAAATCATATTGTTTGAAAGTATTTCTTCAACATAAAACAATATAATAATAATACAATGTTCATTAAATGAATCATATGTATTCATTAAGTGTGTAATATGTGTATCGTATTGTGTATATAATGCATGTAGATTGAATAAATGAAGAGTAATGCAATTATATTTTTTATTCATTTTAATTTCGAAATTGTAAAAAATATTCGAGACCAAGGTCAAACAACAAAGCTTTTTATTTATATGTAGTATTTGTATGCATCAAATTATTTTAATTAAACTTAAATATAAAAACGTATTATCTTTGTGAAAATTAATAAATGTTTCGATTAGAATTTGCGTGTATAGTTTTTTTGTCATTGAAGATTTTTGCAAAATTACCAAAAAATAATAAAAAAAATAGGTTTTTATAATTCGATTTAAATTTTTGGTAAGTACAATTTCATATAATTGAAATTCCAAAAATACAAATCTGACAAAAGCTTATTTATGTTTTCAGATAGTAAAGGAATAAAAAACTTCTTGATGATGGATAAAGACTAATTAATTATAGAAATTATTTAAAAGAAAACTTGTTTCCAAAAATAATTTTTATGTAAATAATAAAAAAATATGTTATATATTTGATTAAAATGCATCTAAGATTAATAATGAAGAGTGAGTTTATTAAAAGAGCTAGAAATACAAGTACATCGATTTGTACATTATCCAAGAAACAGTATTAACATGAACAAATATACTATTTATGACAAAGAATTAAAATATGAAGTGTTTTTTTTTTATTTTGCAAATGTGATTGTAGATGGAAGATATATAAAGAAAAATCTATTAATAATTTCAAAGTTATTCAATACTATAAATTGTGAAATGAATAGTAAAAGTAAATAAATGTTTTTAAGTACGGAATCTGAAAAATAATATTAAATTGAATATTGTACATGTTAAAAACAACTCTCTTTTTGTACTTTATTCTATATTTTTCCATTTTCTTGAAAATTATCTAAGAACTGAGTAGTTTGAATATTTTATAAAAATAATAATCAACTCACCATCTCGATAATAGCTTTTGCTATCATAATAACAAACTACGCTGTTATCTGCTTTTGCGAACGAGAGAAATGAACATAGGGCAACAACAGCTAAACACAGGCTCGATGTCCAAGCCATTTTGTCCACCTTCGGTAAAAACGTTAAGATATGCTGACCGAATGGTACTGAATATTAAACTATTTTCATTTCAACAAAACGACCGGCTAAATGACAGTTTGGCTACGTCATTCTCTGTGCCCCCTCTTCGAAGACTAGTTATACCACTCTACATTAAAATAAAGAAATAAAATTGTGCTTTTGAAAACACATAATATTATTCTTATCTTTATAAAGAATGTTTTTTTCCTTTATATACATTGATAATTATTATTGACCTCAGTCGAATGATTTGATTAAGATTTTCGTGTTGATATTCAATGTGTTATTCTGGTTTGTTTGAGGAATGTACAATTTTAATATAATTTTATAATGACTTATATGAATCTTTAGAAAACAATATATATATATATATATATATATATATATATATATATATATATATATATATATATATATAATAGTTACATAAATGTATTTTTTTACAAATTTTACATTTCATAGGATGGAAGAATTTCAAATATTTTTAAGAATTAATTTTTTTTAAGTTTCCTTTTAATTTGTTATATACTTTCGATTTTTTTATATTTAATTAAGAAAATATTATAACAGTTTACTGGAATTTTTGATAAAAGATTGAAAATAAATTTAAAATTGAGTATTTTTTTAAAAAAATATAATTGAAATACATCTCTACATTCATTGAATATAAATTCGGTTATATAGTGAATTAAAAAAATCTATTTTATTGATTTTTTGTTATTTGTAACATTAATACATATGACCACGCGAAATTAAATCAAAACACGTTTTTGCATTAGCCTTGTGATTGTTCAAGGTGTGACCATAAACAAACCTTCAATTAGACTGTCGATACTGATTCACGAACAATGTGTTACGGATTGATAATACTAATTTTTATAATTAAAATGCAGTTGATTATCTCAATTAAGTATTTATACGATCACTTTTTATTTCCACGAAGTGATCGTTTAGAATGATTTGGTTTAGGAATATGAAAATTTTAATTTTTGATTAAAAATATTGTTTCTAATAACTATTTGTAATTTATTCAACATTAGTTATTATTTACATTCATTGTAAACAATATTAAACACTGATGAAGATATCAGTTATTTTGAATTGAACTAAAAACAAGATAATGTATAGCAAAAACAATTCTTAAAAGTAAATGACACTTTTAAAAATTATTAATTGAAATATGCAAATTCAATAGTTTATTGTAGTATTAATTAATTTGTAATTTGTTGAAATTAATTATTAGAATAATATAATCCGATCATATATTATTTCATTTTATTTGTAGTATATAAAAAATTAAAAAAAATATATAACACAACAAATTCAAATTAATTCTTATATGTATATTTATTTTCAACCAACATAAATCAATATATAATATATCAATATTTTATTTTTTAAATTAAACAATATTATTTATGACTGCATATTTTTAAAAGAAATAAAATCATAAAATATTTTATAAAGTTTTAAAAAATATAACAAATAAAAATAAATATAAGATATGAACAAAATTGATTAGAATAATATTTCAACAATACTTGAATATATCAATTTAATTAATGTTTACTATTATTATTTTACCTCAAATTTTAACTTATTTATTACCTGATGTTAATAAATATGATTTTTTAGTAATTCTTGTAAATGTTTATTGAAATTGATAACAAAAATATAAGAAGGTGTTTGCAACTAATAAGATAATTTATTTTTTTCAGTTTTTGTAATTCATTTTTCATTAAATTTTATTTTATAACTTTTTTTATAGTACATAATAAAAAAATGTAATACACTTTAGTTTCAAACAGTTGTTCGTTAAAAATACTATTAAAGTTTATTTTGTATAAAAAATATATTCACCATAAACAATCGTTCTGCTTGATTAACAATCAATTATATCTAGTCATATGATAAAAAGCGTTAGTGTGTGTCTAATTATTTCTTACTACAAGTAACATTCTAAGTATCTTCAGTTTATTATAAATTTTACACTTTATAAATACATGTTAATGAAATTTGTTAATGGAAATATATATATATATATATATATATATATATATGTATATTAGTTAATTAAATTCAAATAATTTTCCACAATTTTGTTTACATTACTGTTCAGACATTAATTATTATTTCGTTAATGACATCATTAAATTTATATATTTGGAATATAACATAAATCTAGTCAGAAAAACCAGTTTGAAATTATACCTAATTGATCTTATTGAATTAGTGGTACAGTTATGTAATCCACAAATTCATCCAGTCTTTTTAAGATCGTCAAGTGAAAGTTGTATTACATTAAAAATAAATAACCGTGCAGTTATTGAGAATTATAAACAGTTTAATATATTTAATAGAATCAGCATGTTTTCTAGAATTGTAATTTAAAATTGTAAATGAATTTATGGTTAAATTGTTCATTTATAAAATAATAAGATAGGTTTTAATTATACACTCACACACACACATTTATATATATATATACTTAGAATTTTTTAAAAAATAAATATGAAACATAAATTATGATTCAAGTTACAAAAATAATAAAAAAATCTTTCACATCTAAACTCCATTATTATTTATATTTCTGTGATGTACGTCTTTAAGATTTGATATGCTATGAAAAAATGGTATTAAATTTATAGTTAATCACTTTACTAAAAATAAAAATATCTTTTATAGCTCATAAATCATATAATATTGAAAAGCATAAAATAGAAAATTTATGTAATTATTTTGAAATAGGATAATATTTTGAATTTTTATAGTACAGGAAAAAATAGTTTACATATATTTTTTTATTTATGTAGATATAATTTGAAACGTATTAATATACAATATACATTTATAGTTTAAAAACTTTCCATCTATCGTAATCAGTTTTTTTTATTTAAAAAAATATAAACAAACGATTAGAAAATCTATATCTTTTCTATATAAATGTTATTTGTTAAATAAATTGTTACTAAATATCACATTTAATATTTGTTATGTTTTCCATGAAAATATACGTGTTTATTAATAAATGTATAAATTAAAAAATGCATTCATTATCTGATAAGAAAATAAATTTAAATTGTATGCATTGTATATGTATTAATCAATAAAAAAATGATTAGCATGAAATCAAACGAAATTAATTAAAGATATTGATATATCGAAAGAACAATATACATTTTAATTATACTTATAATTAAATTTAATTTAAAAAAATAACATTTTACAATTAAATTATAAGATTTTTGTTCAGATAAGATGTATTATGTGAATTAATTTGATTTAATTCGACATTTATTATACAATATGTTAATGAATAATTAAAAATACAATAAAGTAGTGACTAATTACTGAAATTCATTCATATTTAGTGGACCATGTATGACCTTAGCAGTTATTAGCATAGAATTTTTTTCAAGTTACATAAATGATGAGATCATTAATTTTTAATTATAATTTGTAATAATATTATTATTTGCATAAAACGTTTATAAATACAAATACACAATAAACATATTTAACAAAAATATTTTATTAGCATATTGGTCATTATTACAAAAAATGAGTAAATAATTCCATATTCAAAGAATTGTATGTTTTTGATGATTAAGTTTCACTTAAGTGTTTGTGTACTGAAATATATATTTTATACAGTGAATTATTTACAAATTGAAAATTTGAGTAATTGTTTTTATCAAAAATGTATTAAAAAATTGCTTTTATTAAAAGAATAGAAAAAGTTCGATAAGTAATAATATTGAAATATTACTATATTGATGTCAATAATACAAAGCCAGTAGATAATATATAAATAGGATTTTGAATATTTATTATTACAAGTCCTTTGGTTCAATAAAAAACATTGAAAACATTTCAGAAATTGATCGTGTAAAAAATATTAATAAAACGTATTAAGATTATATAAATAATGGATGCAATTAGTTGTTTATATACAGGTATAATTTTATTTCTATATATATATATTTAGAATTTTTATTTTTTAAAAAAATATCAGAATAATGGTTTTCAAGAATTAATTATATCTATTTACATATAAATATGTGATGTTTGTATAACATATCATATATATATGTATTGTAGATCTTTCCATAAGACAAAATATTTCGCCTCCTTTATACATTTTTTAAAAAGTCTTATGATAATGTTGAGGTTATAGTAAGAAAATCATTTCTTAAAAAATGCTTGTATAAATCTAAAACGTAAATTCGATTCAAATTACTTATATCCATTAATGTTTCCCATGAAAATTAGATATGAGTTCAAATTTATTTTTGTAGTTGTAACAGTATCTTCAGTTCTTAGAATTATTAAATTATTGCTAATTTAAATATTGCGTCTTGTTTGTGAAGTCAATTAAATGTTCAAGGAAAAATCTACGTTCATATGATCTGTATATGTCATGCAGATAATAAGGTGACCAATAGAATAAAATATTAAGTAAATTATACCTTTGAGCATTACATATATATATATATACATCTCACATGTCTTTTAATGTTGTCATGAATCGCCTTGTTATTATCAAGATTTTAAAAGTAAATTTTAAATTGGTTAGTAGTTCAATCTATATGTATGTAAGATGAATGTTTCGAAGGTGAAACATCGAATGAAATTATGTATTTTATTTGAATACAAATAAATATTTCTCAGTATTACTAATCCAAGGTTTATATATATAAGATTATAATAGTTTTGTAAAATTAGTATTACATTTCTATTTAGTTTACATGTTATCACTTAAAGAAACTTCTATATTTATATGTTACATATATATATATATATATATATATATATATATATATATATATATATATATATATGCATATGGTCTTCATTATTTGATGATTAACTATTAGATAAATTTATCTTTTAAATAGATGGCTCCTCATTGTCATTATTTCGTCTGAAAATTCAAAAGTACTCAGTAATTATTTTTTGCTTATCTTATTGCCACGACTGTGTAATTATCATTAAAATCTGCAACAATGACAAACGAATTGATTCTTATTATGTTTCTAAGTTATTTTTTTCTATCCATTTATACTTTTTTGGCACATTTGCTTATATATTTTATTATATATATTATATAATGCAAGACTTTTTATAAAAAAAGTTTTTTTCTCTATTTGGAATATTTTTTATTTCCTATTTTTATCTAAGAACAATATAAAAAAGTTGTTATTTTGATATCATGTATAATGGTGCACTCTAGTTCATTATGGTTGATTGAAAGTTCATCAATAATCTAGAATGGTCACTAAAATAAACATTTTATGAGATTATATGAAAATTGTTCGGTTTTGTAAATATGCAGTGCTCGTTAATTTCATGTGAATATTTTATATTTTTCTCTTAAGTCAACTTATTGAATTTATTCAAGACGTTTCGTTATTATAAGAATGAATTCCATATTTGTTTCGAAATAATGTGTATTTTGTAATATGATTTATTTAGCTATTCAGATTTTATAAAATTTAGATATTCTCTAAAATTATATCGTACTGAAAATTTTTTGTATATCTGTTCTTATTAAAATCGTAAACTAGAAATTTTACAAAAGTTTACAGTATTATTTAAAAAAACAACAATATTTATTGAACTATCATAAAATAAACCTTTTTGTAAACAAACAATTTATATATATATATATATATATATATATATATATATATATAACTGATAAGATTATACAAGTTTGAATGTGTTTAACTTATTTACATTTTATGAATGCACATACACATTTACATATTAAACGTGTATTTAAAAATGGTAATATCGATAAATGGTATTTCCCCATAGAACTTTCTTATTTGTGTGTGTGTGTTTTTTTTGTTATTTTGTCTCAAATTGATATATTTCAACAAAATGTAATTAATAATGCTTTATCTTATTTTATTGCTTCATTGTAGATATTAATGTTTGTTTTTGGTGCAAATTATTATAAACATATAAATATGTTGTGGTAATTTGAAATAGATTAAAAGTAATTATTTTATTTATAAACGGACATATTTATTTAATTATAATTTTAATTTTGGTTATAATAGCAGTATATATATATATATATATATATATATATATATATATATATATATATATATATTATAAATGGAAAAAATAAAATCAAGAACGCCTGTATCAAATATATGTACCAGTATATATTTATTTATTTTTAATAAATTTTAAAATATAGATTTAACATTTATTAAGATAAAAAACGAATAAGAAATAATTAAATACAAAAAACAATTACAAAAAACTATTAATCGTTGCTAGAAGTAATTGAATTTATCAAAATAACTTTCAACGAAAATGAAATATAATAAAAGATTTTATTTAAAATTGATTAAAATTTCAACAAATAAGTAATATGGTATCATAAAGATTTATTATTTTCTTTTAACGGTTTTAATTCTTGGGCAGTTACATCGTTCATTACATTTTTTTCTTTTTCATTCAAAGCTACATTTTCTTTGTATATGTATTTGTGTAAAAATGGAGCAATTAAATCCTTGTTTATTCTTTGTGGATTGTTTAGTCCTGTAAGGTAACTAGTAAGTAATCCGATGGCTATAGTTGTGAATGTTCCAATAAATGAATAATACATGTATGAAATACGGTACAGAAAAAATATTTCACTTCTGTAACAGATAAAAATATCATTATTCAGTATTATTAATTTTTTAATAAAATGTATTTATTTAGAAATAGTATTTAGAAAGTGAATTTTTAGTTTATTTTATTTCTTGATTGTAATAAATGCAATATTTTATACATAATTTCAAATATTTTCGTTCTGAATTATTTATAAAATATTCTCTTAATAAATTATAGAACGCAACTTTTCGTACATATATGAATATATTTGCAGTTTGTTGACAGTTAACAGGTAATGTACGAGTAAATGTAAAAAAAATTAGATTTTTAAACTGTTAAAGATTTTTTTTTTTAAAATTATGTATACTATTTTTTCTTATGGTACTCTTAATTGTTAAGAACTTACTTTTCCGTGTATAGAAGTGTATGATTTTTCCAATTTGCCGAATTCAATGTATCTGTGCATCCTTCGACTGAAATCGGTTTTTCTGGATTATAAATTAAACCTTGTACCATTGCTGTTTGTGTTCCCAATGACATCCAAGCTACTAAGCTTAATCCAGAAAATCCTCCAACTAATGCACCCTGTAATTTTTAAAAAAATCACATTTTGATAATAATTACCAAATTTTTATTTTATATAAATAGATATTTACAAAATCTCGTATATTTTTTAAAAATTCTATTTATTTATTTTTGATTATATTTTCAATTTACCTTTTCATTAGCCCACGGAAACAGCATACCAAGACTAAATATACCTAACAATGGACCAGCCGTAATAGCAGCCAAACTTCTAGATGCTTGAATTAACATTCCCATTTTTTCTACTAAAAACACTAATCCTACACAAATTGCACCAATTAATACCACTATTACTTTCATTATAAAACTGGCAGTTCCATCCGATATAGGTTTTTTGTACATTGGTTTTATTAAATCCTGTAAGATTACTCCAGTCATGGAATTAAGGCCAGTAGACATAGAACTGGAATTGTAATATTTTTTTAAAATATTGAAAAAGATACAAATATTTTAAATTAGTTGCAAATCTTTTATTATTAAGTTTGGTTGTTTTCTTAGAAAAATATGAATTAAAATGTAGTAATTAAACTATTTATAAAATAAATAAGTCTTATACATCATAAATTTCAAAATTTGATATAGAATCATATTATTTTAAATAGTATAAAAAATTTATCACAAGATTGTTTTATTAAATTATATTTTAAGAAATAAATAAATTATATTTATGTATTGTTTGATTTTATATAATCATAATAATTAAAGCACACGATGCAGTTAATGTTGATTGTTTGAAATTAGCCACGGTGTTTACCTTAAAGCAGCACTAAATACGCTACTAACAAAGACACCAGGGAGTCCAGGTACCCATCCAGCTATTTGCATTACGAAATAAGGCAATAGTTGATCAGATTTTCCGATTGTACGTGTTGTGATCGGATCACAACGATAGAATGTAGCGAAAATTACTAGACCAGTGATACATGACATAGATACCAGGCCGATAATACCAAAAACATAAATTAATAACATCCTGAAAAAAGTTTAATTTTTTAGAGAATGTGAAATAATTTTACGAGAAAATATTATCAATCTATAGAACCATTTCAAGCATCTGGTTGAAATGGTTTTAATTTATAAAAAAATTAAATTTACCAATATGCACTTCTTAATGAAGGAAGAGATAATGATCTTTGGACCATTGCTTGATTTACGGAACTGCTTGCTAACCACTGAAAGTAATTTCCAACAGTCACTGACCAAAAAGTGTGTCTAATTGTTGGATCAATATCCATACTAAAATATACAAAAAAATATTTTATATATAATATCTAAAAATGTATATAATTTTTAAAAATTTGAAGTTATATTTATAAACGTGTAATCTTATTTTACTGTATTTATTTTATTTACAATAGATTATAAAAAAGGTGTCAAATGGCCAAATAGAAGAAATCTAAATAAAAGATTTCTTATCTTAAACACAAGTACTGTCTAATTAACTGCCTTTGTGCCACATTCGGCATTTTGAAAAATTCTGTAGCTTGCAGAATTTTATTAAATAATTATTTTTCATATTGTATTTCCTCATATTTTTCTTATGTCTTTTTTCGAATCAAAGGTAAAATAAATATTCTTTAATATATAACATTTTAAATATCAATTATTAAAAAAAAATTGCTGTTTTTAAGTTATTATTATAGTTGATTAGATTATTACAAGATATTTATACTAGATCAATAGCGCCTGCGAAAGCTTACAAACAAGATCCGATAATTTTTACTTGAAAAAGTCAATACGGCCGGTCTGCAAATTTCTTTCCCATACCACTCCAAATCCTCCAACATTGACTGCTCCAAGGACCATTACGAACGCTACTCCTCCGACCATTACAATCGTTTGAATAGTATCTGTCCATACGACTGCTTTCAAACCACCCTAAAGTAAAACAAATATGTTTTTATTTTTGTAAATATTTTTTTCGAAAATTTTGAAACAAAAGTTAATATTTGAACGTTCTTTTCATAAAATTTGTTATTCTGTTATAAATAATCAAATTTATATTTAATACATACATTTAAATTTATAATAATAATATTAATTTCATTTGAATCGTTTAACTTACCAACGTAGTATAAAATATACATATTATACATGTTATTGGTGTAATTAAGTGAATGTTAATTCCAGTGACTGAAAATAAAAATAAGTACTCTTAAAAATATGATAACGTATTAAACGCGAATATGAAAGAAATTTTATAAGAATTTCTATAAAATATTTTAATTTACTTACTGTATTTATAACTATGAAAATATTTGAAAAACGTTTTGTTTTAATTGTTGTCATAGAAACTAAATTAAGTCAGTGTGTATTTGATGAAGTTAATAATTGTAATTATGGAATAAATACCTTGATTAAAAGCAAGAGCTGGAACGTATATTACGATTGGTATATATAAAAGTTGTTTCATCAAAAATAAACAAGATCCCAATAAGCATACACTTTGACTAAATCTTAGTTTCAAGTACTGTGAATAGAAAATATTATATCTGTTAAAAATTTGATTTTCAACAATGACTTTAGTTAGTGATTACAGTTGATTAAAATCAAATAGCTCTTATAATTAAATAAATAAATTACTAGATTATGTGTAATTAATGTTATTCTAATAGATTATTTAATTTTATATTAAACATAAAATTAAATTAAATTAAATTGTGTATTATAATATTGTTTTACATGATAATATAAGTATGTTTATTTAATCATAAAAAATAAATGTGCTTAAAGATACTATATTATTTTTTATCAGATGATATTAAATTTATTAAAAACAATTTTTTAAATAATATTTTCAAGACTGAAAATATTTAATTTGAATAGTTGTTTTATTTCTATATTACAAATATACCTCATAACTTGACGTTATCTGCAGAGTATAAAATACCGGTAAATATATATTTGCCATTGTTAGCGCCACTGTAATTTCTGATGTTACTGCTAACCACATTTGTGTACCATATATGTACATCTCAGCAGGAAATCCTAGAATACTGATGCCTGATATATAACTAAAAAATTAAAAATAAGTTAGTATTTTTAATTTGATTTCATTTTCGAATTTTTAAGATCAGTTTATAAAAAAATAAAATTTTAATAATTTTAGAGAAGTTACGTCTATAATTTTTATTATGATGATTTTATATTATTAGTTCTTTTGCAATTATTTTTTATTATTTAATGATTAAATGTTTCAAGTTTATACATATTTTGTAAATTTGCCAATCCTTAAAAAAATCGTGACTTGAATGTTGAATTATTGTATATATTTTATCATTTAATATATTCAATAATTAATAGATTTCCATTTTAATTATTTGTTTAATTTTTTTATTCATACTTTTAATGAGTAAATCTAATACACACATACACTTATATATAGATAGATTAAAATTTTTAATTATTTTGATTTTAAATTAAATTTAATTGATTATATGAATAAGATATATATTTAATTTTATAGACGCCGTTATGTTTTTCTATTAGGTATATTTCTAAATTATAATTTAAGAATTACTTTGTTATATTTTTTTATTATTTTAAATAATATTTACCTTGCTATTAATGACATCGAAATGGGAAATATTCCCATAGTTTTTCCACCTAGAAGGTATTCATTTGTTGTATTTTGTTTAGTTTTGGCAAAAAATGCAAAATAAACTCCAATTAACGCAGACAACATTAACATCAAACCGAAAACAATATAATCTAACGAATCGAACTGCCTCATATCCTCCATAATGATTCCTTTTAGCGTTCTAATATTTTTATTTATTTAAAATAGTTTCAATTACTTTCAAATAAGCGTTTCAGATATTTTTTCTAAATTCTCAAAAATAAATTATTGAAATCTAACATTGTTTATCATTTATTAAAGATGCACTTGTATTACTCAACACTGGAATTATATTAAATAATAGTCGATAATTATTATTATTTTAATAACTTAAGAAGTATTTTTGTATCACTTTAGAATTATTCAAAAGATAAACTGATATTATATGAAATTTTATGCATATTATAAATATTCACTGTCTACTATTTGATCTTAGATAAATAACAGTTTTTATTTAACGTTTACTTTAGCTAGTAAAAATAGGATTCATTTATTATTTCTCAATGTACTGTAAATTTATCTTATGCGAAAAAAATTATATGACTTGGTGTAGACATATGACTATTCTTGATTATGATGATATATTGTACACTGTATAAATCTAGTAACTATTGTGTTTGGACAATTCCATCAAATACGGCTACTACTTACTTTTAAATTAATATCAAACATTAAACTTCAGAGTCGGACTCTAAATTCTGAAAGATGATAATACGGGAAGATATTACCAGTTAGTGTACATTTTTTATCCCTCTTTATCAAAATAATTTCATAATGGAAAATAACATTTGATCTAGTTGGTTAAAACTAGAAAATTTTATTTGTTATAAAAATAGCTTTATGATTTCCACAATTTAACTCAACTTTATATTAAGACAATGAATAATCTTTATCGAAATTTGTAAAGAATAGATTGTTAAAATTTTAAAAATGATAAACTTTTCGTTTTTTAGAACTGGAAACTTCATTTGTATTAAAAATAATCTTGTGTATTAGAAAAGAACTTTTCTTTCATGAAATTATTTTTTTTTTGTAAAAATATCTTTTTTGCATACAATTAAAATTTGTAAAGTAATATTTTAATTATTTCTATTATTTTTATTTTATATAAAAAAATAAATATGAATATTCAATTTAAGTGTAGAAAAAATAAAAGTAATAAATGTTTTTTTCATTTATATTATTTATTTTTCTTTTCCGTAAACTTAATTTTTGATGAAAAACTAAATTTTAAATTTTGCCTATTATGGTCGTGCATTTTTTTGGACAAAAAAATGAAAGTTTGGAAAAGTGTGATTTTTCGTTATAAATTAATTATGAGTGATTAGAATACTTCATTAGTAATAATAATAATAATTTAATTTATTGGAAAATATTTGTTTTCTTGCATGAAATTGATTTTTGGCAAAAGCTAGTTTATTGTCAATTTTTGTTTGTTCGAAAAAATATTTTAATACTCTTTTATTACATCTGTTTTATAAAAAAAACAAACTATAATTATACAATTTAACTTAAGGGCAGAATAATATCGTAAACTAATTTGAAATAATTTAAACTGAATGTATCATATTAAAATCCTTCTTTGCATTGGTTTCAATAAAAATTCTTTGGCGGCTTGATTTTGAATTAAAAACGAAATGATGATCATTTGAAATCATATTTTTAAACAATACAACATTTTTCCTCTTTGTGTATAATTAAATTATTAACATGTTTGATACATTTCACACTGTATCTAATAAACAATGCGGATCTGTATTATTTTTGTTAAAATGTATTTGCAAACCATGCATCAAACATAAAGGTAATTAAGTTCTCGAATGTAGCGCACTTTTGTATTCCAATCAGAATCACAAAGCAGCCACATCAAGTATTTAAACATGTAATCTGGTGCGCTAAGTTCAGTGCTTAAACAGTGTAAGCACAGGAAATCCTATTTTACATAATAATAACAACCACTTAAGTAATAGTCTGCAATATTTATAGATAGGACGATGAAAATATAGTTCTTGGCATCATCGCAATTAAGTTTTGTAGTTCGGTAAATCATATAATTGGGTAATCATAAAAATGATGCACTAATATATACTATATATATATATATATATATATATATATATATATATATATATATATATATATATATATATAAAGATCTTTTAATCCATCGATTTTCAAATAAAAAGTTGTGTAGTACAAATTTGCACAAAGTGAAATATAATTTATATAAAATTTTAGATTGTGTATAAAATATTATAATATAAAAAAATAAATTTAAAATAATATTTTTGCTTAATAATATAAAATTGCTAATAAGTCTATATAATTAATTAGGATATATTTTATATATATATATATATATATATATATATATATATATATATATATATATATATATATATATATATAAATAAGTCATAGATTAAAATGTTGGTAGTATAGTTAAACGTCAGAGGACAGTTCTATTTTTAAGGCGTTGGCAATAACCAATCAAGCCACTAGCTTGTATGTAACTGATATTCAAAATATGAAAACTGACATACTTTTCTTAATTAATACTATTAACATTTAAAATTTCAATGATTACTTAATACATTTATATTGTTTATGTGCTTGTTTTTGTAGATTCATATCGTTTTTTCTGTGATAGTATTTTATATAATTGATGTTTTTAAAATGTCAAGTAAGTAATAGAATAAATTTATTGTGGTTTTAAATTAATATGTGTAAATATATTATTGTATGTTTTGTATATTTGCATTATTTTCACACGTTAAGGATATTAAAAACATTTTATTCTTAAGTGTGATTGTATTGTAATATATATTATGTTTTGACAACAATTGTAAAACGTGAATATGTTTGTATTTATTAAAAAAAAATTTTTCTTTTAGAAAACACTTCAGATTTATATGAACATATTCACCGAAGTGTTTATACTAATGTACATTTACTTACACTGGTATATCCAGCAACAGATATTTTAAAAGAATGTTTGGCAGTTGATATGTTTGTAAAACCAAATAAACAAGCTTTTGAACAAGTAACGTATTTTCTTTTAAAAATTCTTGATCCTGAAAAAGTGAGACAATCGATACCATGGCCATTATATGATAAAAAATTAGAATATGAATTTCGTTCTCAAGTAAAAAAATTCTTATCGAGTCTCAATAAAAAATATGAATATGCGAATATTCCTTCGATTTTAAGTTCTCATTTATTAACACCTGGAGGAAATAAATTTATTTATATTTTATGGAAATTATCACAATTAGTATTGATGGAATATTTATTTAAAAATGACTGTGAAAATAATGAACCGATTTTGTTACCTATGAAAGCAAGAAAAGAGACATACATATCTTCTGCAATACTTACAAACTTTGAAAATATTGTAAAACACAAATCTTGTGAAATAAATGAAGATTTTATGAAAAAAAATGAACTTTGTAAAAAATATGCAAATAAAGCAAAAGAAGTGTATGAGTTATCAGTAGATACTGAAAAAAAGATTGTTGTGGAAAAAAGTAAATATGCAGATTTTATAAAAACTGGACTTAGCGAGCATTCGGAAATATCTGATGATGATTTTAATAATAGTGTGGAATTATTAAAAAACAAATTGTCAAAATTAAAAAACTTTGAACAAGATGTTCAGAAAGTGATAGACTTGACAAAAAAAATACAAAATCCTCCTATTTTAAACTATGAAACAAATTCATTGGTAGTACCAAATTCACTTAAACATAAGATGGTGCATAAAAATACAGATAAATTAGATTTGATTGAGTTTTTGATGGATATTAAAGAAATATTGCTAGTATTTACTAAAGAATTTGAAAATCATGATTATTTTGATGCAGATAAACTAATTCAAATCCATGAAAAGAATAATACAAATCTTCAGATGTGTGTTGACAGTATGAAAGAATATGAAAATAAATTAAAATCATTTAAAATGGAATATGAAGTAAAACTTGATCAACTAAAAAATAAATTATTGTTGGAAAAATTGAATGAAAACAATGATGAAAATTTATTGAAATGTTTTGTTAAATCACCTGTTCTTACATTTAATATTTCATCAAATGTGACCAACAGTTCTGTATTATTTAAGCCAAATCAAACTTCTTTTAAAAGTAAATTTATTACACCTTTTAAAACTAGTACTACAGTAAAAAATAGTAAAGATAAATTACGTAAATCCGTAGAAAATAAAAATATAATAAAGCCTTTATTTTCTAATACAACAAATAGGTTTCCTTCGCCTATTGAAAGGGAACCTGAAAAAACAGCAATGTATAAAAAACATAATTTAAAACAATTTATAAATAGTGCAACGTTAAAAGAAATTACTGAGCAAAATCATTTGAGTTACGATTCAGAAATTGTGAATTCAGATTCTGAAATTCAGTTTTCTAGCACTCCATTAGAACTTGCACAGAATTCCTACTCAAAACAAATACAATTAAGTACAACTGTTGATGTAGAAAAATGTGTTACGCCAGAATGTAAGAGAAAAATAAAAGTTTCAAATAACACTCCCTTAGTTAAAAATTGTGATTTATTTAATTTTGATGGAATTCCATGCAATGTTTCTCCTTTTTCATTTTCTTCTGATAAAGTAACCAGTACCAATGATAATATATTTGAAGTAACTATTAATTCATCAATGAAGGAAAATACTTTTCAAGGAAAAATTGCAAGTTTGACTCCAGTGTTTTTAAAACAAAAAAGCTTAAATTTTTCAAAAAGTGAAGATAATTTATTGCTATCAAGTCCAAATAATACTTTAAAGGAAATTAAAAAAAGATTAAATTCTTTTTCTGAATTAGAAGATCTCTTAACAATAAATAATAGTTTATTATATGAAATTGTTGATTAATAAATTTTTAATAAATTTTATGTTTTAATTGTCTTTTTAGTATATTTTTATAAGTTGTGTATATTGTTCTTTTTGTGTTATATTTAAGATAATTTTTATATATAGGAATTTACATAATAATTATAATTATATTTTGTCATTTTTAAGATTTTTTTAATTACTCAACTAATATTATTTTAATTACTTAATCAATAAAATTTTTATATTTTATAAATATCTTGCATAAAAAGATCAATGTATATTTTTGATATATATACAAATATGTATGTTTTATAAGTATTTATAGTTTTAGTATTATTAGGTCGTGTATATTTAGTTCTACAGTATTTCATATTATTCTTATTTATGAAAAGTAAAAATAATATTAAAATGAAAGGGATGTAAGACTAAAAAGAATGTAATTTTTTTATTATCAATTTTTGAATACTGTTCAATGGATTTTAGGGAAATTTAGTAATATTCTAATTGACGTTTTGTGCAACTATATAATGCTTGCAGGACAATAAATGTATATAGTGTATAATACAACTAATCTGAGTAAAGAACATATTGTTATAAAAGTGTTTTCATTGTATTTCTTGTTTTTAATTGAATTATTAATGTAAACAACACTACTTTTTATTTTTTTTATTTAATGAAATATCTTCTTTGTACATTTGTATTGTCATTCTAAACAAGAGGTTAGATTTCCGGCGTCTTATAATAATTGTATATACTTTTTTACGTAAAAAAAAATGAGTGCTCAGCCTAGTCCGGCTAATAATCAACCCGCAGTTGACCGGGAAAAAATATATCAATGGATAAAAGAATTAACAAATCCAGATACTAGAGAGAATGCGTTATTAGAATTGAGGTAACAAATTCAATCTTGTACACTATGTATAGATGTAAGGTTTTATTAATGTATTTATATTTGTGTGTTTAATTACTATTAACTTAGCAAAAAACGAGAAGTTGTACCTGATTTAGCTCCTATGTTATGGCATAGTTTTGGAACAACAGCAGCTTTATTGCAAGAAATTTTAAATATTTATCCTGCTATAAATCCACCTACATTAACAGCGCATCAGTCCAATAGGTATTTTTATTGAATTATATATAAGTTTAATAAACATTTATAGGGAAAAAATGATTGTTTTATTTGTATTTCATTTATGTTATATACTCAATGTTTTGTTTTTTTTTTAAATTTTAAATGTTTAAACATATAAAATTTATAAGAATATAAGAAACATAAGATTTATAATAATTTATAGCATTTAAATACAGAGCATTGTTTTAATACAACATTTATTAATATTTAGGGTATGCAATGCCTTAGCATTATTGCAGTGTGTAGCATCTCATCCAGAAACACGTTCAGCATTCCTTGTTGCTCATGTTCCGTTATTCTTGTACCCATTTTTACATACTGTGAGCAAAACAAGACCCTTTGAGTACTTACGCTTAACTTCTCTAGGTGTTATTGGCGCATTAGTGAAAGTAAGAACTTCAACGTATTTTGAATTATTGTAAACTATCTCAAAATTTATTATGTTTTTTAGACAGATGAGCAAGAAGTAATAACGTTTCTCTTAACAACAGAAATAATTCCTCTGTGTTTAAGAATTATGGAGACTGGTAGTGAACTCAGTAAAACTGTAGCTACGTTTATTTTGCAAAAAATTTTGCTCGATGAAAGTGGTTTATCGTATATATGTCAGACATATGATCGGTTTAGTCATGTTGCTATGATTCTTGTTAGTATTTAAAATAATCAATATAAATATTTTACATTGTACTGTATAAATAATCATTTTAGGGAAAAATGGTTTTATCATTAGCAAAAGATCCTTCTGCAAGGTTGTTAAAACATGTTGTAAGGTGTTATTTAAGACTTTCTGATAATCCTAGGTAAAAAATAAATGTGATTATTAGTCTTAATACATACATGTGAGTTAGGTATTGTTAACAAAAAAAGTATTTTTAGAGCCCGTGAAGCATTAAGACAATGTTTACCTGATCAGTTAAGAGATGCAACATTTAGTGCATGTTTACAGGAAGATAAATCCACAAAGCATTGGTTGTCACAGTTAATTAAAAATCTTGAAACACCTCCAATCGTTGATCAATGTCAACTTACTCAAGTCGGCATATCACCATTAACAGCTCAAGAAACTACAAGACTCAACATTAATTAAATTATGTACTTTAAAAATATTTTTATTATACAATTGTTGTTTTTTATGAAAATCAATAAAAAATTGTGTAAATATATTTATATACAAAATAATGCAATTACTTCAGTGTGTCATACTTTATTATATGTATAGATAATGCAATAATTATTATAACAATAGTTTTGATCTTATTTTAATTTCAAATTTTTATGAAATTAAAGTACATTTGCTTTTTGAATAATTTTTAATCTGCATATAAACAGTCTATACTTTGAAATTGTTTTTAATTGTGAAATGAATGTATAAATTAAAAATATATACTTAAATGATTCTATTCATATTAACTAATATATAATATTTAATACAATGTTTAAAAAAAAGAACTGATTTCAGAATTATATTGTTGGTGAATTAGTTTTATATTAAATTTATAGAGTTTGTATTTAGTATATATTTTAAATTAATGTTTAATATTTACTATTTAATAAGATGAAAATATTAAAAACGTATTATTTTTATGTGTAGAAAATAAAAAAATAAAGTTATTTGTAAATTATTTTTTCCAATGCTCCAGTTTCCATTACATACTTACCTTGTAATATTTTATAACTTGCTATCTGAGTTTTTTTATTCCATTTAGTTTGAATATAGTGTGTGTATGTATATATATGTATGTATATATATATATATATATATATATATATATATATATATATATATATATATATATATAAAGTATTTTAAGTTTAAAGTTAAAAACGGTAGTTCACAAATGAAAAAAATATATTTTCTTTTTTTATCATGTACCATTTTTTTGTATTCTTTATCGTTGGTTACAGTTTTTTGCCTTATATATGATCGTTTCATTCTTGCAGCTATTATCAAGAAGATGTATTTTTTGTATCAAAGTTATTTTTTTTTATCAGGAAAAATTATTTGATATTTTTCTGAAATGATTGTTTCATTCTAAATCTTACTCTGTTAAATTTTTCCACCAAAAACGATCTTTATTTATTTTATTTACAAGTTTGGAAACTATTCTTATTTGATCATTAGGTATGCTATTTTCAACCTTTTCAAACTACAAATTTTCTAGCTAGTAGATAATTGAATGCCTAAAAACTTACTACTTCTTCATATAGAATTTTTCTTTAATTGAAATTTGTTTATTTTCTTTACTAAAGTTCATGATCTTAATCCAACTTTAATTATTTGTTTAGTTAAAAAATACTCAAATATATTGTTTATATGATTATATATTTTGAAACTGAAATTTATTGTATGAAATATGATTAGTCTGAAAAAAATGTATATTTCAAGTTTCAAACAAATAACACGTAATTAAATCTTCATATATATTTATGTATATTTACAAAATTTTATTATAAATTGGACGGACACATAAGGGACATTTGTGAGAACCACATTGACTTAAAATTAATGGAATGTAATCGTATGGACGTATTTAGTAATAACTATAATCTATTCTAATATTAATATTGCTCATTAAAAAACTATTTTGAATATATCAAAATAATTTCTTAAAATTCATACTTAAATTAAAATCTCAATATCACTTTACATTTTGTATACCACTTTCAATAATATATTTTTTAAAAAAAAAAATATAGTTTCATATTTAATTTCCATATTGAAAGTCTATACAACATTGATTAAAATCTTGAAAATAATGTAAAGTATACCCCTAACTCAAATAGTTAATAACTATATACAAGTTGAATTTCTACATAAATGTATTGCAGAGTACATTTTATCACAGATATTTTTAGATTTCTTTAAATTTAGATCAGTTTTATTAATAAAATAAAGTAATTTAATTTCTATGTACATATTTCATATAAATGCACATTTATTTAAAAAAATAATTTTGTTCTTTAATTATAAATCTAAATAGTACAGTAAATAACAACCAAAATATTCCAGTTTTAATTTTTACATTATTTTATCAAATTAAAGCTCTTGAAATACATTTACATATTTGACATTATTTAATAAATAACATAAAATACAATAAGAAAAACAAATACTGTATTTAAATTCTAATCAGTAATTAAAACGGACGTTTTTTTGTAAATACTAGAAAAATTTCTTGCAATAAATTCGAACTTTGAATTATAATCACGAATTTGTATTTTTATTAATATTATTTACTATTAAAATTTCAAAAATATTTCTAATCAACTATATTACCTGATTGACAAATTTCGATAAGAAACTAAGAAAATGTATTATATTTTTCAAGTTAGAATTTATTAGCTAAAAATATTCAAATTATAAAGCATTTTTTACCAAAAAATTGTAGTTTGTATAAAAATAATATTTTTTTTATATCATTAAATATAAATCAATTAATTCTAAATTTAATTGAGTTGAATTTATCTTTTAAGTATATACGCTATAAAATAATTGGAAAAAACAAATTCGTGTATCACTACAAATAATTAATATTTAAATATCTTTTCATCATAATATTTAAAATATCTTTCAGAATTATTTTTAACGAATTTAATATGCGATCTTGCTCATTTCCAAATATTTTCAATTATAAACTATATTATATATTTTTTAATAAAAAGATATGATAAATATGATTAATTTTTCTTATCTGGTAATAAGCATTCTTAATTTATAATTTCTTATTTTGTTAACGATATTAATTTGTACAGAATTAAAATTATTTTAAAGTTAACAATTCAATACTATTTTAGTTATGTATAACAAAAATAATACTTTATATTAATGAAGAATTATTAAAAAGTAATTAACAGATTAAAGGATACTATACAATTTAAGTATATATATATATATATAAATTCTATTATAATTGTTACTAAAAGAGCTAATTAAAAAAAACGATAGATTATTTCTAACTGAACAATTTGTATAACGAAGTTTTTATAGATATATACATTAACAATGAATTAAATAAATATAAAATGACACTATTAGATTCGCAATAGTTCATTATTTTATTGCTAAATTATATATATATATATATATATATATATATAAATATGTATAATAAGGATCACAGATAAATAATATGTGACATAGTATTAATGATTCGAAATAAATTTGTGTAAGGCAATAAAAAATGAAGGATTCATATTTAGTATGTGGATTCGTGTTTTAGGTACTGCATATTTAATTGTTAATTTTATGAACATATATGATAATAGATGATTTAGTTTTCTGTACAAGAATTTTATAGTAAATATTAATGAGATTAGTCGGAATATATGAGATAACAACAATAAGTATTTTACAGTAAATAAAATATTGTGGAAACAGTGCGGTTCTAAAAACTAGGAATTCTAATACTGCTAACATAAAATTTAATATTTTTTAAACGAATTGATTCGATATTTATATAAACTAAATCATTACATCCTAAGCTCTCATTTCTAAGTAACCTGTATTATTCGATACTGTACTTTCTGGTTTGGAAGTTGTTTGGCATGTAGGATTATCGTACGCGTAGTCGTATGCGTAATTTTCTGAAGGCATTCCTCGTCTACTTACGGTCGTAATAGCAGTATCTGGGCTATTATTTACGCTCGCCGACATGCCGATATCAGATGAATTTGTATTCATAGAAGAGGCTGCTATTGTTGACATCGGTGGTATTTCTAATCGAAGATCTTCTGATTTATTGGTAATAGGTCGAGGTTCTTCATTTGACGATACATTTTTTTCTTGGACAGTATTAGCTTTCTTCTATAAAAGAACATTTTGTTACGTTAAAAACATTCTAATGTTATGAATGTAAAATATCATTTCAAGTTAATAATAGTCAAAATTTTATAATCAATTAGTCATTGTTCATATATATATATATATATATATATATATATATATATATATATATATATATATATGTAATCAATTATTTATTAATTTATTAATAATTCATAATTTAAACTTACTTTCCTAGTTTTATTGATATAATTTTTAATGTCTTCGATTTTGTTGAAACAACTTTGGCATATGACTACAAATATGAGAATTATTATTCCAATTATACAGACGATTGTTAATATTTCATACTGTTTTAAATTAATTTTGAGAGTTTCTACTTGTTCTGAAATTAAAAAAGATATTAATTTAGTATTATAAATATTTAATAATATATATATATATATATATATGTTTAAAAAAAAAACAAATTAGTTTACAGATATTGAGGTGAATGTATGGGATTTTAATAGCAACGATGTAAATATGATTAGAAATTAGTTTAAAACGAAAATATTAAACAAATAGAATATTTCATGTAGAAATATCAACTAATATTAATAAAAAAATGATGAAAATTAACATAAATTTGTCTGATTACAAATTTGATTGTACGTAACTATAGAATTATCGATCAAACTAAACATTAATTTAAGAAAACTATTTCGTATTTATTTATGTTATTAATAACATAAATAATTTTATTTGTTCATGTTCTTATAAATTAATTTATTGCGAATATTTATATGATTTGTAATAATTAGATTTTTTTATAATGAATAGATTATATAGATAAATTTTGGCAAAAAAATAAATTCATACGTGGATATTTATTAATATTGATTAATATTTTAAGGTATTTAAAATAGATAGAAATATTTATAACGATAATTTATTTAGATATTTAACTTACCATACAGATCTTCTACAAAAGGTAATTTATCATGTAAGTAATCTGGAAAATAAAAAAGTAACAGTAAAATAAAACAGCTAAATAAAAATTAACGAACATTAATACTACCATTAAATAATTTAATACTTTTGCTTAAGTTATTATATTGTATATTTTTGTTTATATATTGTCTTGATGTTTATTTATATTATTTTTTATTAATTAATATAAATTAATAATAAATTAGTATCCAGTGTAATGAAAAAATGTAATATTATACACATTCATGAACACGATACAAATATGAAAGTGTTTCACGTATCAGTGTGTATCGTGTACATTTTTTTATATATGACAACACGTAGTCACGTTCTGTGTACAAATTATTCTGAGTATCGAGAATTCGAAAATACGATGCTTAAAGTGCGTGGCAATATACTGGAAGAATTTATAAATTTGTTTTAAAATACTGTAACTAATTTCGAAGAAATCGATTTAATAATAAATCATGTAATTGATATTTGGATAGAAATATTTTTATTAAAAAAAATAATTTTTCCATTTTACTTATATAAAAACGATTTGATTAGAAAATTGAAGGCAAATAAACTAAATGATATATTTTATTTTCGGTTGAGTTGAAATTAATTAGTCCTTAGCTTTAGAACCGTTTTCGTATTCTGTCTGTCTTTGACAAAAAATTAACATAAATATTGTAATTTTTTTTATTTGGAAATTTATCTCTGTTACTAAGATTTATTGATTTATCCTAGAGATATATTATTAATATATTATAAAATAATAATCAGTATAAAAATTGTTATCTAAAACAACGTACATTTTATTCATAAGATAGAATTTGTTGAATATTTCAACATAACAAATGTATTGATTGAAAATATAATTTAATTTCATTATTAGACATGGAATTCAAAAGGACTTAAATTAGAATTATATATATATATATATATATATATATATATTCTATTTTTAACTATATTTAGAAATAAAAAATATAAAATTAACTTCTTTATTAAATATCAAATTTACTCGAGAATAATTAAATAGTTTCATTATATAGCCTTAATATAAATGTATGTTTCTGTGTTTAATGCAATTTGACACCGGGTGGCATGCGACCACGGAATGTTTAATATGCAATCATTAATTGTACTTTAGTATTATTATCAAGTTTTATTTTATTAAATTATATATATATATATATATATATATATATATATATATGTATATGTTTATGCATACACATTTATTTATCCTTTTGGGTTCGATTTGCACAAACTTATTTCTTTAATTGCTTTAATTTTCATATTTTTAGCACAGTTGTTTGGTGTTCATATTTGCATTAAAGGGGTATTCTAGTCTAGAATTTCGAAAAAATCGATTTTTTGCATATTTTCAAAGTTTAGACCTTTAAGAATATGTCCTTAAGAGGATTTTTCGAAATTCCAATTATTTTCAAAATTATAGCTATTTTTGTGACGCGCCAACCAATCCAGTCTAAACTTGACTATAAACTTTAAACGCGTTTTTCTCGAAACTACTTTTTTCGACACGATTGACGTGATATCTCAAGTTCTAATGGACCGATTTACTTGAAATTTGGTACAGAGCTTTTCAATATAACAGTAATTACCCCCGCATAGGATTTTTTGAAATTTTTTTTTTACTATTTTCAAAAAATTCCGAAAGTTGAAAAAATAGGGGCAAAAAATGACTGTTTTTTCACACTGCCGTCATTTTGCAAAAATTTTTTTTTAATTTCCCTAGGCGGGGATACTACTATAACCTTCTTTTTCAATAATTTCAAAAAAAAATTTGTTTCAAATGACCGGAAGTGTTCGAACCACGTCAACCAGGAGACACCTTTTTTTCGAGCCCCTATTTTGCCAGCCTGTACCTTTTTCAATTTTGATTTTTTTGTTTTTAATAATACTTTTTTATACTCTTAAAATGTCAATAAATAACTGATAAAAAATGGATAGTAAAAATATTTGTTGTTTTTTTATAGCGCCCGAAAAACACCTAAAATTCGTGCGTCTAGACTAGAATATCCCCTTAATTTATTATAGATTTTAGTTAGAAGAGCATAATTATATTTTTAAAAAAGACTTATTTTTTGTAATATAAGTATTTATAATCTCACTTGTACAATTTGGATGAATTTTAATATGTATGTTATGACGGTGAAGTGAATTTGTAGAAAATATGAAAAATGTATTTTTTAAATGAAATTATTAAAAAAATCGTAGAGAAAATTAGGGATTTTAATTTTGAATTTCATTGCTATAAAAAAATCTACTGAAAACTCGTATTCCATAGTCCTTAATGAATTAATTTATATATATATTATATTTATATATATATATATATATATATATATATATATATCGCTGATCTATTGTATTTGATTTCAAGGATGTTTAAAAGTTTCTCAGATATTTTTTAGTCGCATATTTACCGACTTGATAATGGAAGAACGTGATATGAAATCATCAATACAGAAATAATTTTTTTTTCACTATGTTCTAAATAAAGAGTACATAAATATTTAATTTTTTCACAAAGTTGTGGAAATCATGATGATTTATTGTTTATATATATATATATATATATATATATATATATATATATATATATATATATATAAAATACCTTTGTAATTAATACATTCCTCATTGATTGTTTCATTAAGTAATAAAAACATAAACATACAAGGACGTTATACTAGTATTGACTCATCACAAAACGTGAAATTATATATTGTTACCTGTACTTGTATTTGCAAATATATATATATATATATATATATATATATATATATATATATATATATATATATATAAATTATTACGTTACATACAGACTGATAACTAATGTATTATTGTAATCTTTACTAAGAACTAAATTTAAGATTTACTAATTGTAGATAGTATTTATTGTATTATATATAATCGAAATTTAATGTCTACAGAAACAATAATTGTTCTTATCTCGAAATAACTGTCATTAATGAATTACAAATTTGTTTTCAAGAATTATTATTAATACATTTTCAGTTGAAGGTCAATTTAATATCTTCAAATTTTTTGGAATGAAATTCCGTGTCTCATATTTTTTTTTAATATGCAGAAATAGGAAATATCCATTCCTAGAGTATAATTCACTAGTCACAAATATCTTTAAATCATAAAAATATGTGACTATTTAGTGAATAATAGGTAATGAGTTGGCACTAGTTTTTTTTATATTAAATATAAATTAAATTAAAATGTCATGACTATATTAGGATATACTCGATGTTCTTAGATAAAGCCGAAAATCATCCATTGATGATTTTTCTTAGATATACATAA